>JAACJM010000075.1:0-354118 GCA_013368315.1 Tetrapyrgos nigripes
GCACTAATTTGTGGGGCTTGAGCCGTCACCACCGTAAGAATTGCGCAAAGAGACAGAAGCGCCGCTTTCATTGTAGGCCCCAAGAACAGTCAGTAACCCCCTATCCGAGCTTTTTATACGATGAGCATGAGTAACAATTTACTTCCGCTCACAGCTGCTCGATGCTGGAGACGAACTCTTAGTGGCACTTACCGCCCTGAAGCATATGTGTGGGTGATCATTTGACAATTTGAGTTTCCATCGGAATGAGCTTGAGAAATTTCCCGCTCTTCTGTTATAGCACGTACCTAGCGTCCGCATGAGTATTTGCATAGCAGCCGTAATGTCTACTCGAATTGCAAATTCCTCATTGGAGGATGATTGAGTAGGCTTCTACGCTGTGTTTATTTCCGCTGCTGTTCATGACTTCAAGTTGGACTAGTCTCTCCTAGAAAGACAGTATCAGCGATCACTGAAGTGATGCGATAGCAGTCTGTTGACAACTTACGACCCAAAAGGAACGTTCGGTCCGGTCATAACCATCTGCACACCCTTGGCCTACACCACCGCTGATCGTTGCATTGTTCTACAATCACAGCGGGGCGCGGAGCATATTTGCCAGCTATTTTTGTGCGCTCTTAAATGACGGATCTTTGCTCGGCCCCGGGCATACTCCATATGGAATATCAGCCTCAAATCGGTGCCATATGGAGTATGCCCAGTGCCAAGCAAAATCCGTCATTTAAGAGCGCACAAAAATAGCAGGCAAATATGCTCCGCGCCCCGCTGTGAATTGCGAGCGAGAAGAAGTTGAACATTAGAATTTTAATTTAGTCCGTGGCTATCAATCCTTAACAAATAAAAGGAAGTAATTACCAACTGAGTACTGTCAGTGGCCGACGTCTGCAAAGTTATGACCAGCGTCAGCTCTCGGATTGGGTGGGGATAAAGAAAGTAATACCCATTTCAAATCAATATTATGAAAGGGATGTGGGCCAACGCTGCGCGTGGCAAATACAAGGCCACTGATCGGAAGAATAGTTAGTAGCTTGAAGACCTCTAACCTACGTATTTCTACATATACTGGTGGATGAATAAATATGAGAGAGGAGAGAAAGAAAAGCTAAGGCGCCTAACCGGCAACTTTGGCAAGCCGCAGATTTGGACACGATAGGGGTAAGGGAAAAATCGGAAACAATAGCACGGGGAAAACCGGGAGCTATTCGTATAGCCACAGGCAGAAAGTGAGTGTAAGAAACTCAGCCTCATTCTTCGGCCTCGTAACCCAATATATAGTACGAGAAGACCTACCGGGGGAGCATCTGCAATCTGCAGGAGGACCAAAGACCCTACCAAGACGCAGAAACGGACCGCTGACCAATGCTTCTTTAGGTTGAACATAACGATAGTTAAAATTGGCTGAGAGTCGATTCGAGAGCGTAGGAGGGAAAGAGAGTTGAATTAAAAGAGGATTAGAAAAAGAACCAGCTCACTAGTCTACAAAGGAACCAGCTCTTGAGACAGAAGAAAAGATCGTGAAATGAGATTACTCGAAGGCTGCCTGGGGAGTTCTGGGTTTAACGAACGCCTTTTAACTGAAAGCTGCGGCGCAGAGTGTCGTAAGGATCACACCAATCCCTAGAGACTACGCTGTATCAACCATAAGGCTCACTCTGCGCGGCGAGTTTCGGTCAGCTTAACTACTCAGGCTGGGGTCAAAATAAGAGGTGTCTGGATAATCGGGATTGGGCAAATTGATCCTTTACTGTGCACTGAGGACTTCTCGGTCTAGAATTACTTTCAGAAAGGGAAAAGATCGTCAGACTCACCGCCTTAATACATTCCGCACCCAGTCACAGCGCGCAAAGTGGGCGGGGGCTCCGAAGAATGTGGCGCGGCTGTACGAGCTCGAGACAGACGGCACACGCTGTGCAAAGCACAGTTTGATCGCCGGTTCGCTATAGCCCAACGAACTTGATGATGGAAGAGTAGTGAAGGGCTTAGCATTGCGTTGCAGATACACATGCAAGAACGGAATTTTCTGCCCATCCATAACGCATTACGTCTATGGATAGACATCTGTGTCTCAGAGTCCGATTGGTATTCTCCAAATACCCAACACTCAACATTCTCGGCTCTCGGTGAAGCTAACCTTTCGTCATTCCACTCCCCCGCTTCCCCTCTCTTTCTTTCCCATCACCGTGACTGATAGTCCTTCCTCCAGCCCCCACAAACCAAAATTCCTCCCCACATCCAAATTTTGGACATCTCTCTTGACATCCTCCTCTTCAGGAAATGTCCACCATCTTCGTCATCATGGTACCATTCGATCCTAGATGATCGTCTAAATCGACCCAAAGGATCCAGAAGGCGTTAGCACTGAAATCAACCCACAGATACATGATACAAGAAAGCGATGTAAAAGGTCGGTATGCTACTAAAGTCTTATGAAGAGCAAAAGCGTAGAAACACCAAGGAATACAATGAGCAAGAAAAAACTCACCGTTATTCTGGAGACAACGTAACGTAGAGAGCCCCTTCAGCCGTATACTCCCTCCTAAAATGCTCGTGTTCGACGTCCTTCAGCTTGGTCTTGCTGCAAAGAGAAAAGGTCGCGTGGGAAATCACTTTTTTGAGACACCGCCAAGTTCCTCTCTAGATTCGAGTCCCACCTGGATGTATTCAAGAGTGTACAAAGATATTCGATAACACTTCGTAGATAGTACAATTTTCATAGAACTACAATCAGTAAGCAACCTCAATCAGAGCTTTTGGCCGATGTTGATGTGTACTGCTTTGACTTGAGTATACCTGCGAGCATTGAGTCAATAAATCGAAGAATCTGAAAGCACCAGACAAGAAATAAAGCTTACGTCTCGATAGCATACTCTCCGAGCTCCCTTCCAATCCCAGACTGTTTGTAGCCACCAAATGGCACCTGGTATTCCGAGGTATTGTAGCAATTGATCTGCGAACACGAGTTCGAAGACATTAAACGCAGAGTCTAGACGGCAATAATCTTACCCAGGACATTCCAGCCTCAAGTGCGTGAGCTACACGAATAGCACGACTGCTATTCTCGGTGAAGACACCGCAAGCCAAGCCATAAGATGTATCGTTTGCCATTTCGATAACCTCTGTCGTGTTTGAACTGTTAGCAAGAGACAAAGCCACGCAACTATTTTATCACTCACCTTCCTCGGTCTTGAACTTGATCACAGCAGCGACAGGCCCAAAGACTTCTTCCTGAACGATTTTCATGCTGGGTTTGCAGTCAGAGAAGATGGTGGGCTGAATGAAGTATCCGTCTCCGCCGTGAGCTTCTCCGCCACTCGAGACCGTAGCACCCTCTTGTTTAGCGTCATTGATATAACCCATTACACGCTTCAAAGCAGAGGATCACGTTAATAGCAGATCAAGATGTCGCGAAAAGTATACATACATCGAATTGAATTTGAGAGACTTGTGGACCATGCATAGTAGTACTTGAGAAAGGATCACCGGTGGCGCCATGCAGTCCTTTCGCTGCTGCAGTGAAAGCTTGGACGAACTTATCATGGATACCCTCTTGAACGAAGATACGAGATCCGGCGGTGCAGACTTGACCTAAATCACAGGTAACGACGATGAAAAGACTTGACATGATCGTTGGACTGCAAGAAACCTACCCATATTCGCGCTAGCATATCAACAATTAGTCAAGCGATTCAAAGAAAAACACTAAAAAGACGTACAAAATACCAATGGAAGCCCACTTGACAGCTTGTTCAACATCAGCATCATCGAAGATGATGTTGGGGCTCTTTCCTCCCAGCTCGAGCGTCACAACTTTCAGGTTCGATTTCGCTGACGCTTCTTGAATCTTACGTCCGACGAGTGTACTTCCCGTAAATGCAACCTTGCGGATGTGCGGATGATACGCTATGGCTTCGCCCACGACGGGTCCTGGTGAAATTTCTCGTTAGGACAAACCAAACAAGTTTGAAAGGTCAAATGTATGCTTACCGAGACCATTCACGATATTGAGAACACCAGGAGGGAACCCAGCCTCGTTCAATAGTCCAGCGACTTTCAGAGCCGACAAAGGAGTGTTTTCGGATGGCTACGAATCGAGTTGGGGGGTAATCAGCACCAGTGAGACGTATCATCCGCAACTCACTCATACCTTCAACACGACAGTATTTCCAGTAGCAAGTGCGGGGCCGATTTTCCATGCAAGCATGAGCTATTGAATGACTCAGTGAAAGAAACAAAAACTTGATGACGTTACAAGGGGAAGGATCGTACCAGCGGGAAATTCCATGGAATGATTTGTCCCTGAAGATACGTATGTCATGTCAGTCAGCGCCTATTGCGACTCAAGAAATCAAATCAAACAAACATACCACGACGCCAAACGGTTCATGCCTAGTGTATGCGAACTTCGCTTCGGTGGTCTACAAACAAATGAAACCATAATCATGAATACGACTTCTCAGCGACTCCTTGAAGGGAAGAAGGGAAAAGGTCACGAAAGGAAATTGAAATTTAAGACGGTACCTCAATCGTCTTTCCATGAATCTTATCAGCCCAACCGCCGTAATACCTGATAGTACCAATCGCTGCTGCAACATCCGCACTCTTGGCCATGGGGAAAGGTTTACCTGGTGTAGGAGGCAGGAATTAGCATCTTCAGCCCCAATAAATGAGGACTAGTAAGTGCTCACCAGCATCCAAAGCCTCCAAAGCCGCCAGCTCATCTTGATTCGCCTCCATCAAATCAGCGAGCTTGGTGAGCAGCTGTCCTCGCCTCGATCCGGGTGTATGCAATCCCCAAGTCGTTTTGAATGCCTATGGAATGCTCAATGACAAAGGATAAAGGGTAAGGAAAAAGAAGGATATACATACCTTCTTGGCAGCATCAACTGCAATATCAACGTCTTTGGCGGACCCAACGCTGACTTTAGTCAAGACTTTTCCAGTTGCTGATCGTGGGGTAGTAGCCCAATGAGCGAAAACGAAACGAAATGAAACGGAGGCCAAGGGAATACATACATGGGTTGATAACACTCGAGAAGGATAATCCGAGTCAGCTGGTATATCTCGTAGTCAAACACATAAACTGACGACGTACTCATGAGTTCCTCCTTCAACAGGCTTCACCCACTCGCCATTGATGAATAATCCAGTGTTCACCGCTACTGTTCCTTTATAATGCTGAGTGTCGAGAGATAGTTTGAAAGTATCCGTCGTCATATTGGTTTGGCAGTCTTAGACTTCAGTGGGACGTGGATGGGTTGGGGGTGTTTTCTAATCCGCTGTGGGGATGGGTCGGTCTGCTTATATGGGGCCTGGAGAAGCTTACGAATCTGATGACGAGTTTTGATATGAGCTAAGAGACAACTCCTTCTATCATCATGCTATGCTTCCGTTCGCACATCTGACTAGAGATTGACTAGGGATTTTCCCGCGTCCCGGTTTCCAGAGTACCGAGTAACCGAAGCGATTACACATCGTAGCTAAAGCCAGGGCGGGCATTGGCGGCTGCAGCTAGCTGCTATGTACGAGAAGGAAGAAAGGGAGAAGGATGAGGGACAGCGATGGCTGATTGATAGATCAAGACGGAAGGAAAGGTCAGTTGGATACACCTTGATTGACAGAGAAGCAAACACTTCAACTCTGCTCCCGACTTGAGGATTATAGCCGTGTTGATGGGCGTTGAGCGAGATGGGACCAACGGAAGCAAAAATGGATTCGGGTACGATGGACGGTGAACTTGGGGCGTTACATCGAGATGATATGTGACTATAAGCAGACTAAACGCACAAGAGAGACAAAGATTATGACAGAAAGTAGTATCGTACATCAAGAAAAGGAAGAGGTTATCAATGCGCAGTAAGGGGTATGTATGTATAGTAAAGGAGAAATATCAATACATAAATAGACAAGGAAATCATGGATCGTAGTTATTCGGATGTGGACAAAAATAAGGACAAAGATAACAATCAAAGCAAATTTAAGAGCATCATGATGGGATACATAGAGAAGGGAAGAGACTTGGCATCAACATCGTTACTCATGAGAAGCACCTGGACTTCCAGCAGGGGTCTGATCCACTGAATTCGTCCCCATCCTCATCTTTTGAAACTTCCTTTGCGATTTCGCGGGCATCGGACTAGCGGAGCCAACTAGACGCAAAAAAGACACCACATAGACGTCAGCTCACAATGAACAATAAACTTGGGGCGTATATCACTCACCCTCCATATCATAACCCATGTCACCTCTAGCACTATTCATTCTCTCCAACTCGGCCATCCCAATAACATCCGGTTCCTGACCATCGTACTCATAGTCATCCAGATCCATTCCGTCCCCAATACTGGGATCCGGCTCTCCCAAAAGATGACCCAACGGATGAGGTACCCTCCCCCCACAGATGCCATTGATAACGACCTAACGTGACTAGCGCTAGACCGTCCAGGGGCCGGTACCGTAGTCGCATATCTCGTCCTAACAGGTCCAGGCGCTGGCGCCTGGACGTATACAATCTGAGGCTGAGGTGAATGTTGATACTGAGACTGATACTGCCCCTGGTGCTGAAGCTGTTGGTGCTGCGAATGATTCAAAAACGCCGCCGAACTTTGCTTATTCAACGAATACACCACCTCCTTCCTCAACTTTCCCAACTCTTCCCAAACCTCCATCACTTTCCCCATCACCTCCCTATCCCTCTCCCCAATCTCCTCTCTAACCCCTTCACGTATATCCCTCTTCGTATCCGCCCTTAACGCGGCACGTAATTCCCAATTCAACTCTTGTCGTACCGCAGCTCGGACATCGGATTGAAAATCAGTGCGTAAGGATGATTGAAGGTTTTTGAGCTCGGTGTTGATGGTTTTAACTTGGGAAGAAAGAGACCGGACGGTGTCATCTCGAGAGGTGGAGATTTCGGAAGAAAATTTACGAAGGGTGTCGGCGAAACCGGTGAAGAGGCTGTCGATGACTTTGACCATGGTTTCGGGGGAAGCTAAGGTACTGTTGGGAAGACGGGATGAGGATGAAGGGCCGCTGGTGGTGTTGGTGGTGGAAGTGGATGTAGAGGCGTTTTGAGTGTTGGAGTTTTTAGGGGTAGCAGTGCCGTTGCGTGATGCAGCTCGTGACAAGGGTGGAATAGTCAAAGTTATCTTGCTCGTAGTAGGTTCAGGAGAAGCTACTACACTGTTCCAGCCGTTGACTGAACCAGTAGTATTGGAAGTGACTGGTGCAGGTATGGTCGTAACGTCAACGTCCATGTCCATGCGGGTATCCTCTTGAGAAGCCCCACCAGCACCGCCAGACGACGACGAAATGGGTATTTGAGATAAGACGACTGGAGTAGCGTCAGAGTCCCCTTGTACAGGAACAGGAGCGGCCACAGTGGGAACGACGGTCGTAGAAGACGTAGACGTAGACGTCGTCGATGCAGTAGCATTAGCATCACCACTTCCTTCTCCTACACCACCAGAAGACCCAGCTCCCTTCACACTCGTAGCCATACCCTGTCCCTTGCCATCTCCATCCATCCCATTCCCCATCGTCGCATTCATACTCGGATCCGTACTTTGAACAGCTAAAGGACTCGAAGTGGGAGGATTCCCGTTCACATTCCCATTCTTCCTCATCCCACCTGCCGTCCCCGCACCCCCACTCGCACTAGAACCTCCACCTACACCCCCACCCCCACCAATACCCACACTCATCCCACCCGTCCCCGTCCCCGTCCCCGCACCCGCACCCGCACCCATACCCCCACCCACACCCCCACCCACACCCCCACTCGAACCCGAACCCACATTCGGATTCGGATTCGGATTCGGATTCGGATTCATATAAAACGAAATCGGATTATGATGATAAAACGGAGAATATTTCCCATCCACAGCCATACCGACAGTGCTCCTCCCTATGTTTTGTCCTATACTGGGACTAGTAGTACTACCACCGAGTGTGCTAGCAGGAACGGAGAGGGAGACGGAGACGGGAAGAAGGGATGGTGGTGTGATGGGTGTTGGGGCCGCTGGGGTTGTTGGGTCCTGGAAAAAGAAAAAGAAAAAAGGACGTTAGCGTAAAGTAGCACAAAGTAGAAAAAGTAGGAAAAGTAAACCAAAGGTAAAACCAAAACCAAAACCAACGCCAAGGGAAGAATAGAAGAAAAGGAAATACCAATACACACCTCGACACGATCATTCTCACTACTACTACCACTACCAACAACAACAGCTTGCTCTCCCGACGATGCCTGACTCTGACCCTGAACAGCTTGAGGTTGAGGTTGAGGTTGAAGTTGAGATTGAGGTCGAGGTAGAGGTGCCGAAACTGGTGGTACCGAAACTGGTGGTACCAATGATGATACAGAGGGTATAGCTGGCGAAGCTGCAGCTGCGGCTGCGTTGGAATTGGAAGTGGAATTGGGATTGGAATTGGGAGTGGGATTGGGTGTCGAAGACGTTGATGACGGTGTAGCAGCAGGTGCAGGTGCAGGTGCAGGAGTAGCAGCAGAAGCAGAAGTAGAAGTGGTAAAAGTACCAGCACCATTGGCAGCCCCACCAACGACACTACTACCAGAAGTTGGTGCTGGTGTTTGCTTTCCCGATACCGGTGCCGGTGCCGATACTGATACCACCCCCAACCCCAACCCCAACCCCGGCACTGACGTCGACGTTGACTTCGTCGTCGTAGTCTTGGACGCAGAAGGCAAAGACGAAGCCAAAGGTGGTGGAACAGGACCATAAACCACCGAACCATGCCCAGGGGGCGGAACGGGTCCATAGAAGACGGGTTTGTGTGTAGTATTCACTGTCGCTGGGTTTACTGTCTTCACTGTCACTGGGGTCGGGGTTGGAGTCGAAGTGGAAGCGGAAGTGGAGGTGAAAGTATCTCTAGGCGCCGTTTCTGTCGGCGACACGGACATATCTTTCAGTCCGTCCTTGGTAGCCTTCTCCTTCTCCTTCTCTTCCTTCCCCTTCTCCTTCTCCTTCCCTTCACTCTCCTTCTCGAGTTGTTGTGAAGACGTTAAACTCGTCGTCGCAGACCCAGACCCAGATGCCGACGCAGAAGACGTATCCTTCTCCTTCTCCCTTTCCTTGTGCATCTCCTCAAGCAACATCGCCTGCTTCGCCTGAGCCAACGTAGGAACGACAACCTGTACTTGACCCTGACCTTGACCTTGACCTTGGACTTGTGGTTTCGTCGTCGTCGTCGTCGTCGGTGACAACTGTTGTGGGTTCGTGTTCGGGTTCGGGTTTGGGTGTGGATGAGGTGAGGCTGTAGGTGTAGGCTGACTTTGACTTTGACTTTGAGTCTGACTTTGATTTTGTTTCGGATTAAGCGGACCGATTTTGATTTTAGGCGACGACGCATTAGAAGGACTGGATGCCGACAATGTAGACTTGGCCACGCCCATAGGCATACTCAACGGAGTCGACGTGAACAGTCCCGGAGGTCCTTGTACTGGTGCTTGTGCTGTTGCAGTACCCGCACCTGCGGCTGTTAGTGGTGGTGTCGGTAACGCCGCCGACGCCTTTGTCCCTCCAGCCCCAGCCGTACCTCCATTCGCATTCGCACTTGTCCCATTTCCAGACGCATCCTTCCCCGCATTTCCAGCTACAGGCGTATGAGGTACATAAAAAGCCTTTGTTTTCATCAACGCCTGGGCCTGGGCCTGGGTTTGGTTGGATCCTCCAGCTATGGACGCTGGCGGCGAAGAAGACGCTGAAGCCGTAGACCTCTTTGTCTGCAACTTGATCTTTGCAGCCGGATTCGGATTTTCAAGTGGAGAGCCTGGTCTTTTGGAGGGTATGCTGCTACTGCTTTTGTTGCTGGAAGGTATGGGGTAGGGTATAGTAGGGAAGTAGGTTGCGGTTTGGGGGATAACGGTACCGGGACGAGTGGGTTGTGGTTGGGGTAGGGGTTGTGTCTGAGAAGGCTTTGGCGTAGACGAAGCTGAGGTCGTTTTTTCCTTCTTCTTCGCTGTAGTAGCCGTCGTCGTAGTCACACCCTTCACAACCCCAATCCCCACCTCCCTCATCGCCTCCACTCTCAAATCCCAAGCATCTATTCCTCCAGGAACAGGCGCCTCCTCCGTTTCCCAATGCCAAGATCCTTCATCTGCTCCTCCTTTCCCATTACGTGTTTTCGTAGGAGAAGGGGAAGGTTTAACAAATTTAAGCCCAGCCATCAACTGTTGAGCTGTAAACCCATTCGAAATCTCGTCTTCTGCGAGAGCGAATCCTCGATGGCCTTTGACTGCCCATTGACGCCAGTCTATAAACGCCATGAGTAAGAAAACAAGAAAACAAAGGGAAAAGACCCACTATACTGCAAAATATCCTTCTGATACTCCTCCTCCTGATACGTCTCCCAAAACTCTGCCAACTGACTCGGATCTGACAAGAACCACTTGAGCCTATACCTCGCCAAGGCCCTATCAAACGTCTCACACCTCCACTTCCTATCAACCCCCCTCAGCCTCCCCGCGCCCTCCACCCACCCCAACTGTTCCTGGGCCTTGTCAAAAAACACCTTACACAGCCTCGAAACATGTAAAATCCCAAATTTATAATCATTCCACTCCTTCTCTTTCAACCCCTCCGCTGCCGTCAAGACCAATTTCAACGAAAGCCATTGAAACCGCGCTATAAACATAAGCGGGATCCTATACCCCATAGGAATGACTATGGTCGATCCATTGGTTGCAGTGATGGATGTAAACCTCGACCCTCGGATGTTTTTTTCGCGAGGGGGGACGTTGAAAGAGTTGGCGATGAGGTAGTGGATGATTTTGGAGTTGGACCAGGAGTGGGGGGTTATGTAGTCGAGTTCGGAGGGGTGTTGCCAGCCGTAGAGGAGTTTTTGGGAGGGGGAGGTGAGGGAGGGGGAGGGGGAAGGGGAGGGGGAGAACCAGATTATGGGGGATTCGGCGCGTTCTGTTTTGACGATGATGGTGTCGGTAGGGGTGGGGGTGGGTAAAGGTGGGTTGAGGGTTTGGTCTGATTTGGAGGGACTGCGGTTACTGGCACGCTTGATGGATCCATTTTGTGCTTTGGCTCGAGGCATGGCGAGGATGAAGTGGATTTGAAAGAAAAGAAGACGAGTCTTGTATAAAAGAAAAGAGTTAAGACAAAGACGCATGAGTAATAACCTTTATCAACGCACCTCAATCTCTTTTAGTTTCTAAATCAGACTTTTTCACTTCAACTATCCTCGCAGCGCTATCAGAGTCAAATGAAAAGAGAAAAGAAAAAGACTTGTGGGTGGTGGTGGTAAGACAAGAGGTGACTGACGAAGAAAAACCACAAGTCATGTCCCACGCTCACGCCGCCTTCTTCAAACACACTGGTCCTTCTCTCTTCTCTCTTCAAAGGTCTTTGTAATAGATCTCTCAGTGCTGTAGATACGCCTAAGCCACTCAAATAACCGAAAGGAGTACCCAGTAACAAACCCTACGCTTTCCTCGAAGAAAGCAAAAACTACTCCGTTTTCTCCCGAGTGTGAGACCAAAGTGAGACAAACTGCGACGTGGCAACGTTCTGGACGTCGTCGCTCTCTGCATCGTTCCGACGCACACACGCACGCACGCACGCAGGCCGTCCTTAATGTATCTTCAATGGTATCTTATCTACTCGTTGTACCCTAGAATATCTTTCTTCCAAACCAAACTCCCGAGTCCACGCTCGCCCTTGTTATGCAAGGAAAAACATGCCCTCCGGCTCTCCGAAACGGTAATCCTCCAACAAAATTATTCGACCAGCACTACGGCTTTAAAACAAAAGAACAAGACGTAGCGTGGCTACGAAGTAGCCGTCCCTGTCTCTTACCACCTCCAGCCCTTCCATTCTCCTATTCTTCTATCCCGTCACGGTCATACTATCACTATCGTTCTTCTGAAGACTCATTAGTGGTCACCTCGTCACGTCGGCTTCATTAAACTGAATGACTCTTCCCAACCCGCCGAAAGCCATAATATTTAAAACGTAACCATGCCAACTGCCAACCTCGCTCGGTGTCAAGACACCTACCAAGGCATAGTACGGGAGGCATAACATATCCACATCACGTCCCAACGGAACCAATCCTTTGAAGCTCAAGCTCGGTGTAAACTTGATAGAGAACGTGACGACGCCTCTACGGAAAAACTCTCCAGTGATAGGTGTATGTTTCTTCCAAACCGCCGTTCCTCTTCAGTCTCCAACCTGCGCTCACTTACCGTATTGTTACCGTAAACTCAGACCGCCATTTCTAGACCTTGTTCCATCATTCTTCCACCACTGCTGCTGCTACTCTATAGCACCATGCCCTCATAATAATATCGCGGAATACAGCTCCAAGTCTTCTCTTTGCCTCAACACCCCGGTTCTTTCTCGCCTTACCCTTTCTCCTCTTCCCTTCTCTCTACATCTCTCCAGAGTCCACTCCCCCTTTCGCATAATCCCCATAACCCATTAACAAAATATACACTGCGACACATGTATCTAACCACCGCTAGCTTACTTTAGACTCAGACCATCTGCAGCTCCTTCAGGCCTATCCAACTCGCGCAACTCACTATTTCATGGCATCCTTACTTCACTTCTACTCAATACCATGCCCTCGTCATTTACTACTGTGTCATCTAAAGGACATGACAACCTTTTGGCTGTCGGCGGCGCTCCTTCCAAAGCGTAAGTCGTCCTCAGCGCTTACTCATTTCATTGTCCGGGTAATCAAACTTGCGGCATAAAGTAGATTTAGTAACAAGCTACTAGTATTTGCAATCATGTACCCTTGGATAACTTGATTCTGACAGAACGAGTCCTTGCAACTCCACCCTGGAACCCGGCATTTCAGTCCTTGGACCTATATCATTGCATGCCATGGTTTAAATCAACTCCTTCTCCCAACTTCTGCAAGGATGCAACCCTCAGCGTCCACAGTATCACATAACTGTGCATCAAGTTCAAGTTTAACCATTTATCTGGCAAGAGGTGATCATAAGTTGAGTAACAAGGGCTTACCTTATGGTTTACTAGCAGCAAACGAGCGTCTAGACGATAATTGACATTCGCGGGTGTGCGTGTCCAAGACTATGAATGTAAGCGTCAATAATGAAGAATCCTTCTGACTCTAAAGATAAATAATTAGTACATACCTTCCCTCGACATCAAGGTGCTCTCGGAGTGGGGCAGCGACAAGCGTGGGCGTGGCTACCGTAGTAGCTACCATGGTGGCTTCTTTGCTAGCTTCCAGAGGATAGCCCATTACCGTAATACCAATACCAGTGAGAAGCGAGATACAGAAAGATAGATGACTGAAAGACTGATACATTTTTGGCTCCAAGTCAGCCTGGATGCTCTGGCTTTTATAGAGTGTCCAAGCAGGAATAGAAAGGGGAAATTATATTTCCTGTCACAGTCACCTCTCCTTTGATAGTTTCCCTCCAACGGCGCGATCACAACATGAGACTTCCAAGCATTCGAGTTGCATTCAAGTATCAGTTATATGCGGAGATACTGCCCCAAGACTCAAATATGTTGTACTATGATAGGTTCCCGCTCCATGCTCTCTATCAGTTGCGCTGAGACTCTGTCAATACTAGTACACCCAGTCGGAGATCCTCCATAAGTTTGTACTGTACAGTTCACAGCTCACTTCGGATATCTCACTGGTTCCCTTGTAATACTTATGGAGATCACTGTTGGACTCTTTGCAAATCACTTGATCTTATGCCGCTTTGATAGTAATGTCTGTGTACAAGGACATTAGTACGGCTCATCCATGGCCGGATTTGCTATATTAATATTATATCCCTGTTCTCATTTTTGACAGATGTGTGATCCATTAGCCAGACTTGTCATCTCAGCTCACTTCGGAAGGAGTACAAGTATGACCCACCGTGCCAGTGGTTGGCAGGTGAGAACATCAAGAATTTGAACACTTGCCAGCGCTTGAACGAATTCGGACTGATACCTCAGGCCGCTCGGCACTCATCCTCATCAGCGGTGAGTGAGTGAGTGTGCGAAAGACGCACAAGAAATCACTGTCAGCTCTCTTTCATAATATTTAGGCTCGGCAATAATCCTATGATAGTATTATGAGTCGCTTTGGGACTTCTTTGGGGTATGTAGTAGTGGACCGGATCCTTTGTACATGCGAGACAACGTGACTAACGTTACGAGGCCGAATGAAATGAGGATGAGTTCTTTACACCCTCTTTCTCTTTCCGTTTTGTTTCTGAACACTTGCAGCGTCTACAACGCATCATATCGTCCAATTTCTTTCCCTTCTCTTTGCATCAAGCACAAAGAAGTCCAATAAAATAATGTGTACATTAGGGGCTTGGACTGCGATGGCCTCGTATTCGCCACGCTACAGCGCTGGCCCACAACCACTTCATTTATCACGCAGGTGATATTCCTCGAGATATATCATCTGTTCGTTATGCTTTCTGTACCCTTGAATACCATTCTCTATATCCTCTATCTTAACAAAATATGTTTCTTCCAATTGACTCCAGTGAAACTCAAACACTGGCAGCCTCGGAGCACGCGTTCCTCCTGTCCAATCAACGTTAACTCATTGTAGACTCATACTGCTTGCAACTCCTCAATAGCTAGATATCTATACCTTATTCTACGACGCCCAGAATACCCAAACGGGTGCTTGGCGCTTTTAAATTTGGACTGTGGCTCAACTGTGGCTCCCTTAAGCATAGTCACATCCGCAACGTGCCTTTGTAAGAACGAGACCCTAAAGATGAGTTATGATAGATTACGATGACCTTACAAGACTATGACAAAGTAAGTATCTATTGTACATACTTGAAGCTTCAAGCTTAGGGTGAAGCTTCAAGGTTATTCAATAACGCAACAAGGAGTAAGGATCATTAAGGTTGTCCCGGATCCAATTCCAACTACCGAAAGCAGGTTGAACCATTTGAACCTCGCTAATAATTATAAGGACTGAGGTCCGTTGCTGCGCAATAACCACGGCTGCAGACCTGTAAATGAACAGAATATCAAGCTAGGAACAGTTGCAGGCAATAATCCATGAGTATGGCTTACCCAGGCTCTAGGACGTCGCCTGTAAGGACTCTGAGGAGAACGCTGATTCAAGCCCGGATTCTCGAGGTGCGCGTGCCCACGACTAATAGAAACGTCATAAATTGAAACAAAGCCTCTGAGAGCAAATTATACAAACGTTTCCTCGATATCGGGGTGCTCTCGAAGTGGAGCAGCGATAGCCGTGGGCGTAACCACAGTAGCCACCATGGTCGCTTCTTTGCCAGCTTCCAGAGGATAACCGTTCACCTTGGTACTAGTGTCAGTGCCAGTGCCAATGAGAAGCAAGATAAAGAGAGATAAATGACTGAAAGACTGATACATTTTTGGCTCCAAGTCAGCCTGGATGCTCTGGCTTTTATAAAGTACCCGAGCAGGGATAGAAAGGGGAAATTATATTTCCTATCAGTCACCTCTCCTTTGATAGTTTCCCTCCACCGCCGCGATCACAACATGAGATTTCCAAGCATTCGAGTTGCATTCGAGTACCAGTTCTATGCGGAGATACTGCCCCACGACTCAGATATGTTTTACTGTGATAGATTGCCGCTACATGCTCACTGTGACCGTGACTGTCAATGATGAGTGTCAGTGCTTACTTTGGAAATCTCTCCCCCGCCTACTCTTAAGTGATAGTTTTCTCACCCTGGAGGCGGGTCTAGATTAGTGCACAGCACGGGTCTGACGAGTTGCCACGGGTCTCGGGTACGGGTATGGATTTGGAAATCCGCGCTGACCCGTACCCGTATAGATGTACCCGCCATACCTGCCACCTAGAATTTTGTATTACTGCATACCTATGTATACTATTACTTTCAGTAGATTTTGTATGATTTTAAAGTACTCAACTCAATGACTCTTTGCACTGGGTATTTTTGCGGCCACAATGTGTCCACTGTCTGACCATGTGTCCCATCTTAATATGCACTGCGGGCGGCCATTGATATTTGTAGGCATTTTTGTTGAGACTTAAATTACGAAAATTTCGCACGATTTCTAGGCTGATAAAAGTCAAAGTATTTGTCGCTGAAATGCCAGCTTTAAATGGAAAGCTGGCATTTCAGCGGCAAATACTGGCAAATACTTTGACTCTTATCAGCCTAGAAATCGTGCTAAAAATTCGTAATTTAAGTCCCAACAAAAATGCCTGCAAATATCAATGGCCGCCTGCAGTGATGGAAGGTGACACGTTGCGTTCACACGCGTCCAGCCTTCAGAATTGTGGCTGAACTCGTTGAGCGAAGAAAATCAATGCGATACTCATTGAAGAAAAGCCGATTTCATGGCAAGTTCAAAGCTATAGGTGTGTAGAATAAATATACAAACTTGAGAACAGATGGGCTATCCGCAAAGGGTACGGGTGGGCTCAAAGTTAGCCGCGGTATACCCATGCAGTGCACTAGTCTAGATATCAACATCCCACTCCAACGGACCTCGTGATCAGCTCCAAGGCTCAGTGATATTCTGCTGCTATCATACTAGTGCTCTACTAGTAACTATGGTCTTTGGATCTTAGTAGTGGGCTGTGACTAGTGTTCGGCCACTGGCAGCTCAGTTCCTAGGTCGAAACGTGCATCATTTCTCAACTAAGACCATTACAATTATTACAATTATTCTCTTGCACTTCTCGGTTCGAAAGCTTCATTAACGCAGTCTAGATATCAATATCCCACTCCAATGGACCTCGTGATCAGCCCCAAGGCTTAGTACTATTCTGCTGCTATCATAATAGCTGCTTTACTAGTAACTATGGTGTTTGGATCTTGATAGTGGCCTGTGACGAATGTTCGGCCAGCTCAGTTGCTAGGCCGAAACGTGCATCATCTCTCGACCAAGACTATTACGATTGTTCTCTTGCACTTGTAGTTCAGTTCGAAAGCTTTACTAGCCTCACATTGTCTATGATGAACGTTGGAAATCCGCATTCGGTATCGCGTCTGTCCAGGACGCCCTGCAAGGTTTTCATTCCTCCTGTTCTTCATCTAAGGCCTGTGATCTTCTTTGATATCACCACAGCGACAGAATCGAATCAAAAAAAGACTGGTGTCACGTCTCGTCTTACTTATAAAGGCTGAGCCTGTTCTTCAATCAACGAACCCCAGAGTTCAACCAACATGTCAAACATCGCTATTGCAGAATCCTCTATCTTTGGGGTTGAGGTGGCGCTTCTCGCGCCGATTATTTCTCTCTCAGTGAGTGGAGGTGGTTCAATGGCTGCATCGTCCTTGCTTCCATTTACTCAATGACCCAATCCCAAAGGTCACAATGACTGTATTTGGTGAGATCAATCGTTGTTTCTTATAGCTTTCTTTGCGCGTAATGATCATATGTACTAGGTTTCTATCTTCTGCTTTTCTGCCTCTCCACATACTTCCTGTGCAAGCGTCGAATCCTGTTTTACAGGAAAATAAACCTCTTGTGGACGACGGCTCTCTTCCTTGTGTCCACTTTCGGGGCGATTATCAATGCCTCTAGCAGCCTCATGGACATAGTGGTTATTTACAACGCACTCAGGACTCAAGAATTCACTTCCTTCGTCAACTATGTCACGCAAAGCAAAGCACAGGCTGTCATTCTGTGAGTACTTCCGAGCAGGCTACATGAAAATGAGGGCTGATAACTCAAATGCGTCCTACTATGCTCAGGGGACTTTCATACACTTGTTTCATTGTGGCAAAGTACGTCAAATTACACCTAGCGCTGATGAACATAACTTGACGTTATCATTTTCTCCAGCTGTATAGCTGACTTTGTTCTAGTGAGTGGGGCGGTATGGCCAATTCGGGGGTATCTCACATCCACACCCAGATTCATCGATGCTATCTCGTTTGGGGATCGAAGAAATGGATCATAGCTCCCCCTATCTTAGCATCACTGATAACCAATAGTGCGTACATTCATGGCTGCTCTTTGTCTTTAACTTTACTGTTTTTGACCATGTATTCAGCCATTGGCCTAGCAGCAGCTATCATGAGGGCAAAGGCCACAGCCGGTGATGGAGACGTTGATTCGAACTTTCAATTGGCGCTGAAAGGCATACGTTATCAACTCGGTTTTTACTACGCCAATGCAATCGTCAACTTTTTGTTGACAGCCTCCATTGGTACGTATCATCCTGATTCATCAGAGCGAAAGTTCATCAAGCTATTCCGATCCTATTTCAAATGAACACATACAGCCGGTCGTATCTGGTGGGTAGTTAGGCAAATGGAGGGATTCAACGACCACTCTTCGGGAAAACAAGAAGTACAGGCAAGGTATAGAACGGTCATCGCAACTTTGTATGTTATTCACCTTATTGCCTGTATAACCTACGGCTGACAGTCATTGATATATACTGATACTCCTTCCTAAAGGCTTGAATGCGGCATTATCTACCCAATTTCCCTCATTGCTCACGCAGCTGTCGAGGGTAGCGCCGCGAAAATCTCGATACCGGTCAATCTCACACCGACTGCGATGCAACTTGCGGTACGTCACGATTATTTTGTGGATAGTTATCGAATTTTTCTGATTTTTCGGCTCCAGGGTATTGCGCCGACTTTGATTCTCGTCCGTGCCTGCCTCGGGAGGAGTATCACGGAACAAGTTATTAGTTCTCAGACTACGATCCCTAAGAGTTTTATAGATGGATCGAAAGAGCGAGAGCCGTCTTATGCACATTCGAATAGCTCCTGACGTTCACATAACCAGGTCAAAACTGAAGAGGGAGTTTGAGGGTATAAGTTTGAGAGTATTCCAGCTTTATACACGCCTCGCCCAGGCAACGATTGGATTGATTCTTCTCTCCCTGGTGGAGTTTTCTTTATTTTATTTTATTGCCAATTTTGCACTATGTACTGCACTTCCCTCTTTGCCACTTTGTACCTTGATGGTCTTCCGTTATTTATTGTCTGTCCCCGGTGAACTGCTAATAGGCAACATTACTTAGTAGTACCTCCCATGCAGAAGTCTTCTTGCTCTCGGACTCCATCTTTACAGATGATAACAAGAGCGTTTGGCCGGGCTTCGCCCCGGCCATAAGAGTGAAGAAGTCCAGTATCAGTCAAGTAAACTACGCTGGGTTTTGGAGAATTTGCAGAAAACAAACTCTCGAATCACGGTGGGATCTCATCGATCTTAAGCTTGAAAGATTTGAGAATTAAGTAATCCAATCCAATCATCGCAGTATGCTTCACCGTAGTCTCCATTTCGTAGCCGACAATTTCTCTGCTTCGTGCACTGGAGTCCGGACTCCAGGTTGTCTTCATTGACTCCTTAATATCTCCGCGGGTTATGCCAGCCTCCCCAAGTGACCCCTGGGGTCTGTCTTGACAATTTAATATCTTCACTTGCATTTTCCTGTTTTTCCAGTCTCATTCTCTTCTTTATTGTTTTCATGTTCATTTCAAACTGTATCGCCACCGCAAATACACCCGAGCAACCCAAGGACTCACCTCGATCTTCTTTTCTTCTTTTCTTCATGTATCTTGGTACGTACTTCGTAATGATCTTATCTTCAGGCAGCTGAAGAGGGTTATCTTGAATCAATCTTTGTCCTGAGCCTTCAGATATTTGGTGTACATACCCTCCTCAACCTCGATCCTCCATTGTCTAGTACATTGGTTTTGAAATTATTTCCTTTCATTATTTGTACTTACATAGTACAACTGAGCCACCAGTTTTTCAAGCTCACAGTCAAGCCACGCAAGCTTGAGTGAGCTTGACTTTCTATTTTGGGTGTGGCTGTGCTTATCCCTAGTCTAGTCAACTTCACTACACTTCATTTGACAACAAGCTACTCACACTGAAGGGTTCATTCATTATATTATATATACCACATTCTTCATTACACCTTGGTTTAGCCTCTGCTGAGTCAAGTACATAATTTTTTTCTGAAAATACAGAGATACAATACTCAGTTTTTCCTAAATGTTTCCCAACTGCATTAGAGAGATATGGTAATCCAGATGGAACAGGAAGATCCTTATAAATGAGGCTTTATGATTCAGAGGCAATGACAATAGATTTACAAGCTAAACAATATGTTAGACCTATTCAAGGTAAAGTAGTGAATATCAAAGACATTTAAGGGCATATAATCAGCTTTTGTGATGGATCAAGAGTAGCTGGAGGAAGCTTGAGTGAGCTTGAGTGTGAGCCAAGGGGATGGGAAAACTTAGCACTTATCAAAAAAAAGCCATTGAAAACAAGTGATAAACATATGAGGGATATGATACCCCATAGGGATAATGATAGTTGGTCCATTTGTTGCTGTGATGGATGTAAAACAGGATCCTCAGAAGTTTTTTTCGCAAGGGAGGATGTTGAAAGAGTTGGCAATGAGGTGGTGGATGATTTTAGAGTTGGACCAGGAGTGGGGGGTTCTGTATTCAAGCACCCTGGGACACAGTAATTATATGAAGGGGTGTGAGCCAGCACTGAGCGTGGTGGAAATGAGTCTGGTGAGTTCAAATTTAAGATGCTAGACCACACTCCAATGAAGATATTCAACAAAAAACGGATATTGCTGATTCAATTTCTGAGAAAAGTACTAGAGTGTAGATCATTGTGTAGAATCAGAGGCTCAGAGCTATAATCAATATACATGAGAAGAAGATACAGCCCTCGAGCTCTTGAAAAGGGAATACTTACACGCTGAAAATACAAAAATATCTGCTCGGCAGAAAGGCATACAGAAACACACTTTTTTTTACAGATATATATTATATCAGTAGTAGTGATGTGATCTATCCATCGAGTGGATATTTTTGTCTTTTCGGTGTGTTACAAGAATAGGGGTGCATATTCTCTATTACCGGAGAAAATCGGAAAGAAATTTGATCGAGACAGATGGAGGAAATCAGGACAAACTCAACATAGCCACACGCGGAAACGCAGTGTAAAGAACTCGTCCTCATTCTTCGGCCTCGTAATAA
Source organism: Tetrapyrgos nigripes (assembly GCA_013368315.1). Classification (NCBI taxonomy): domain Eukaryota; kingdom Fungi; phylum Basidiomycota; class Agaricomycetes; order Agaricales; family Campanellaceae; genus Tetrapyrgos; species Tetrapyrgos nigripes. The sequence goes on from JAACJM010000075.1 coordinate 20,954, forward strand.
AGTCCTTGGATGTACCTTAGATAGGATTATACAACAATTGTTGGATAATTCCAAGGCTCTTTTTTAAATAAAAGCCCTGCCAAATAACCTACCAGCTACAATGCGCATTCAGGTGACTAGTCTGAGAGTGATGATCAAGGTCTATTGCTCTCCAAGGCTCCCCCAAGGGCTGTGCAGCTGGTTATGACCAGACTGGACATTCCTTTTTGGTTGTAAGGTCTGACCCAGCTCTCCCTCTCCCCACCTTCCAAAAAAGGAAGGAGATTAGATTAGATTGCGGAGATTATGTAACATTGATTGACACGTCACCTCCTCATTGCTTCCTTCCTTCACCTTAACACCTAGCAGCACGACATCTGTGCAGTATAGGCTCATGAAACACATTTTCTACTCAACAATGTGTTACCTACTTGAATAATATCACATTTTATGGTCTAAACATTTGCGTAACAAGAACATCACATTTGGTACTTACATTTGAATCAGAGCAGCCTTCACCCATTCTAATCTTGCATCAAAGATACCACTTCCCATTGAAAACAGCTGCATGCAAGCTTTACTCCAGCCACAAAGTGCATGGACACCTTCCAGATTGTTCTTGACCAGCTCATCAATGTTCTCTTCTGTGTAACCAAAAGCTTCATGAAGCTTTTTATTCACATAGATGTCAGGTTCAAGGTATAGGGATGCCTCAAGGGCCAGATAGGTGGAAAATATTGAGAGCCAGTTTGAAATAGATGGTGAGGGGGTAAAAAGTCAAGAAGCTTCTCCATTTGAGTGACCAGCATCTCTGATACAGATTCCTTTGCCTTGGCATGGGTTTTAGAATTGGCCTTCTCTTCCATGGTAGCTGATTCAGGAGAGGACATCCCCAAGGGAATTTTAGGAGTCAAATTGGCAGAGGGAGCTGAGGAGGGAATGACACAATCTATAGAAGACTGCATGGAAGGAGCTGTGGAAAATGAAGCATCTGGAGCAGCTGGACTCCTTCTGCAAAAGAAGTCCATGATGAACTTCTTAGGATGGGCCTTCTCGATGTCAGATGTTGTTGCCAGTTTGCTTCACTGCCCATGCCAATAGCTACATCAACCTTGCATACATCACAGTACTGCTTGCTTTCTGCTGTAAACTCAGGCTGTAAAGGCACAGAGGTAGTATAAATAAAGCCATCAGGAAGGACTGATTGAGTACACACTTCTTTTCTCTTCTTTCCCTTGGCCATTGAAAAATTTTAATGGATGACGTGTAGGAAGATTGACAAGCTGACCAATCATTGTGTGGCGAGTGGTGCCTGAGCCAGCAATATCCAGTAGCACATTTACAGGGCCTGGAATGACCATCTGACCTCAGAAAAGGTGTTTTTATTACTTTCTGCCTTGATTCCAACAAAAGAGACCACTTGACCCCCATAAGACTAGGTTGTACTTTTGGGTCATAAGCCATCCCTCCCCCTAAGGTCTGGCCTCAGGTAGACTGACTGCACAGCCCTTGGGCTCCCCAGGTCAGCTTTGGGTTGTAACTTGGCTTTGGACAGCCACTTTCCAAATCAAGCATCTATATAATTTGGCAGTTGTAGTAACACATGTGTCTGGGTCAAGTTGGGCACAGATTGTGTAGCATATTTTTATTCACACATATATATCTCAATATCCATGTTGCCAAGAACAGGCTCAGCTGGGACTGGATAACCTCTCAGGCTATCACACAGGGACCAAGGATGAAGGAACAAGGCAAATAGATTGTATAAGTGAGTAAGCCAAAGATGGCCTAAGTCAACATAGTACTGAGGTAAAGCTGAGTAGCATGGATTACACAGTGAAAATACCAAAATATCTGCTCAATAGATAGGTGACCTAATCTGTGTTACGAGGCCCTTTTAAGGGACTTGTTCTTATAACCTGACGTTCCAGCGTGTGACTATGCTCGATAGCTCCTCCATTCAGTCAGCAAATTCCATACAGTTGCCGATATGCTGTTCTCTTATTTTGGGCCCCATCATCATGCCATGCGCAGCGATGGCCCACATTTCCTTCATGCAGGAATGAGATATATTTGGAAGCTAAATATATGTCTGAATAGATATTGTATCCAAAGCAAATCTGAAGGTTAGATATTTGAACAAAAAGATGATATATCAGGATATTATTTGATACCTTTGATTAGTGAGCAGACACATGGCATATCAAATCTATGGAAAAAGGTACAGAGAGACCTTCAATCTGCAAACTGAAGAAAGATCACCTATCAATTCTGCAGTTTTATGTCCAGAAATGCTGTGTATCTGGAGTCCTGATACAACACTGGTGCATCAGTGACTTGATGCAGGTGTGTTTCAGACACATCAATCACCAGAATGTCCTCAATGAGGTATCATACTTATAATGCCTGTCATCTGATGTAAACATTTGTCATCGTGGCTTGAGTTGGACACAGGGTTGACCATGCGTGATCATGGTTCATCACAATGGCAGGTGGTCATAATGGATGACAGGGGTGACCACACATGACAGCTGTGATAACCAATGGTCAAGTAGTACATCAGTCTTGTAGTACTTTGGATCTGAGACTTCTGAGCCTGGGCCTGAGCCTGACCTTGACTATGACCATGGTATACCTAAATCTGCGGGGCTGTGGGGGCCTGGCTCTAATTTGTGGGTACCATCTAAATTTATCATATGTCATGAACTGCTACAGTTCTCTGCCCTCCTTCCTCTACCTCATCATTCGTCCATTGTGTTTCCTTGTTGACACTTTTTCTTTCATTTCTATTATCCTTCAATTCATACTCCTTTTAAATGTTATGGCACTGACTTTGAACTCTATAATATCTGTCAAACTATGTTTAGCTATCACAGTTCCATCTTCACTTTTGTTGTTTTCATCCCTTTACTATTTTTATGAAACTCTCACTTATTCATTGATCTTTTACATATATACCAGCAGACTTTGGTAGTTGGTTCTTTAGTTCATTCACTTCATCTCCACTTTGTACTACTACTACACAGTGTAGAGCCTAGTCAGCTTACTCATTTTCTTCAAATCTATCTCTCCATTCTCATCAGTTTTGTCTTTGTGTGACTTGGGTGGTTAGTTATTGAGTGTACCGACAACCTTGACATCATACATGACTTCCTGTACTGCAGAAACTGTATAAATAAACTCAGAATTGTATTGAAGCTGGTATATTCAATGCAAAGAAAGTTTAAAAATCTTCAAAAAAGAGGGGTAAGCACAACCACAATTTTGATTTGTTTCATGTTTGTTTGCTATACTCATACATATTCTTGCTATAAAAAGATCTCAAGTCTCAACAGGACACTTATTCACCCTTATGAGCATAGCTCCTTGCAAAAGTGTCAAGTGAGGACAGCAACAGCTGGCTTTGGCACATTCCAGTATGTTTTTCACACATCTTACTGCTTCGAGAGGCTTGCTCTACCCATTTTCATTTTTCATTATTGGGCAATCAGTGGTATCAGCACTCATGTCTGAGCATGTATATATAAGATAATTGACTTTAACATTTGTAGGAGTCCCCACGGGAATACATAAGCAAATGCCTCAAGTAAACATTGATTGACCAGCTGACAGTTTCTTATGGCAGATAGTGACCCTGTAGTAGAAATAATACCCAGTTAATGGGAATCTGGATAGGATTGATGCCACCAAATTTGCTGATTGCTATGCTTGAACAGAACTTGAGCAACAATGACTGAAGTGAGAGGACACACAAAGTAAATGGGAAATGTGTATTGGGAACTATACATGGGTAAATAAGTAAGTATTACAAGTATTTAGGGGTAGAACATCATGTATTCGTAGAATAAAACTAGAGAAATCATAAGAAACCATACAATTGAAAGTAAGTAAGACTACTCAGTGCTGTTCGTGGTGGGTACTAGATCAGGATATGTTTATTATGCAAAGAATGAATTAGAGCTGTGTTTTAGAAGAAGATTTAACTAGTAGTAATAAGTATTAGAGTATCTGCAGGTCCCCACAAATTTCTGATACCTGCTATGACCATGACCATGAACAGCACCAGAAGGTCCACCATGAACTGGGAGGAAGGTAGTGGGAGTCCGGATGCTGAAGTCTTCATCTTCTATTAGATTGGCAGCTGTGCTGCGTGCCTACAGTACAGAAACTCTAACCCTAACATCAGGTCTGACCAGACACAGGCTGGGATTGGGCAGCTGCACTGTGTACCTACAGCGCAGAAACCTGAACCCTAACCTCTAACCTCTAACCCTAACCTAACATGTCCCTGGACAGCCTTCTAAAGTGCCTTAAAAAAACCCTGGCATTAGGCCATCTAGTGATGTGCAGGCTTGGGCTTGTGGGCCTGAGGGCGAGGGCTTGATTTCTAAAAAGGCTCAGGCCAAGGCTTTCAGCAACACTTAGTTACCTGTTACTGACCAATAAAAATTGTCAATAAATAGCTGAAATTTGTTTTTGCAGGCATTCTCACAAGTTCTCACACAATTTTACAGTTGCTCGATGTCTAGTCATCTTCCTGGGTCATCCCCAGCTGTTATCCATTACTTGTTGGCACCAATAATGTTGGGTTTGGGTCAGTAAATGCTTAATGTAGGTCAGTAGTTCACTTTGTCTATCATATAAACTTAACTTCAGATTAATCCAACACTTCAATTGCGACTTTTTGAGTGATGACATCATCCTACTCTGAGCCTGAGCTGGCACAAGCCCGACCCTACTGGGGGCTTAGGGCTGGGCTTGGATTCTTGGTGAGCCCAAGCCTAGCCTGCAAATCACTAACCTGGTCATTAACACTGTAATGTCATTCATGGTCTGGGACCACACATTTAAATGTCAGGGGTCCCTGGGGTGCATTTCATTCTCTTCTCCTTCCGTCTCTCACAACTCCTTTCAGTGCACTTGATCTGACTATTGCCGACAACTCAAACTATGAGCACGTTGGTTTGGATCAAGATGAGGAGGATTACTGAACATTCAATGTATTACAGCACTGTTTATGTTATGTGTTTACTTTAGTACCTTAGACAGCAGTCTGTTTCATATACATGACTCTTCAGACATGTGTATCAGGATGTATCAGGAATGGCATCCCTGAAGACGGCATGCTAGCTATATGGTGAGTAGGGGACAACTATGAAGGGGAAAAGCGACGTGTGTAGGTCAGGTGGCGAAGCCAAACAATTACAAAGGGAAAAGCGATGCGCAGTGGGTTTAAGTTTTCGCTTAAGTGCTAATTCCGCTAATGCACTAAACACGCTTAACACGCTTAACACATCTCCCAGGGCTTGTCCCATTCTTTATAGACAAGCTGGTGCCTCGTCCTCGATAAAAGGGTATATATGAAAGGGATGTGGGCCAACGCTGTGCGTGGCAAGCACAAGGCCACCAGTTTCCTCTCACCTTGATTTGTATTCAGCTTGCAATTTCCATTCCTGTTTGTACATACAGAACCACCACAACCTTTTTATTTGCAAAGTATTCCAGGTCTCTGTTGTTGCCTTGAAGTCCTGCAAATATTTTTGTTGGTACACCAGTACCAATGCCATCATATAACCCCTCATGAGCACCTTCAAACATTCTTGTGATGAAGTGATCTCATTTATGTGATATTGCTGAGATGCAGATCCTTGAGGCACATGAATCTTTGTATCACATTCATAAGGTAAGGACATTAATAGAAACTTTGGAAATCCTTGGAATGTGTACTTTCAGAACATGTCCACCCATCCCATCCCTATCTGACAGTATTACAATACACCTGTGCCCATTACAAACAAGATGAGCCCAAGGGGATAAAGAGCTGAAATAGCGAGGACAGGAAGACAGGAGAGGGTTGATGAGCAGCAACATGTGAATTATGAATGAAGACAGCTATGTAGAACTAGGAGTGGAGGACAACGAGCAATGGGTACAGTGAGAACTTGAGGTTAGTGTTCCTGGAGCAACCATCAGATGAAGAACCAATGATGATGGGGTGAAGAAAATGCTGACCTACACTCTGAGAGCTCCTTTGGTGCTTCCAATGTCTCGTCTGATTGTAAACCTTCAAACACCCATTATCTCTTCCCTGAATACATGAAACACGATCACACTTCATAGTAAAACACCAGAGGTATGCTCCATAGCAAGCTCATCCCCAACAAACCCTTTGTCCATAGTCGAACGCATGAGCTCGAGAGCTTCAGTGCTGTGTAGCTCCATCCTCACAGAAGGGAAGTAAAACTCTTCATCACCTTGGGACCCTGTAACAGTTTAAACAAATAGTGGTAAAGGACTATGTTGGGGTTCCTTGAGAAGCCAATTGTAGAGCATGGTGTCGGCATATGTCAAGTCAGGGGAAGATGCAGTTCAGCGCAAATTGGAGGAGAGGGACTGTCAACAGAGCTTGATTGACAACAAGAATAGGTAACTAGATAAAAGGAAGGAGACATCAGTAAGAACTGTGAAGAAAAAAGAACAAAAAAGGTACACGCACCTGCTGGATTTGCCAGTGCCATATATGAGATATCTCCTTTTCTTCATCTGTCAGATCTGACCTGCTTCCAAGCTATAAGGCCCATGAAGCCTCCATGACAAGCTCCCATTGCTCCCATTTATCAGGAGAACTGGTCAGCAGAGGTTGAGGAAGCATAAACCCTGTTTGGTTATCAAATTTTTGAGGTTTTGAGATACAGCATGAGAAAACAGACTAGAAATGAGAGACTTCATCAGCAATCATCTCAAAATGAAAATCCAAATGGAGGAACATGAAGAAAATGGAACAGAAAGGGAGTATATAAGAAAGTTAACATACTTTATGATAATAAAACCCACCCTTCTCATCCAAATACTTGAAGAACCCATGTACTTTGACATCCAAAAAGTCCATGTAGAAATGTCAAAGTTAGAGCGGACTTTGTTGGTAGTGGAAAGATGTAAGCTTGACTCAGGAATGGCAAGAGGGAGATGGCACGGTTGGACGGGGAGACACAGAGGTGCTAAGTGAGGAAGAAACCCGATGAAAATAGCCTCACGGTCGTAAATGCTGCGATTCGCGAATAAAAAGCGAGGGCAAAGCCTAAAATCAGAAAGCGAAGGGAAGAGACGTGGTTGTTTGCCTACAGCCTTCGAACAAACAAATGACAAATGTATAAACGGGTATAATTGGAAGCAAAAACGGGAATAACCGGGGCACCAATTAGACATAGCCACACGCGGAAACCCAGTGTAAAGAACTCAGCCTCATTCTTCAGCCTCGTAATACATATTTGCTTATTATGAGGATTCACTCAGTATTGCACACCTCGTTCTCAAGAAAGTGTATAATAAATATACATGGTTATTATATGAGGACTCACTCAGTGCTGCATGCCTCAAAAAAGGGTATGGCCATAATGTTGCAGCCCCATGAGTAGGGAACAGTATGGGTATCCTGCAGGTAAAATTTTCTGATCTGTCCTGTACCCGTGATGACAGGTCAAGGGTTTTGATGGGGGGAGCGGGTCATAGGCAGAACATGCAGGATTCATACACAGAGAAGCATTCAGAGAGAAAAAAAGAGCTGTATCAGGAGAATTTCATGTCAGTCCGCCAATTGGTGACTTCATATTTAAACTAAATATGATTGTAGGCCATATACACCATGGTCTGGCATGTATATTACCCTGTCAAAGGGTCATGGGTTGGTGGCAGGTTCAGAGATGCTGACCTGTACCTCCTAACCCACTGAAAACCTGCATACCTGTGCTTTTCTTTACCCATGAGTCTTCTCATTCTAACCAATTCAGGTTGTAATCTGCCCAGACCTTTGGCCCTTGCTCTTATTCATTAAGCTCTGGACTCCCCTCACTCAGTACTGTGCACCTTGAAAAAGGGTATATACATAGTTATTGTGAGGATTAGTTTTTAAGATCTTGGTTCAAGCCTACATTGGTTTAGTTTCAGTGCTCTCACATGAAGTACATATACTCTGTACTGACCTTCATAGTATACTACCCCTGCAACTCCAGGTGAGTATTTCACATTTTTTATTGCATATACATTACATACTTACCCTTGAGGATGTGCACAGATACTATCAGCCACACCCATGGGCTGCATCTACCCACATCCTCCCACTCACACCTTCAAATCAAGTTACCACACCAAAAATATGTACAGAACCAATGCCAAAGTAAAGGCCAAGGACAGTACTTGGGTGGTGGTGCAGGGAAAACTACATGGTAATTTGTGATTGAATTTGGACTTTCCATAAGCTCCTGGAATTGATTGTGTACCTGTGGGGCAGGTGGCGGTTTTAGGCAGCTGAGATCTGGCTGAGATGATAACCTGTAACTGTACCCACCAACCCAATCCCCATGACCCTGTGCAATACCCATGAGATAGGATACTGTACATATGAAATGGAAAGCCCAGGACCCCCATCAGTTAGATTTTTAATAGTCAGAACCATTGCCCATTATACATTGAGGAATACTTACAGCAGTGAAGTGACTTCAATTTCTCCCCTTATTCACATCAATTCAAAGTGTGCAGCATCACTTGCCATAAGTAAGTCATTATGCTGTAACCCATTCCAGTGGTTGCTCTCCGCATAACCTGCTGAATGAATATTTATTTAATATAGTCTAATTGCGAGTACTTCTCAGAGTCTCGCATTCCTCATTTTCATTGTTCCATCTTCTACTCAGGTAGCTCCTTCATATCCCAGCAATACTCATCTCATCTACATTTCGTAGCTCCTCTTGGTTTGCACATCGAAACGGTTTCGCCGTCAAGATCAAACCTTCCTTACCAACGGTTTGTGATCTAGTCAAACGCTAGTGAAACTGTTGATCTCCTTCCTTCCACACATCCGTCCATACATGTTCGAGAGTATTTCATATACGTCCCGTATTTATATCTCACTGTTTTTCTATTTTTTCCTTAGTTTTTCATTCTCTCGCTCACTTCCCGCTCACTCGAGAATTCTTTCGTTCACCCATCCAATCCCTCCCTCTATATTATCCTCTTCTCACCCGAGTACTGGCAAACTTTTCCTGACAGGAGGTTTTTTCCCATAGTGGTTTTCCCCTGCAGGTTTTTACTGTTACCTTTACTTCGGCCGTTTCTTAGTACTTAGCTACAAAATGTACCGAGTCGCTGTTTCAGGGCTCAGCGCTTATCCTCATCCTAATGTCACTTCTTTTTTCGGGCGGCTCCAATTTGGGGTCGCCGCGTTTTGCCTATTCATCTTTTCTCCTTCATGCCCGTCGACTCGCGTACGAAGACGGAGCAATTAGACTCCGTTTCTGCGTGTGGCGGTGCATATTCATCCCGTCTCCTCCCGTGCTGTTGTTTCCGGTTTCCTCCGAGTCCTTGCCCATATCCGCAGCTCCTGCATTTCTTAACATGACCAAACAATGATGTTGTCTCAATATCTGGGTAGGCGCAGCCGCAGTTTTTCTTGTGTCAGCTGACTAAGCAAACTTTTGGCGTGAGGCAGCGGCGAATTGATGTCCCATTGCTTTCTACATACATACTGTGATACTTTCTGGTCCTGGATTATAGGCTGTTAATTTAGATTAGGCGCAACCAATTTGGACGCCCTCCAAACCAATTCCTGTCGTAATAATCAGCTTCACCGCAACTTCACTGTCAAAATATTCCATTATGTAATCAAATCCGCCCACTCTTTCCTCGAGTTTGGGGTCACTGTAAATCTCCACAACAAACCCAGCTAAGTGCCTCAGACTTCTTCAGTGTTGACATAGATTTTCAATCTATTTGTAGTTATCAATTGTTTTTGGAGTTTTATGGGTCCCAACATGTTTATGCAGTCCATGTCTAACATATATTGCGCAGGTAGAAAAAAATCGAATTGATAACTACAAATCAAATACAAATCCATGAAACTTTCTCATATATCATTAGAGGATCTGAGTCCTGGTTGAAGAGGAAAGTGCATTCGCCATTTTCGACCTTGCCTGCTTTCACAGCCACCCGATGCGCGGAGTTTGAATTTAGCAGGAGGTTGCGCCTACCCACAATATCTTTGCGACTGGTAACGAAAGTTTCCAATCTTAATCTTTCATTTTGTTGTCTTTTTTCTTCATCTTGTTGTTTTTTTTATTGCTTTCCTTTCTCTTTTGCTCTCTTTCATTTTCGTTATCTTTCTCTCTCTCTCATCTTCTTCTTCATTGCTTGCTTTATTTTCTTTTTTCCTCTCTCTCGATCTCTCGTCTTCTTCTTTGTCACTTGCTTTCTTTTCTTTTTTCCTCTCTTTGTCAAGGTTGTCGGTACACTCAATAACCACCCAAGTCACACAGTACAAGAAGACCAGTTACAAAAGCGTAGATTGATCCAGAGAGGAAGAAAGATAAAGAGGTAGAGAGAAAGTAAGCTGACTAGGCTCTACACTGGGTAGTACAAGTACGGAGCGGAGACGAAGTGAATGAACTAAAGGATAGGTTACAACGATCACAGGTATATAAGTAAAATATGAACAGATGGGAAAGAGTAAGTAATAATAGACAGTATCACGTGGAAATGTCAAGGGCGAGAGAATAATAAGTCAAATATGGATAGATGAAAGTACTGGACCATGCGGAGTGTGTCATGAATCGCCTCCCGTCTCCTTCACTTTCTCTCTATTCTCTTCTTCTATCTATTCACTTCTGTTCATCATTCTATCACTTTCCATAAACCCATAAATACTGATTACTTCCCATCATCGTCTCTTGGATCTATGACTCACTTCTCCGTTTCCTTTATCTCCATGGACATTCTCACATATTCACTTCTTCTCTATATATATCGTAGATCTCGTAGCTAGGTTCCTTAGTCTGTTCACTTCGTCTCCACTCTGCTCCTAGTACAGTGCAGTGTCGAGCATAGTCAGCTACTCGATCTCTCCTCTCTCCTCTATCATTCTCTCCCTATATCGTCTCATTGTAACTCGTCAAATCTATCTTGTTTATTGTGTGACTTGGGTGGTTTTGCTAAGTGACAACGTTCTTGACAGAGTAATTGACAGTGAGAATGTCCATGGAGATAGGAATCGGAGGAGATAGGAATGTGAGTCATAGATCTAGAGAGATGGTAACTATAGACGATGATGAGAAATGGTTGATGTTTATGGGGTTAGAGTGGGAAGTAAATAGTAACGGGAAAAGAATAGAAAGGAAATGAATAGGCGGGGAGCGATTCATGACACTCTTTTCCTCAACAGTTCACATGTTTGCTTATTGTCCAGTTTTGGGCCTCTGCACCTCATCTGGCTTCTTCCCACTCCAGTAAAGAGAAAACCTGTGGCCTCATACTTGCCTCGCGCAGCGTTGGCCCACATCCCTTTCATAAGTATATAATGAGTAGTGATATATCATTGATTTAATAAGTAGGCGAGTCAGTAATGTTAGTAAATATGCAGTGAACATCTTAAAGAAAGGGCCAAGCAAGTTACAGACAGAAGAAATGGTGAGTAGGGCAACTACGAAAGGAAAAAGCGACGCGCGTAGGTCAGGTGGCAAAGCCAAACAATTACAAAGGGAAAAGCGACGCGCGTCGGTCAGGCGGTCAGGTGGTAAAGCCAAACAATCAGCAGAGTTTAAATTTTCGCTTAAGTCACCGCGAACGGCGATGCATATTTGGAGCATGGAAAAATCTAAACTTAAATGACGGATTTTTGCTCGGCCCCGGGAATACTCCATATGGAATATTGGCCTCAAATTGGTCCCATATGGAGTAGGCCCGGCGAGCAAAAGCTGCTTTGAAAAATCAGTAATTTAAGTTTGTGTTTTTTAATGGCCCAAATATGCATCGCCGTCCGCGGTGAGTGTTAATTCGCACACCAAAAAGACCAAAATATCCGCTCGATGGATAGGTGACCGGATATGTGTACGAAAATGAGAAATATCTGGAAGCTAGATAGAAGTCCAAATAGATTATTTGTCAGTAAGCTAGATATATGAACAAAAAGTCGATATATTCGGACGCCGTTCCATGCATTTGATGGGTGAGCAGACACATTGCCTATCAAATCTATTGAAAGAAGTCCAAAAATATGCTGGTCCAAATGTCGAAAAAATCAATCCGGAAATTGCACTTTTCCACCTGAATTTCTGGTGTTTTTTTCTGGAAGTTCTGGTAGGTTGTCTGGAAATACTCATGATATTCGATTCGGATACACTTGCCACTGGATTTGATCTGGATTGTCTAAACACTAAGAGAATGGTGCCAAGAAAAAGACCAACCACAGAAAGCCTACGCATCACGCGTTGACCAATTGGTCCCTCCTACATCTCAAGGTATGCTCCATCCATCTCAGATTGCGTCATAGAGCACTCTAGGATTACGAGACTGAAGAATGATGACGAGTTCTTTACACTGTCTTTTGCAGTGTGGCTGTGAACTTTAGGTCCCGACTATTCCTGACCAGTTTTTCCCGTGCTTTAATTTACCTTTCCGAGTTGTCCCTTCTGTCCGATTACTCCTGTCCGCACTGCATTCCGCATCACTGTCGCCTTCAATGCTTTTGTCTTTCCTGCATCCATCTCCCCAGTCACCTACAGACAGATGCTATGATATGATGATGTATTCATTCATAAGAAGGCTAAGCACCAAGTTCGATTGCATAGGTCCATGGCACACTTGAACGAAGGACTGAATGTAACGATCTGTGATGGTATTCACACTGTACCGAATATTGTGGCCTTTTGGTCTAGTTCAAGTTGGAGGTTGGGTCTCATCACAGGCTGACCAAGCCTTTACACCAAAGTGACATACTTTGCTGCATTTAAATGCCATATTTAATTGGAAACTTGTGAACCACGAAATCCGAAGGGATATCAAGTATTTTTGCAGCCAAAATCCATACAGGGAGGTAGAGAGTAGTTAATAAAAACCAACAGATTAATAAAACAGAGTGAGGACCAGAGATGCCATTGCCAATGAGATAAAAGGAAGGATATCAATATGTGCATGGAGAGTGGAGAAGGATGCTAATAGTATGATAATGCATTTGTTAAGTCGTCAAGGAAAGGCAACTAGCTGTTAAAGGTTAAACATCCAATGCCAGCTGTGAGCTTGAAGACAGACAAAGATAGGAGAGGTGAACCAAGACTGCACACCAGTGCAGTACAAGCCGCAGTGTACGAAATATGTTAAACCTCTGTTCCCCGTAGATACAGCATTTTACAGAGTAGAAGGTATCTGCCCAGTCCATCTACTGTTCATCTTTATGATACATTGATCTGTTGCTCATCACAATACTGATACTTACAACTTCCAAGATGCTTAGCTAAAGCATTTTACAGAGTATAAGGTATCTGCCCAGTCCATCTATTGTTCATCTTTATGATACATTGATCTGTTGCTCGTCCCAATACTGATACTTACAACTTCCAAGATACTTAGCTATGACATTTTACAGAGTATAAGGTATCTGCTTAGTTCATCTATTGTTTATTTTATGATACATTGATCTGTTGCTCGTCCCAATACTGATACTTGAAACTTCCAAGATACTTAGCTACAGCATTTTAAAGAGTATAAGGTATCCGCCCAGTCCATCTATTGTTCATCTTTATGATACATTGCCTCGTTATTGCCACGTGAGGCGGTGGCTCACAAAACCTTCATGTTACTGGGAACGAGTAGACAGCGCGTCCATTCATTCTCAGCGCTCACATCACTACATTGTAGATGTGCACAAGATGTCCATTTAAGCTCAATTTTTATAATCATCCCAATGTTATCTTTGCTTGTTCGGGAAAAATTGGGTCTGGTATCGACCGTAAACCCGTCACACGGTCGTACTTTACAGTAATCATACTGTCCCAGATTAGATTGAGCCGAAATTCGGAAATAATCCCAAACTAATCGTCTACAACCCATTTATATATCAGAGAACGGAATCGGTAGGACATCAGCATTTGATGGCCACAGCTTGTAAGCACCGATTCTATTTCTGCATGAGGAGGAGTAGGAAGAGTGTGTTACCAGGGCTAGGACCAGGAACTGATATGCCGGAGGTCCAGGAAAAGATGGATTTACGATGGACAATGAACCAGATAGTGTAAAAGACACTCTAGAGGGTTCTATTGCAATCGGCCTTGTTCAGTGACTCATCGCCTTTTTTTTCCTGCAGATGATGCATATGGCGAGGGTACAAGCAAGGTACAAGGGAATTCGAATGCAAGGATGATCTGTGGGTGTAACGAGACCGGTTTATCATGACGTGGAGACACGAAGTTTGTCGATTGCCAACACTGTGAGTCATGGGATCATCTCTGTCCAACTATCTGCATTTCTTTGAGCCCATTGCCACCTTGAATAGATACCTTCAGGCGCCATAATTTTACTTCACAATTACTTAGCTCTGTGTCCCCCGAATCAGCTGTGAGAATATCAAAACATCACAAAGATGGACAGATGGAAGCAAAGCAAGGTGGTATTTTTGTTGGATGCATGATGTATTGGGATTATAATACTTGTCTAACCTGTGCGTCCTTGTCATCAAGGGTTCAGAGGTTACAGATGCTCTGTTATCCAAGATGAACAATCAATGGAGCAAGAAGCCACGGATAGTCATATGTAACTGGAACAAACATCCTTTTCATCAGAAGAGGCACTGCCTTGCATCTATTCTTATTTTGCATTTTTTGTGGCCACAAGGGGTCTTGCCCTTTGCGCTTATGGTAAGTGACACCTCGAATGCTTGAACAATTTCACGGATGATCGTTGTTCTTGTGAGGTACCCATCAAATGCACGGAAAGACATCCGAATATATTGACTTTTTGTTCATATATCCAGCTTACTGACAGATAATCTATTTGGACTTCTATCTAGCTTCAAGATATATCTCATCTTTGTACACATATCTGGTCACCTATCCGTCAAGCGGATATTTTGGTCTTTTTGGCGTGTCGGCTATTTCGCTTGACGCATTTCCCAGGGGCCACCAGTTTTTCAAGCTCACACTCAAGCTCACATTCAAGCCTTTGTGCTGGCTGTGGGCAGGCTTTTGGGTGCATTTTGGTGGGGCATATGGTTTTTCAAGCAACAGGTCAAGCAACTGTTGCTTGACTGTTGCTTGACGTTGCTTGACTGTTGCTTGAATGTTGCTTGATGTTGCTTGACTGTTGCTTGACCATTGCTTGACTGTTGCTTGACCCTGCTGGAAGATTACTTGGAAGTTGCTTGAGTACAATCCACTTGAGAGTAGTCTGAGGATGGCTTGACTTTCTACTTTGGATGTGGCTGTGCTTATCCTAGTGTAGTGAAGTTCACTACACTTCATTTTACAGCAAGTTACTCACATTGAAAGGCTCATTCATTGAGGAGATATCATTTATACATACCCCATTCTCCATTTCAAATTGCTTTAACCTTCACTCAGTCAAGTACATAATTTTAAAATTGAAGAGATAGAAAAAAAAGTTTGAGAAAAATAAATTTATTGTTACATTCATCCAGTTAATTTCACAACTATATGGATGCTAAGTATGTCTGAGCATTATGTGCCTCTTTAATAGGTAATAGCTAACTTGGAGTAGTAGGCTGGTAGCTTGAATTGCTGGTGGCCCATATTTTATTCATACTGTTGCTTAACTTACCCTTAAGTGTTGCTTGACTGTTGCTTGACCTGTGAGAAGTGTTGTTGGATGTTGCTTGAGTGTTGCTTGATGTTGCTTGAGTGTTGCTTGAGTGTTGCTTGACATTGCTTGAGTGTTGCTTGACTGTTGCTTGAGTGTTGCTTGAGTGTTGCTTGACGTTGCTTGAGTGTTGCTTGAGTGTTGCTTGAGTGTTGCTTGACGTTGCTTGAGTGTTGCTTGATGTTGCTTGAGTGTTGCTTGAGTGTTGCTTGATCCGTTGCTTGACCGTTGCTTGAGTGTTGCTTGAGTGTTCCTTGATGTTGCTTGACCCAGTGCTTGACCATTGCTTGACTGTGACTTGACCATTGCTTGACTGTGACTTGACCATTGCTTGACTGTGACTTGACTGTTGCCTGTGCCACTACAATTGAAGCTATCACTCAAGCCAAATTCAGGCCACCTCCAACTACTCTTGAGCCATCTGCTTATACATCTGTGGAACACCTTTTATATGTCTGTGTTGCTTGAGTGTTCCTTGATGTTGCTTGACCCAGTGCTTGACCATTGCTTGACTGTGACTTAACCATTGCTTGACTGTGACTTGACTGTTGCCTGTGCCACTACAATTGAAGCTATCACTCAAGCCAAATTCAGGCCACCTCCAACTACTCTTGAGCCATCTGCTTATACATCTGTGAAACACCTTTTATATGTCTGAATTTCAGAATATTTTCTGGCTTGCTTAACTAGTTCCGATGGGTTGCTGCAGGTTGTGGGGTACAGGTCTCACTGGTATGGATTTGGAAACCTGTGCTGACCTGTACCAGTAGAGGCAGACCCATTGTACCTGCCACTCAAAATTCCTTACTACTACTGTTCATGTATATTACATCTAAATATCAATTACTTATATGGTGTCTGACCTGCCAATAAGTATAGTAGGTGACACAGCTAGTAATTATATGGAACGAATTAGAATAATTAGACACACTCAAGAACAGATGGGTTACTGACCAGACCCGCTGAAAACCCATACCTGTTCAGGTATGGGTCAGCTCAAAAGTATCTGTAGGGTACCTGTGCTGTTCACTAACTACTGCAATTGTCTCTGTATTATAAAAGCTCATTGATAAGGATGTTTCTGTTTTCTCTGAGTTAGCATATTTAAAAAGCAAGCTATCTAATACAGCTGGGAAAATCTAGCAAAACTGAGCATTTGAGACTCAGAAGAGGCTAAACCAGTTTGCAGTAGAGGGTTTGGTAAGTATGATATCCATCTCCTCAATAAATGAACCTTTCAATGCAAGTAATTTATTGTACAATGAAGTGTAGTGAAGTTGAGTAGACTGGGATAAGCACAGCCACACTAAAATTAGAAGTCAGGCTACCCTCAAGCTACTTGAGCCAGGGTAGCTTGAGTGACAGTAGCAGTGCCCAATGACTTTTGAGCACAGATTGAATTTTAAACCTGATTTATGTAGTGATTTTTTTGAGGCCAATGCTAGTGACTTCAATATGACTTCAATAGGTTTTAATAGCACTTAAATGTTGTTCCACTGTTGGTTTGCTGTTGCTGGATGTTGCTTGAGTGTTGCTTGATGTTGCTTGAGTGTTGCTTGATGTTGCTTGAGTGTTGCTTGACGTTGCTTGAGTGTTGCTTGATGTTGCTTGAGTGTTGCTTGACCTGTTGCTTGACCTGTTGCTTGACCTGTTGCTTGAAAAGTTGGTGGCCCATTTTGGTGGGGTGGGGCACTTCCTTTTTTGGAAAGAGGCCTCAAATACTCCGAAATTCAGATTTTTATTACTAGTGCTGTTGGGGTTGGGCAGGGTTTTCCCACAGGCCAAATTTTGATGGGAGGGTGGATACAGTCAATAGGGCTTCAAATCCCTATTTGGAATGGAAATAGTGACTGTGGCTGACCCAGAAAACACAAAATACATTCCCAGAGCCAGCAATGAAAAATCATCTGAATGGGTAAGGTGTATTTTGGTATGCTGAATCCAAATATTTAATTATATTTGTAGTATCTGTAATGGTTAGGGAGATATGGCCAAAATACTGTCTAAATATAACAAAAGAGCAGGATGAGTACTAAGGATGTTCATGGGTTTTTGGCAGGTTTTATGTAATCATGATGTTGAGCTCAAATGTGCAAAATTTTTGAGCCCAGATATGACCAAAACAGGCAAGAAAATGACCAAGATATGACAAAAACAAGTTTTGGTACAAATTGTCACAAAAGTAATGTCACACTGAACCAAAAAAGGATTTCAAACCCTAGGGTTTGGACCCGCAGGTTTTGTATATGATTTTGTGCCTGCAGGTGAGTGGCTGTACCCAACAAGCCACCAAACTTGTTTTAATCATAACTCAATCAATTCTTGACCATTTTGGATGCTACTAGGCTCAAAATTTTCATACACTCAAGCTCAACATTGTGATTATATAAAACCTGCCTTAATGGGTACTAGTCATTGTGTCAAATCAGGTCTGATAATCATGTGGGTTGGTAGGGTATTGTATTAAAACTCCCTAGACTTAGGAATATAGTTTTTTCTGGCATATTATTAAATCTTGAGGAACTATGTGGAAAATACTGTCTCAAAATGGCAAAACTTGGGATAGCCATGAACACTGCAAGCTATAGCATCCAGTAGTGATGTGGATATGCCTACTATGGTATTTTGGGTCAATGAATCTGAATATCCCCTTAGATAGTCCTTATCTATGGTAATTCTGACATTATTTGTTACTAACCCCTAAACATAGGTGTCTATGGCATAAGTAAGTGAATGTAGTGTAAGTGCAAGTATATGAACTGATGTAAGGGATGCCTACTCTGTCAAGCCATAATTAACTCTCAGGTTGATGCAAAGCTACACTCAAGCTCACTCAAGCTCACACCCAAGCTCACACTCAAGCTCACACCCAAGCTCACTCAAGCTCACTCAAGCTCACACCCAAGCTCACTCAAGCTCACACTCAAGTGCACACCCAAGCTCTCACTCAAGCACACTCAAGCGCACACCCAAGCTCTCACTCAAGCTCACTCAAACTCACACTCACCCAAGAACTCAATAATGGACCTTTCAGAAATAAGTGAGCCATTTAATGCAAGTATCTTGTTATGAAATGAAGTGTAGTGAAGTTGGGTAAGCTGGGATAAGCACAGCCACACCCAAAATGGGAGTCAAGCAAGCCATTTAATACAAGTATCTTGTTATGAAATGAAGTGTAGTGAAGTTGGGGATAAGCATAGCCACACCCAAAATGGAAGTCAAGCAAGCCATTTATGCAAATATTTGTTATGAAATGAAGTGTAGTAAAGTTGTGTAGGGATAAGCACAGCCACACCCAAAATGGAAGTTAAGTGAGCCATTTAATGCAAGTGTAGTAAAGTTGGGTAGGATAAGCACAGCCACACCCAAAATGGAAGTCAAGCTCACATTCAAGCTCACTCAAGCTCACACTCAAGCTCACTGCGGCTTGAGTGGCTTGACTGTGAGCTTGAAAAACCAGGTGCCCATTTCCCAGGGTTTGTCCCATTCTTTATAGATTCTTTATAGATATAGAAATATTCACATGATATATAAGTACACCCACTGTCACAATATACATCCTAAACGCGGAAATAGCAGACCAAATAATCAGAGTGAACCGCGGAAACGGGAATCCTGAGCTGCTAACTGCGAAGACAACTCAGATATATGAGCAGAACCAACTGAACAAGACCTACAAATCCTTCAGGAGAGTGTCGTCTTTATTGGCCTGTACACCCATCTCGACGTGCACTTCGAGATTATGCTAACAGGGAATTCATCATTCATCAGCCATTTACTTCTGGAAAATAAGACTAAGTTACTCACAGGCCCTGAATTGCCCCTTCTTGGTCCCACACTGGAGGGAATGATATGCGCTGCAGGTTGAGCAGTGCTCAGAGAAATCCTACCATTCAGCCTGAATAAAAAGAATTTAGCGAACCATCACCAGATTTTTAGTTGACTTCTTGAACTGGAACACCCACCATGATAGAATGGCATTGGAATATACTGAAAGTCATCAGTGGAAGGTAATTGGCGGAATTGGATAAATGGGCCTTCACATTTTGCACTTTGTAACCAGAAGAATAACCATAGTGCTGTGAAACATGGAGTCAGAATCACTGATACAGTTGATACTTTGGAAGTCATACAAGTGTGGCTAGAGCTTATCTGTCAAGTTCAAGTTAGCGAACAGTTACGGAAAGTTCCCGGTTGATGTATTCTTACCAGGGCAACAGCTAAGACGCTGTAGATGCTACAATACATGCTTCAGTCTAGAGTCTTTATTGGAGTGGCAAATCATCTCCACCTGGTGATTAATCCAGTTTCTTAAGTAGCGATATGAGCTTCAAGTAAAATAGATGGGAATGAAGAGATACTTGCCAATCGTCCAAGTGATTATTTTGTCCCCGATTGTTCGCGACCTGTTGTATTGTCAAGTATCTGTATTCTTTGACTTCGATCCTATGGGTCCTACGCACCTTAACAGAGGATTATGGTTCTTTTCCATGAAAATACTCAGCAAAATTGTGTTCACAACGTCGATAGCAGTTCCCATCGTGAGCAAAAGTATGATAATCCATAGAAATTGACTCGTAAAGTCTGTAAGCAAGGGCTGCTTGAAGGCAACCACTGCAGCTGCAACTGCGAAGCCAGCTCGAGCTATCAATATTGGAATTATGATTGCCTTATAGTAGCCCCATCCCGATATGCGTGAAGCTCGATGAGAAAAGAATGCCTGTGCGAGAGATTGAGGCTGATGATCGTCCTGTTTCTTTAACTGGGATACATACCTGAACGATATTGGCGATTATGGTGGTTAGAGGCATAGATACTATGAACGACCAGTTAATCTCATTGAGTTGGTCATTTTGACCGAAAGAACTGATCGTCATCCGATACAGATATATCCACTGAAAGGCCGTATGAAATGTCTCAAGGGCGCTATAAAAGCTATTAAAGTTTTGGACAACGAATACCGTAAGACATACCAGAGAACCGCAACCTACATTTGGGGATCAGTCATCAAGTCTAGGTCATTACTATAAGCAATACCACACACCGTCGTCTTTAACAGCGCACTGTCCTTCTTGAAGGAGGCTTGATAGTACTTATATGACTGAATGATGACAACCCCATAGAACACCGATGAAAACATGATGCCGAGTTCTACAGCACCTAGAGAGGTTCCTAGGTCTTGCGGTACCGTACTATTGGTGGGAGGAGTCATGAGAAGAGGCAGGCTGTCTACCTCAGCAAGGGCACCCTATTTAACTCCTGGGAGTACGATCATCCGTGGCAGTCACGCCGAAAATACATAAATATCCGCTCGGCAGAAAGGCGTACAGAAACACACTTTTTTACAGATATATCTTATATCAGTAGTAGTGATGTGATCTATCCGTCGAGTGGATATTTTTGTCTTTTCGGCGTGAGTATCTGTAGAGTGATTGATCATGATGAAGACAAAGAATACTCCGCTTGGCATCATCTAATGTTTCCATCAAAGGGAGAACATCATGGCGCCATGATGCCTTCTTTCTGGGTGCTATGGCTATCTTTACTGAGTCTATTGGTAACACCTGGCGCCCCTTGAGTGGATCTCGTCCAGTTCACATCAGCATTCTGGGTCATGGGTGCACTGGCAGGGTACAGATCTATTTCTGCTGCTTGCGAGTGATTACAACAAGTCTCAGAATCCCACCCGCCTTCGACGAAAATTTTCTGGATCAAATCAACTGAGCGGTCATCGAGACGAGGGTAGTGATATGCGGGCTGGGCTTTGTAGGGCTCGGGCTCACCAAAATCCAAGCCCGGCCCTAAGCCCTCAGTAGGGTCGGGCTTGGGCCGGCTCGGGCTTTGAGCCCGGGCTCAGACTAGGATTATGTCATCGCTCAAAAAGTCGCGATCGAAGTGTTGGATAAGTCTGAAGTTAAGTTTGTATTATAGACAAAGTGAACTACTGACCTACATTAAGCATTTACTGACCCAAAACCAATATTATTGGTGCCAACAAGTGGTGGATAACAGCTGGGGATGACCCAGGAAGATGGTTAGATGCTGAGAAACTGTAAAATTGTGCGAGAACTTGGTGAGGATGCCTGCAAAAAAAATTTTCAACTATTTATTGACAATTTTTATTGGTCAGTAACAGGTCACTAAGTGCCGCTGAAAGCCCGGGCCTGAGCTTCGGGCTCAGGGCTTTCAGAAATCAAGCCCAAGCCCTCAGGCCCTCAAGCCTAGGGCTCCTATCGGATCGGATGATCCGGCGCCATCCGAGCGATTGCTGGCTCGGACTCGGATGCGGATGGCCCTCTCCTTCTCCCCCAACAGACGGATGGTATCCGACCAATCCGCAGATCATCCGCAGATGGAAAGCCCTACGCCGGAAGTTTCCGTGGTTCTATACAGTACTATAATTGGTAGTGTACACAACAAATTTTTTACAGAAAAGATTTTCGAGTCTACTCAACATGGTGGAACACGACCGCCCCGATCCCACACTGGTGCTTCCTGATGGTTCAAGACGCCAGCATAAACGTAAACAACGCATAGATGGTAGCGAAGACGCCACATCATCCACACATCAGCCTCGTGGCACGCAAAAAGCTCGCAAAACAAACGAAAAATCTACCCCCAGACGCACACACTCTGAGGAGGGAGCTGAGCCTACTCAGGCTACTACCTCTGAACCAGATCCTACTCCTACCCTCCCAGATCCTACTCTCGCTACAAATCCTACATATACACCCACTCCGAATCCCACCCCAACTCCCACACTTGTCAATCCTGGACCCACGGTTATTGAGATAGACGACGACGAAAATGAAACTACGGACCTCAAGCATCGACTCAGTATGCCTGGCCATCCCAAATCTTCGTGTGTCGCAGACCATCCTCAATTTCAGAAGAAGGAGTCCCTCGTGTATACATTTCTGATTATGGTGGAGCCCGAACACGAGGAGGGAAGGCTGGTATCCTGCGAAATGGCGTGTGCATTTTGTAGCGCGAAGAAGCTGCCAGAAAAGAAGTGGAAATGGAATATCAGTGGAAGAGGGTCAACAAGTAACTTTTTAAATCATTTCAAAGCAAAACATACCAATGTATGGACCGCTCGCAACACTGAAGATATGTCTGCTCGCTTCCCAAATCGTTCCACGGCTCCAGCAGAAGGATCTACACAGCAGCTGACGTTGCATTCGTGGACAAACAAGGTGAGTACAATGCAGAATAATTACAATGTGATAGGAGCTTACCGTTGTCGACAGGCATTTGACTTCCCCATGGCAGATCGGCTGTTGGCTGAATGGATGGTTCTGAGCTGCGAAGAATTTCTAGAAGTGGAAAATCAAGCTTTTCGTCGATTCGTTACCCATCTTCGCCCTGCCTACGGTGCTAGAATGGTGAAGGCGGATGCTGCGAAGAACCATATTCACGGGGAGTACGAAAAGGCCGAGAAACGCTTGAAGGAATATCTGAAGGTAAGTCTTATATTAATACAAAAAGTTTGTAGTACTGATATAAGATATAGAACGCACCTGGAAAAAAAGCGTTTGCTGCCGACGCGTGGACATCCAACAATAACCTCGCATACTTGGCTATCGTTGTTTCCTTCATAACGGAAGAATGGGAAATGGCCTCACTGCTCTTCGACTTCCCACATATCAAAGGACAACATACCGGAAAAAATATGGCGGAATTGCTTGCAAAAAAGATTATTGATTATGGTCTGGCTGATGATGTGAGTATGGATACTATTCAATGATTATTACTTGCGTACTCACTTCATGGGCAGTTCAGCGCACTAGCAGCTGATAACGCTAGCAACAACGACACTTTATGTCAGGAACTGGCCTCAATTCTCAACGAGGCAAGTCAGCGTACCTGGTATGATCCCGAGGAAATGACAGTCCGTTGTCTTCCTCATGCAATCCATCTTGCGGTCCGGGCTTTCTTGATCGAGCTGAAGGCAGTTGGTGAGGATGATATTGACCCCAATCAGGTAGAAACCCCTGGTAGTGCTGGCCTGGGAAAGAATCCTGAGGAGACGGCAGAGGAGGTGACTGTACAAGATGAGGGGATGGCTGAGATGTCCGATGAAGAGCTGCTGGCAGCTCAGGTAAGAGATGGAATTGACGTGGAAGTCGTGGTCCAAAAGGTATGTGCACTGCTGCCTTCAAACGTGCATCGGAACTGACTTGCTAATTATAGATCCGTCAAATATCAAAACTGACACGTTCGTCACCACAGCGGTCAGAGGAGTTCCGCAAGACCATTAGCATCGTCAATGCTATCAGCGACCCCTCCGTGAAGCTGCGCCTACTCAACCTTATCCTTGATATTATAACCAGATGGAACTCAACATATTTTATGGTTAAGCGGGCTAAAGAACTTCGTGCTGTGGGTATCTTCTATTCCTCATTGCAAGTACTATACTAACACATTTTATACAGGCTATTGACGAGTTATGTACGCGGAATGACCTCTACAAAAAGTACAAGATCAGCTCTGAGGAATGGGAAGTCGTAGATGTGATCGTCGAATTCTTAGAGGTGTGTGACGACTGGTAATCTAGTCTGGGTAGTACTCAACATCTCTTCCAGATATTTCATACATGCTCAGAGAAAATGTCGGCCGGCAACTTTCCTACTCTCTCTGCCTCTCTCCTCGTTTACGTCAAGCTCATGAACGCAGTCGATAAATTCATGGAATTGGACATTGCAAAGAAGAACGCAAGTGTGCAGGCAGGGCTTGTTGCATGTAAAGAGAAGCTGGAAAAGTACTACCACAAGTCAACATATGAGTCGCATTACTATTACGCTGCAGCAGGTATGTGACCATCATTCTTCTGAAGTATTTCACTCATTTTTTACGCAGTTTTAGATCCTCGCCTCAAACACAAATTATTTGAAGCTAATCCCAATCTTTTTACGAGAGATTGGCGCCATCGGATGGAGACTGCTTTCAAAGAGCGTCTCACTTTATACAGTGCCGCCGCACCCGCCTCCACTGCCAACCCCTCAACTACACCTCAAACTCCTTTCGTCTCCAACACCAACAGCAGGTCCAGCTCTATCGACGATCTTTTCAATGATGAGTCACTACTCGGCTCCTCAGCAGGTTCACCAAGTGCTACTGAGACGGCTGAAGAAGAATACGCACGTTATCTTGGAGACCGTACTACTAACAATGTAGACTGTCTGGCATTTTGGAAGATGAGCGGCAAGTTTTACCCAAGATTGGCTGCATATGCGAGAGATGTGCTTGCTATTCCAGGTATGTCTTTTGATTTGTACGTTCTAATGTTATATTAATTGGGTATCTGCAGGGTCTTCGGTCGCCGTTGAGCGAGTACTTAGTGTTGGCAGAGATCTGATTGGCCTTCACAGGCACTCGCTGAGTGCCGAGACCAGTAGTGAGCTCATGATCCATCGTAGCATACTTGTTTTTGAAGGTGGCCTTACTGAAGATTATGTACCAAAGTAAAATATATTTTACAGACTCTACTACAATGATTACACTGCGCAAAGACTGTCTCATCCGGCGATCATCCGTCGGATTGTCGGATACCATCGAGAGATGCGGATTGGGATTTGTGAACCACCCATCCGAGCGGATGGCATCCGAATCCGACCCAATCCGATCCGATAGGAGCCCTACTCAAGCCCTCCTCAAAGGCCGGGCCGGGCTTGGGCTTTTAGGGCCGGGCTCGGGCCGTGCTCGGGCTTCAAGCCCAAGCCCGCACATCACTAGACGAGGTGCGGAACTACCATTATTCACGTCGCAAGTGAGATGTCATCGCGCCATTTCGTTCCACAAAAGTTTGTATAAATTAACTGTGCACCTATTAATGGGCATTGTACTCTTGCCGTTTGAGTTTGATGTTTGGAGTAAGTATCTTTGATGAAGCTCCTTTTGACTCGGATTCCGAACAGGAACCCTGATAGCTCACTATTCCACCCTTGCATTTAGGATTAGGAAGACCAACCCGCGGCTCAAGCATGTGGGAACCAAACCTGGTTCTTCATTTGGCTGACAATGAATGGTCCAAATTTCTTCTACGGGTGAGCCTGAGGACATTGAATCAGCCTATGCCAGAGAGAATATTAATGCTCGCTAGCTCAACGATAAAAAAAAAGAGAGAAAACGTTCTAAAAATTTATGGGCTCGGGCCGGCAGCTTAACGGCATATACCGAACATTAACACTCAGACTGGCAGGCGCCGGCCGCCCACCTTTGACGCTCGTCGATCACGAGCTCAATCAAATGTGTCTGCGTACTCGTATCAACGTCGGATAACCTCTCTTAGTTCTCTCAGTGTCAAGCTTTCACTGTTGATTGAGTCGAATTTCGCACCTGACGGTCATGAGCCTGAGGGAGATACAGAAGTACGAATAAAGTTAAGTGCTTTTTTTCTTCTTTACCCAATGAAGGAGATGTGGGCCACCACTGCGTGTGGCAATGATGAGGCTCAAAAGAAAGGGAATGAGTGGGGAGCTAAATGAGCGCTGTCAACTGTTCGGTACCGGCTTCTATCAGATTCCGAGCCGGGGATCAGTAAGCAAATCTCGAGAAAAGCTGTTGAAAGATACCCGCCATGTTGCTACGGCCGACTCACCGTTCCGCCGCCATCCTATACTTTTTTTACCTTATCCACTATTTGATATTAGACTCAGTATATATACAGCGTAGCTAGATCTAACGAATGGACCTTGCTTGCCTGTCCCTGTAAAGGATTAGGTCAGCCTGCGATGAGACCCAACCTCCAACTGGACCAAAAGGCCACAATATTCGGTACGTGTGAATACCGTCGCAGGCTCTATATATGGAGTAAGGGACGTGACCCTTACAGTCCCTTTCATCACTGCGCGCCCGATCCCCTCCTTCGGAGGTGAAACCGTCATCGTTCTTCAACAGAAGCGTATATCCAAATTCCATATAGCGACACGCGGAAGCCTCAGATTATAAGAACGGGTCCCTAATATTTTCCCTGAAGTTTTGGTTGGGAGACAGGGAGGGGGAAGGGGTCGATCGCGTCCAGAAGCACTCTGCTAGACACCACATTTTGGTTCATGATAAATAAGCAAGATCTCAAGACTTCTTGAACATTTCCGTCAGTTCGATTTTTTAAACAACGCCCTAATCCTACTACGTACTACGTCCTTTTCCTTTTCTGTCGCCAGTGTCAGGACGGGAATATACACCACGATATTCGCCGTCCATCATATCATCTAGATGACCGCTCAACGCCGAAGTGGGCTGCCTCTGGGAGTCAGGACTCGGAGGTAATCCAGCGTAATATGAAGGATATTGTGCTCCACTTTGGTGACCCCCCCTCTCTCAAGAGTCTAAAGATATAAGAAATAAATAATATACACGGCGAAACGACATTTAACACCCTTCCCCCCCACTACAATCTACTATAGCTAATATCGTAGCGACCCCAATCACTGCTCAGTGTGCCCTCCACCCAAGTCTTACATCCCCCCTTCCCCCCATCCGCATGGGGTTTTTCTGCGATGCTCGCTCCGGAGCGCTGGCCATCCATCTACACCTATACTTCGTCTGGACACGTATGACGTTTATTCCCTTATGATCTGGGGGAATGGGTGGTGATGTGATGGTTGCTGGCATGGGGACGAGTTGGTAGGGGGGTGCTAGTGAAAGCATGTAGACCGGAAAGGATAGGAGGACCGGTGCGGACCTTCGACGTGGGAACGAAATGGGGGGAAGGTAGGTATAGGAGTGGTTCATCGCGGACAAGCAGAAACGCGAGTCCTCCATTCCTTTTCGTTTTATTGCTTCTTCTCGCGTCGTCTGCTTTTCGTCAGAGCAGAAGTCGTGACCGCGGATGGTGGGAAAAAGCCTGAAAAGGGTTGTTTTTCTCACAGCATCGTTCCTCTTCTCAAACCACTATCATGCGAGGTAGCAAGCTCAAGCTCAAGGACGTCAAATACAAACTTTCCATGATGGAGTGTGCAACTGAAGGAGGTTCGACAGAGTTTTAAGAGACGTGGATGTACCAGGAATAGTGGTGGAAGGACTATTAGCAAGTAGTTGGGTACGCGTCATTGTCTCAAATTGCACTGCTTATTCTGAGGACTTTTCTCCTAGGGACTATGCATGTACCTTAGGTGTCTCCGTCAGTTGCTACCTCTTCACTATCCAACGATTAGACGCCTTTCGCTCGTACTATCTGCCTGCATCAGGTCAGATACCTTTTCGTGACGAGGCTGGTGAGTGTATATACTTTATTCTACTTCAATACCTTTGTACTCGATTGTTTGTGTGCTTCCCGATGTTGGTATAGACGTGGAAGAGATCTTCATTCCTGTCGCCTAGCATCGTCCTTTTCATTTTCAAGTTGCTCGTTTTCATAAAGCTTTTTGTTGACCGAATTTTTTGCAGACCTGTCTCAGTATCTAAGCGAGACGGACTCGGGATGGGACGACCATGGCGTAGAACAGCATTTTAACGAGACGGTCTGAGGAACTAGTAGAGAGACCGCCTCAGTGTCTGATGTATGACGGGTAGGAAGGTAAGCCGTTGCTGTGTTCCTTTGCTTTTCCCTTACCCTAGAGTTTCCTTCCGCAACCGTCATCTCTTTCTTTACTTTTGTTTTCATCCTTGTCCTTATATATTCCTTCGTCTAGGGCAAGGCCCCAAGACCAAACCGACCACGACAATGAAGACGGCGCACTGTTCCCTCCATGTTCATCTTGGACCGCACGCACCCTTATACCGCTCTCTTCTGAGTCGTTTACCACGATGGAGGAACCTGGTTCCCAGGAGCAGCCCCTTTTCGATACGCCTGCAACATTTTTCAGTCCAGTATATTCCCGCTCGGACAACTCCTCACGTCCTAGTTCCACACTCACGTCGACAATCAAATCGACATGGTTGTCAATCGTCTTTGCCTTCACACCTGCACCTACACGCCTACACGCACACGTCCGTTACTGGACGTAGACATCCTCCCAGCTACGGAAAGCAATACCGCGTCTTCATAGTCGACAGTCTTTGGCCCTTGACTCAGGTGGCCGTTGAAGCGATACGCGATTTCCCTTCCTCGGCTATTTCAGGGTCAGAACAGAGTGTCGACGAGAACGATGGTATGGCTATGGTCATCTCGTTCCACGTGTCAGGAAGCATGGTCCTATGAAGGCTACGTAACGAGGTGGTGATGGATAATGGGATCCAAGAATGGAAGAATGGTTAGAGTTGAAGATGGTGGTACTCGGAGACACCTAAGGACGACTACGCTGGCTGGCTGGGATGATTTCAAGTCTACCCTTGCCTATTCACCGTAGACGACGCTGGTAGTTGTGGTCGGGGAGTACACTGAGCAGAATGGGTAGTTTCGTTGAATTGCTATGGTTTCAGGGAGCTGGGAGGATGACGGGGACTAAGCACGTTTTCGATTGCTGCGGGTGAGCTTCTCTGCTTCTTTTCCTCCTGGATGTCTGTCCCTTTTTCAACCCCCACCCGTACGCATACTTTGTTTTCCCTTTTGTCCATCGTATTCTATGTCCTCTATTTTTTGTTTTTTGGTGCTGCATTACTCAGAGATGACTTCCTGCTCACCCTACCTTATCTTTTTCGTCTTTTTCTTCCCAGTCATCCCCTGGTGACGTGTATACGACTAGACAACTACACGAAGAAATGACCAAGGACAACAGGGACAATGACGAGGGACAGACTGCGAAGAGGACTCGGATCCTTCCACTTCTACTTCCACCCTTTTCCACTATACACTGTGTATACCCCCCTTTAGACCGTCTGTCTACTGTGATCATAGTCCGTTGTGTTGATGCCGTCGGTATCGTCAACCTCAACCCTTCTCACCACGCTCTTGGTCTACGAGTTGCAGACAGTGCATTGCGAGTGCCAATCTGTTTCCCGTCCTTCCCCCGAGGCTGCTGCGAGCAGCGTCGACGTCAGCGTTGATAAAGCCATCGGTGTCACGGTCGGGACACGGTGAGACAGTTGTATTGGAAATTTGGGATTTGGGACGTCAAATGGATGTGGGATGTTGGGCTGAAGCTGGAAACCTCGTGAGGGGGGGTATGTGATCATGAGGATGAAGAAAGGGAAGGGTTACAGTCTACTTGGATTTTTAAGAGTGAGTGAGGCTGGTGGATGAGAACCTTGGGGACGACCTTGGGGAGAAAGAAGTAGGGCGAAAAGGTGCGATGGAGAATGGGGATGGGGATAGAGGACGTTGGGGACAGGCGGTTAGGGGGACAGGTTGTGTGGTGAGGGAAAGGGTGTCTGTGTCAGTATCTGCGTCTGTGTGAGAGTCTGGAGAGAGGGGGCCGGGGGGAAGACTCCGACTCCGACTCAGAGGTGAAGAGAAAGGGATTCTAATCACCGTAGCCCACTAACGAGATATAGTTGGTGGGTGAGGATGACAGTTTGGAAGGGAAAGACGAAGCCTCAGTGACGAATACGAGTGTACAGTGTACGTAGTCCACATAAGCGAAACAATGCCTAGAAAATATGCTTCTCACGTAACTGTTCCTTTTCTTGAACCATAATGCGCGAAGCGTCAAGCTCGTCAAGCTCACAATGTCAAAGACTAGCATATTGGGATGAAAGTCATGGCCCAATGGTCAAGAATAGATGGTCATCTGCTTCTCCAGCTTCTCCCTCACTGCCCTCCTGACCAAAGCTTGCGAAATAAACCAAGTCTCACCCACATATATAGAACGTTCGTCACTCGCTCTATCCTTTCCCAAACTTTCTCTCCTACCATCTCACTCTGCCAGCTTCAATGGAGAAGCAAGCTCCCGAGGCGGCTCCTCTCGCACATTCGCTATCAGTCGAACAGAAGGCTCAATTCGAGAAAGACGGTGTGCGTAACTTGTTACTTTGCTCCGCAACGGTCTCTCTTGCCAGTGAAAGGCTTATGGGGACCAACAGTATCTCGTCTTACCTCCCATTTCATCAGAAGTATCCCATAGCATAATGACATGGGCAAATGAGGTCAAGGTGTGTATAGCATTCCCAGCATCCCAGCATCCCAGTCTGTGCGTGTTCGCTCACTGTGAATCATATGCGTCTCAATCAGAATCTCCCACATCACCCAAACTCGTCCTGGATGCACTACGAAGAAATCACTCCCACAGGTCAACGAATCCTATGTCGTACAGAACACTTTGCCGATCATCATGAAGGATTTAATAAGCTATTTCGTGGACGGGAGATTCTCGATATTCTGGAAGAATTGAGTGGAGAAGAGATGGTTCTGTTCAAGGAGAAGATCAACTACAAGGCACCGAAGGCAGGGGGGTTTAGACCACATGTGAGTATGTGTGTCCTTATCTTTATCTTTACCATGGCCATGTATATGAGGGGAATGGGGATTTCGTTTTTTGATTGACGTGGAGGATTAATGATTGCGTGCTGACTTATTCATTCAGCTTGATGCCCCATCTTGTGGGTGTTTTCTTCAACAAATATTTTGTTCGACTTGTTCATCTTGAATGATTATCTGGAATGATAGACAGGCACTTGGGCAACGTCAAGCATCTCAGCAGTAGGTCGTAATCTGTCGGGTTTCAGCTCATAGACTCATTCTATCCTCCCTATTCCCTATTTCTGCTTGTTTATAGTCCTCATCGCTGTTGAGCCAGCTACGATTGAAAATGGATGCCTTGAAGTAAGTACACTCCATTCCACCACCTCCTCCCAATGATATCACGACGCAATGTTACTAGTACTCCTAACTAACAGCTGAATATTACTAAGGTCATCGTAGGCTCTCACAAGATGTCAGTCCCCATCGGAACAGATGTATGCATCGAGCAGGAATGGTGTGATCAACAGAACTGGGTGTGTGGTCCTTGCTTTCAATTTTACACATAAGAAGCTTACAAAAGAATTTTCAACATGAGACCCCCGTCCCACTTAACACAGGCGAAATGCTCATCTTTGGCTCATACATGGCACATCGATCTGGTCCGAATAATTCTGATCAGGGCAGAGCTGCTATTGTGAGTTAATCATATCTCTGCGTTTTCTATGCCTATGGATTGGAGCTCATGCACATGCTCTTATCATCAATTCTATTTGGTTGATTATGAGTATGTAGTACGCAACCTACAATGCCCTTTCGGATGGGGGAGATACTCGGTCGGAATACTATGCTAACCGGTGAGTAAATGTCCTCTTTTCCGGTTTTAGGCTAGTTAACAGTTGATGCCAATGCGTACTATCTGGCAGTCGCAAACTGTGGCCCCCGACCGCCGACCGAGTTCCTGGAGAAAGATATGAGGAGGGGGCAAGGCTATATGGGTCAGCTTTTCCTTTTCTTTGTCGAGGTATATATACTGACTAAAATATTGAATTGTTTCTGCACAGCTTCGGATCACCGATGCTTACTGTCGAGGAGAATGGATATGCCAATGTTGGGTTGTAACTCGGTCTCTAAGTGTTGCCCTGTACCATTAGTACTGCTGCCTATTCCAATTTACCGACGCGTTAGAGAGTCATTCAAAATCTATCAAAAAGCTACGATATACTACATCAAATACACCTGTCGTCTTCTGCATCTCCTTCTGTTCTTCACGTTGGCTCTCTCGCAATTCTCCTTCCTCGATCAGATTGTTGGGAAATTTGTTTTGTAAGGCAGAATGTCGTTTATCTTCCCCAGGGAAAGACAAATATACTGTAGAAATTGACTCATATGGAGCCACGAGTCAGCATATCCAATATTCCACTCGAAGTGTTTATGTCGGTTGATCTTTTTAGAACAAATGAGACAGGAAAGCAAACTTACCACCACCGTGTTACTACTCGATCTACTACTTCAATCCTCCTCGTGGCAGCCTCCCAGTCTGAGCTTGGTCTGAGTCTGAGTCTGTCACCGGCAGGAGACCAGGTCGAGCAAGGACTGCGCCGCGGCAGAAACCAACTTGGCCTACAACCCAATTGCCAATAAGAACCTGGTGTCTACACGACAATCGTCGGTCTCATATGTACTATGAGAGTCGACTTGGATGAGCGTTACTTGGCCCCTACGAGTTAAGAACCAATGTACCAGTAACCCACACTGTTCATATATAGTAACGCCGCCGCCGCCGCCACGACGTTGATCCAGGTGGACGGGAGTAATAATAGAGGTTTCGAGCCCTGATTGGTGCATCACTCATAGAAAGCCATCATTTTGAAATGATGGCACCAAACGCAACTTCTCGAGTTCTGATCACGTTGTTGAGACACTTTTCAACCATTTGTGATACAAATAGCAGTGTCACATTTGCGCCATTTTTTAAGGTGAGTTGGAATCAACACTCAAGATCTTTTTGAGGGGTGAAACAAAAACCAATGAAATCAAAAGAAGTTTCAGATATGGAACCAATTGATAATGACCCTAATCAAACTGGTATTGGGAACCAGTGGGATTTATTTTCTGGAGCTCACCATATGAATGTCGTGGAATCAACTATCACTAGTATTGGGCGAGATGGATATTATACATACATTACCAGTAAGTAATTAAACAGCATATTCTGATGAATAGCATAATATTTAACCAAGCTATTTGCAGATCTGCCTGAAAGCAAACCAAAGGTGAATAATGTATCATAATTCTGATAAAAAATGTGGATGCCAATGGAATCTTCATTCCAGGAAATTACCACAGAGTATGTACAAGCCAACCATCCACAAGAACTTTATCTCATTTTGATAATTTCAGTGCTCTACTCCTCCAAACACCTCAGCCTCCGGTTATATTCATGGGCAGATCCAAACTAGTGGAAGAAGCAGTGAATATCCTGCGTGGAACCAATCAGGTCCATATTGCCATTCTCGGAGCTGGAGGAATAGGCAAGACATCTGTTGCCTTGCATATCATGGGAAACCACTTTATCAAGGAGAAATTTGCTGGTAGATGCTACTTCATCCCTTGTGAAATGCTCCCAGATGCAACAATCCTTATGCAAGGATTGATGCAGGCCATAGGACTGCAGGTGACACAAGGAAAAGATTCATTCAAGTTATTGCTGGACTATCTTAACAGTGGCCAAAAGGTCTTGCTGGTTCTGGATAATTTTGAGACACCCTGGAGTGGCAGTGGCCAGACTAAAATCAGGAATTTAATTGAAGTGATCTGCCGATGCGAGTCAGTCTCAGTTATTGTCACTATGAGAGGAACTGATGGACCTGGACAAATTAAATGGCACAAACTTGGAGGGGGATCTGGATTGCCTGCTCTTGCACTTGGTGCAGCCAAG
The DNA here is from genome assembly GCA_013368315.1 of Tetrapyrgos nigripes. Lineage (NCBI taxonomy): Eukaryota > Fungi > Basidiomycota > Agaricomycetes > Agaricales > Campanellaceae > Tetrapyrgos > Tetrapyrgos nigripes. Next base: position 54,787 of record JAACJM010000075.1, read on the forward strand.
GAAGCCTTCTATTCTTTCAGTTCAGATGGAAGCTATACAATTAAACAGGAAGATGCTATTTTGGAACAGTTATTAATTGAGATGGATGGTATGCCATTGGCTGTTATGCTCATTGCAGAGCTTGCAAAAGAACTGCCATTGAAGAAGCTAATGGAAATGTGGAATATCCAGAAGACAGCAATACTGAAGAAATTTGGGTTGGGAGAGCGGGAGAACAGGCTTACGAGTATTGAAGTCTCGATTGAGTTGACTCTCAACATTGTTAGGGACAAGCTTTCTCCAACAGGAAAAAATGTCTTGAGGCTTGTTGCTTTGCTACCAAGTGGTATTCCAGACTGGTTGGAAAACTTGCCAAAAATGCTTACTGATACAAATATGCAGGGTGATGATACAACTACTCAGGCTGTCATCTTGAAAAAGTCATGTCTTATTTATCAGGCAGGAGACACACTCAAAATACTGACACCAATTGGCGAATACATTATGAAGAGCTTTCAAGGGACAGACCATCTTGAAAATCAAGCCTGGAGGTTTTATGAGTCATTCATAAACAGTTTACCTCAAAATTCCACTACAGGAGATATTCAGCTTGAACTGCATGTTGGAAATATCTTCAAAATTCTGGAAATTCAGATCAAGAAGTCATTTGAAAGATCACATATGAAAGTGTTACAGCAACTGTATAATTATTCACAATACTTTTCCGGGCTTGTGCCCTTGGTTGAGATATATTTGGGATGGAAATCACAGATGAATTTGAGTGATCAGACTAAACTGATGTTTCTACAAGAAAGGATGTTGAGTTTTATGGGAGAATATGAGAGGGCCATAGGAATAATCAATGATGTGGAGGAGCATCATAAGCATCAGGAAAATCAAGTGGTTACATATGCTAGCAGTATAACTATGAACAGTGCAATTGAACAAACAAAGGCGGAATGCAATCAAAGATTGGGAAGGATTTTTTATTTTCAGAGCAATTATACACTATCACAGCAGAATGCACAACAGGCCAAGGATCTTTATGAAAAGATTGGGGATATGAGAGGAGTTGCCCAATGCTTCCAAAACCTGGGAGATATATGTATGATGCTGGACCAATACGAGGATGCAAAGGTCATGCTCCAGCAAGCAAAAGAGCAATTTGAGGGGGTTGGTGACAGGCTGGGAGCAGCTCAATGCTTGCGAAGCCTAGGAGATATATGCAGGATGCTAAACCAATATGAGGATGCAAAAGTCATGCTTGAGCAAGCCAAAGAGCAATTTGAGAGGGTTGGATCTAGGTGGGGAGCTGCTCATTGCTTGCATAGCCTGGGGAATATATGCAGCATGCTATACAAACATGAGGATGCAAAGGTCATGCTCCAGCAAGCCAAAGAGCAATTTGAGGGGATGGGTGACAGGCGGGAAGCCGCTCAATGCTTGCGAAGCCTGGGGAATATATCCAGGATGCTAAACCAATATGAGGATGCAATGGTCATGCTTCAGCAAGCCAAGGAACAATTTGAGGGGGTTGGATCCAGGCGTGGAGCTGCTCAATGCTTACGAAGCCTAGGGGAAATATGTGGGATGCTAAACCAATATGAAGATGCAAAGGTCATGCTTAAGCAAGCTAAAGAGCAATTTGTGGGGGTTAGATCCAGGCTGGGAGTTGCTCAATGCTTGCAAAGTTTGGGAGATGTATGCACAATGCTAAACCAACATGCAGATGCAAAGTTCTTGCTTCAGCAAGCCAAAGAGCAATTTGTGGGGGTTGGATCCAGGCTGGGAGCTGCTCAATGCTTGCGAAGCTTGGGAGATATATGTAGAACGCTAAACCAATATGAGGATGCAAAGCTTCTGCTTCAACAAGCCAAAGAGCAATTTGAGGGGGTTGGGTCCAGGTTGGGAGCTGCTCAATGCTTGCAAAGCTTGGGATATATATGCATGATGCTAAACCAGCTTGAGGATGCAAAGGTCATGCTTCAGCAAGCCAAAGAACAATTTGAGGGAGTTGGTGACCAGCAGGGAGCTGCTCAATGCTTGTGCAGTCTTGGAACAATTGATCATCAGGAAGGCCCAGGCTGTCAAATTGTGTGAAGAATTTTGAGATTTTCTGTATTCCCATTTATGTTTAGTAGTCAAGTTCTGTACAGACCTGGAAGTAAATAATAAATATCCAAACTGAATGAATCTTCACAAGTATATGTGCGATGTTTGTCTGGTACTAAACCATAAGACTCTTAAGAGGGTTTGACACCAACTAATTGCTGATATCTATGGCACTGATATGTTCATTATGGGCATCTGGTCAAGCTGGCCCTGCTTGAAGGTTGCTTGGAAGTTGTTAAAGTGCCACCCATATGGAGCAACTGTTGCTTGGGCCACTGGCAATTGAAGCTACCACTCAAGCTACACACTGTTGTTTGCCACTCACAGCGGGGCGCGGAGCATATTTGCCAGCCATTTTTGTGCACTCTAAAATGACGGATAGTTCACACGATTTTGGGTGAGATAAAATTGATCGTCGCAAAAGCTCAAATTATGCGCTCAAGTTTTTCCATGCTAAACTTTTTATTCATTCATGACCAAAAAAGGGAAGCAAATAGTATTCGAATTTTGATTTGTGAGAAAATGCGCAAAAGGTATGATCACTATTTGTGTGCCTGATTCCGAAATCTAAACTTAAATGACGGATTTTTGCTCGGCACCGGGCCTACTCCATATGGCACCGATTTGAGGCCAATATTCCATATGGAGTTTGCCCGGCTGTTGAGAAAAATCGGTAATTTAAGTTCATGTTTTTCAACGCCCCAGTGAATTCATTTTACTTGCCGGAACCCGGCACACAAATACTGATCATACCTTTTGCGCATTTCTTACAAATCAAAACTCGAATACTATTTACTTCCCTTTTTTGGTCACGAATGAATAAAAAGTTTAGCATGGAAAAGCTTAAGCGCGTAATTTGAGCTTTTGCGACCCAGTTTTTTTAGCAGTAAATACAATGGATTTTATCTCACCCAAAATCGTGTGAACTATCCATCATTTAAGAATGCACAAAAATGGCTGGCAAATATGCTCCGCGCCCCGCTGTGACTACAGGAACAGCACACATAAAGTACATTGGAATGGCAGTACTTATCCTGTATCCTCAGACTGGTACATCACCAGACAATAGTACAATGCACAGAGTGGGGGCCCAAACCCACAATGCTTGCTCAAGGCATAGGTGTGAAGGGTGAAGACAGATCTTTGGACTTCAGAGTTGGTGACAGGTGGAGTAAGCCTAAAGAAGATGAAGACAGGAATGATACATGAAGCTCTTGGGATGGAAATAGAACAATTAGCACTTTGAATTGGTAAGATGGAAAAGTGAAAAGAAAAGTATCTGTCACAAAGAGGTAATCACTTAGATAGCGATAACAGCAATGACAAGGAGCTAACAGACAGCAGTAAGTACTGGAACTACAAGGTCTATCAGGAAAAGTGAGAGAACTAGTGAGGAAGAGGATACACACCTTGTCCCAATGACAAAGAGGTTGAGATGGGGAACCAGGTGTCAGGACAGGGTTTATATATGTAAAAGTAAAGGTGTAAAGGAAGCTGTAAAAGAAGCTGTTTCAGAAAAATGAAAGGTCTGGTGTGTAGCATGTGGAACAAGAGTCATATGGTGTAAAGGTCTGAGGATATCGAGATAAGAAGAAATAAATAGTACCAAATATAGACATCATGACAGTATCATAAACAGAAAATAAAGTAAAAGGATAAAATTGATGAGTAGGGCACATAGTCCTACTACAGTAACCTTTATCAACTGTTGTAATCCATGACCATCTTGCCCAAGGCATGCCAGAAGACCAGGGTGGGAAATGCCAAGGTTTGCCTTTTCTCAACCATTGAAGCCAGCTCTGTAAAGTCCTGGAAGGCCAAGCAGTCAATTGAGTACTTGCTGATGGACCATAATTTCATAAATACAATTTGCTTATCTTATCTTTGTGAATACAGATTACAAATTATGAGGCCCTTAAGGCTGAGTTAACTTGTGTTGACCTCGCAATTGAGTAGCAAAATTTACCACAACCTCAAACTCCCACCCCTTTTCATTGCCACTCAAGCTAACATTGTGACTAGACATTAAATGTTGTTTCCTTCTATAGATAAATCTTCCCTGTTTGCATTGTCTCATTCTCAATACCCCTTACACCATCTCTATCTTCTTCAACTTACAGGGCCCTTTAAAGCCTTATCTTAGGTTGACTTTGGAAAAGTTTCCAGGCTGTGGAGGCCCCTTTTCATCCCTTCCTGACAACTGAGAATTGGTCTCAAATCCTACAACTGTTGACATTTTTGTTGATGTCATAACTAACAGCTTCACTGTGACAATTCACCACCCAGTCAACTCTGTTCAGTGTCAATGTCAATGGTGCTCATCTTCAGCTTAGTAATGACCTTCTTCCTCCCCTTCATCTCTTATGAGAATGTATAATGTATGTACAAGGGACATGTGGGCCAATGTTATGCATATACAAGTCAACAGCTACAAACAGGCTGGCTAATAGGCCCACCGAGTCCATAGATTGCCCTTCACTTAGCAAAGGGCAATCTGTGTTTGATCACATGATATGAAAATCAAACCTTGGCCTTCCTGCATGCAGTACTATATGTCACAGCAATGGTTGTCTGGTACCTCTATGTTCCTTAGTACACATTCAAAAAAGTCCGAATGCTGCACCCTTGAGTCTTCACTTTCTGGCTTTCCAAACCTACTGACCAACTACTGACAAGCCACTGACAATGGTATCTATCTGTGACACATGACATGACCCATATGGCATTCCTGTATTATTGTTGGCCCTTTCTGTCAACCTTATTTTCATTTCATCACCTTTGATTACACCACAGAAAGCTTCTTTTTTCCTGCTCAGAGCCTTCTGTATCATTTCTGCTTGATGAAACAGCAATCAAATCCTGACTTTTATCAAAGCCTCCATATTGACAGGGTCAACATCCTCAGGGTCCTTCGATCCTTCTTATTGATATTGTGTGCTCAATATCCTTGCCAAAAACTTTTCTGCACATACTATATGAAGGCATTTATATTGTCTCCTGATCATTCTAGACCTCAACACTGCAGCTGCTGAATTGTGCTTCCAAGGAATGGAGACAATATTGACATTTCTTACTTGGGGACTTCTCTGTCATTGTTTCAACTTTGTCAGGACAGTATGGTGTGACTTTTGGCAAATTCTCAGTGTCTATTCTTCCCTATAAACCCTTCCACTGTCATTGCATGGTCCAGAATTGCCCCCCTCCTTTATGCCAGGAACCAAAAAACTCCATCTCAAAGATTTTGGTCCTACTGATACTGAGGACGAGATCTCTCCCATCGAAGATTTTTATGAAGAAAGTGATTCTTAATCAGTTAGGCATTCTGGTTGCAAGTATGTCTTCTATCCTATCTTTACCCAACCACCCAGACCTGATGCCATGATAAACCCAGTTACACCAAAGAAACCTAAATCAGCTTGTTGAGTACTAGTCTCTCCTGCACCAAAGCATCCACGAAAAAGGTCATTGTCAATATTTATCAGATGCTCACAGCCACTGATCCACTCCTTCAGCCACACTACAGTGTCTTCCCCCATGATGGCCCCATATGATGTCTGTCCCTTCCAAAAACCATGCTGCTGCTTACTTGAGAAAATTTTAATGTAGGCCTTTTACACAGTCTCTCCCTGACACCAGATCATCATGTTTTTACACCTATCATGTTACTGATTACTGTGTTTCATAACTTCTTTTCACTCCCCCAATAAAAAGAATATTACAGTGGCATTGAGTCAGTATGTATGCTCAAGATTGAGCCATGAGTATTGAGTGGTGTAGTGCCAGAATAAATTGAGCCATACTGAAAATATGCTGTCCCTGAGAGTATGCCAAGAGTGTTGACAGCCATAGAGCCAGCAGAAAAGAGAGAGTCGTTCAATCCATTGATTCCCTCAACAAAAGAAATAGGAGTAGAGGCAGAATAAAGATCACAGCTGGCAAACTGAAAGTCAAAGTAACCATAGCCAAGTGCAGATAAGAGGGTTCATGATGGTTGAAAAGGAGAGACAACTTTGCGAGTGCAACACAGGCACCCCTTACAACCATCAGATCAAATGGAAACCCATCAGCTTAAAATCATTGAGCAATGAACAATGTGTAACTCTGTATATACCCTACAGCCATCAAATGCAATTATCAAAAATACTGAGTGAAAAGAGGACATATGTAACATTGAGCATGGGGACTACACAGACTCCCAAAAGCCTCCCTTTGCTCTCATTGCTCTCTGCTTCTTGATGACCCACATCTATAACAATAAATCTAGTCTGACTCCTTCCAACACCTGATCATGTTTTGCATCCGCAGTCTGGACTATGAACTGGATCATAGACCAATGGACAAGGGTCAAGGGAAAAAATTGGAAAGAAGAGCATGGGAAAAGTAAGGACCAACTCATATAGCCACAGGCAGAAAGTGAGTGTAAACAAATCAGCCTCATTCTTTGGCCTTGTAATGAGTGGTGCAGAGCGTAGAGCCTGGTGGGAAATTGATAAACTCAGTTGCCAGTGAGGAGGAAGGCACGAGAAGGTGGAGGTTGTAACCTGGAAGGTGTATTGGTGGATGAGAGAGTTTTCTCCTGTAGAGTGAGCTGCAAAAACACAATTTCAAAGAAGAAAAAAGAAAGAAAATAACAGAGACACATACAGTATCTCTTTGTTTCCTCCATCACTTTGCTTCACCTCTATCTTGTCAACCTTTCCTTTCATCATATCTTCAAAGACAGTGTATACTAGGAGTGACATAGATCTAGAGCATGCATATGAATTGTTTAAGGGATGACAACAGAGCTGTGGGTTAGGATGCTTGAAGGAATATGGCAACTTCTCAGTGCGATGACTAACAAAGAAAAAGGTTGAGAAGACAAAGATACACACCTCTTGTGCTGCCAAAGCATCGTGATTCTGCATAGAGGTATGTCCATGCCTGTAAATGACCTTGGAAGGGGTAGAGGTAGTCATGGTGATGCAGAAAACAGCTCTTGATGATTTTTGATGTCTGCTGAGGGAAGATAAACCCATCTGAAGCTCATCATGCTGGTGTGTTGATGAGGGAAAGAAGAAACACATGTTAATGATGTTAACTGTGCAGTTATCAGTGTTTACAGGTGGGAGACTGAACCTCCACTTTACTTGGTCTTCTCCTATCCTAATTGTCTCTAATCCTAACTTACTGTCCTCGGAGGGTCATTTGTTGTGTCCCCCATCATTATTTGTTCTCATCACTGTCTGAGACATCTCACACAACCTCCTCACACTTGCTCTCCCCTCTCAATCCTCCTCTCCTTAATGTGCACTCCCTCTCTCCCACACTCCTTCATCATCTCATTGCTCTGCCATTCGCTCGTCACTGTTGTCTACCTGCCTTTCCCACTATGGGTGCTGACACTGGAAGCAAATCCCTGTAAATACACTGCCATACAGGGGTATTACAGCAGCCTTACTACAAGTCATTCAATAAGTAATACACCTTATATTACAAGAGTATTACAAACACATATATTTTTCAGAACAATCCTGTAAGACTGCTGTAAATCAGGGTGGATTACAGCAACATTTCAGTGTGACATAGTGTCACAGTAATACATTCTGTAATACTGCTGAGAAATACAGAGGTATTTCTCAGCAGTATTACAGAATGTATTACTGTGACACTATGTCACACTGAAATGTTGCTGTAATCCACCCTGATTTACAGCAGTCTTACAGGATTGTTCTGAAAAATATATGTGTTTGTAATACTCTTGTAATATAAGGTGTATTACTTATTGAATGACTTGTAGTAAGGCTGCTGTAATACCCCTGTATGGCAGTGTATTTACAGGGATTTGCTTCCAGTGTGACATGACCAACCCTGCCAATGCTGCTGCACCTTCAGGCATCAACCAAGCATCTGACGTCTCCCAATCATCTACTCACACTGCCTCACTGGAGGATGTTGTCATGGCCAACAGTGATGACCTCTATATCACTGCTGCCTCTCACTTGCAAACCAATCTCGGGACTCCTGCCCTTCTATCTGGCAATCCATCACTTGTTCCCACTGAGCTGGCTGGAAGTGCTCCCCTAGCATCCAGCCCTCGTTGCCTGACATCTATCAGGCTGCTGCCAGTAGCCTCAGCAGCTCTCACTCTCACTGATTCTCTGAGACCAGCATTTTCAATGTGGATGTCTCACCTAATCCCAGCATCTGCACTGGCAATACAATTGCCAGTTCCACTACCCATCCATCTAGCTGCCCTGCAGCTGACCCTGCTCTGAGACCTCTCGTGTTGCTTCCTTGGGGCCCAGACCCGACACCTACTCCTGCCTGGTCCTTGGTTGGCCAAACTTTGCTCACTTTCAACAAAGTTGCAACCACCACTGACAAAAATCCAAAGAACAAGATGACAGGAGAGAACACCACTAACAGTAGTCTGAACAACAAGGTGGCAGATAAGAAGGCCACTGATGGGAACCCCACTGCTGATGAGAATGCTACTGATGGAAATCTGAAGGATAAGGCAGCAGGAAAGAAGGCTGTTACAAACAAAACAGGGAAAGGGAAGGGAAAAGACAGCAACAGTGGCAGAACCGATGACTGTGATGGCAATTGTCCCTCCCCTCCATGGATCAATGACTTACTTGACACCATTCACTGTCTGGAGTCTGATGTTACCTGACTTTGACGCAAGGTAGCAGACTTGAGGGCTAACGCTCCCCCCACTGAGATGCATCTACATAGCACCTCTGATTGCCCTCTCGTCAGTCCTTCTGCCCCACCTGTAGCTTCCACCAGCAACATAGCATCCACCTGCAGCACTCCATCTCTGCTTAGCCATCTTACTTGCTATCCTGCTACAGATCCACCTGGTCACCATCATGCTCATTCTGCACAAACTGTGGTAACTCTCTATCAACAAAGAGGTGGTCAAGTTTGGGAACGAGACTATTTTGAATTTGTGGAGCTCTTGCATCATCTCAGTGTCCCCACAGCCCCTCCTCCTATCCACCATGGTCTTGTTCCCAACTACAACTCCCAAGCCTTATATATCACATTCTGCACTTTTGAGATGGCTGCTGAATTCTGCTGTCTCTGGAACAAACATGTGCCCTCTGGTCATCACATCCACAATATCTTTGCCTGCCTCTGAAAGTATGGGGTGGTGGAACCATATCTGTCTTCAGTCTCTGTTTTTGGCAGTGTTCTAGCTCCCCATCCACTTCGTGTTTGTCCTCTTCATTCCAAATCAGTGTTATGTTGTTCTTGTTTCTTTTCTACTTCTACCTTTGAATACCCTTCTTCTTCGCCATTTGATCATGGCTGTCGTTCTTTTGGCTCTTTTGAGTTCCATTCATTACCTTCCTCTGCATCTCCTCTCGAACACCCTTCTTCTCTGCCACCTGTTCATGGTTGTCACCCTCTTCAACATTCCAAGTCTGACACTTATTTATCTCGATCTGTTGTATTCCCATCTGATACTACTGTACTACCAGCAGTGATGAATAATGCTGCTTTGTCTCCATCTCCTGTATCCCCATCTCATACTACTGTACTACCAGCAGTAACGAATGATGCTACTTCACCTTTCCCAACTTGTATAAATGCCTCTACGAATGCTTGTCTACCTACTGTCATGAATCCCTTCATGCCTTCGCTTCTAGACCCTGTTCTTTGTTCTCCTTTCATCATTCTTCTCCCTTCCATCATTCTTCGCTTCTTTGGTTCTAGATGATGTTCCTTGTACCTATGGCTTCCATCTTCTTTGATGCATCATCTCTCTGATTGACAGATCATATCTGTACCTGTTACACATATTGACATCACTTAGATACCTGATTATCATTCCTTGATTGTTTCCATCAGTACCTGCTGATCTAATCTTGTTCTCCTTCGCACTTTTGTATATATACTCCAGGGCTTTGTAGATAGTTCCTCAGTCTGTCCACTTCTGTCCCTCTGATCCATACTGCTCAGCATTGTCCTCAGTACTATGTAGACTCTGGCCCAGTACTGGCTTACTCATCTATACCATCTATTTGCCTTATTGCTTCGTCTTTGGTTCCTGTGTGGTGGCCTGAGAGGCATCCAGTCCCTATCTGAACCTGTTCTTGACACCTACCAATTGTACTGTTAGCTCTAGTTCACTGCCCACTTGTACTTCTACTGCTCACAATAGTGAGCATCATCCTCTACCAAATTTCAGTTCTTCAGCTCAAAATGATGAGCATCACCCTTTTACTCCTAACATCAGGAGCTGGAATCTTAATGGCCATTATGATGGAAACTCCTCCCACCCTGACTTCTCCAAATTCTTTGAGGGCATTGACATCTTCTTTATTCAGGAGACCCATTGTCACACTGATGGCAACAGCATTTCTACCCCTTCAGGATTCACTTTATATACTTGCAACCATGTTCGCTCTGATCTTGTCATGAATCTCTTCATGCCTTCGTCTCCAAACCCTGTTTTCCTTTATTCTTTTGCTTTTAGTCTTCTTTCCAGTACTTTGGCTTATCCAGATCTTGTTTCTCTTTGTTTTCCTTCTTCTTTGCTTCGCTTCCTTTGTTCCTGTCACTGCTATAGTCCTTCCAGGTGTTTCTCCATGGTTCTCCCTTTCTCCATGGTTCTTCCTTGTTTCCCCATAGTTCTACCTTGTTTCTCCTTGATTCTTCCATTGTTCCTTTATTTCTCCAGAGTTCTTCCTTTCCATCAGTACCTATAGATCTAGGCTTCATCTCTTCATTCCTTTGATCATATATACTTTAGTGCTTCATAGAAAGGAATGAGTTGACTTAGTGAGCTGGAACGAAAAGGCAATCGGGAGCATGGAAAGAATACCTGGTATAGCCGCTGAGTTGTTATGCCACAGGTTCAGGCCACACGATGGCCTCTATCATGAAACCAACGTCTCAAGTCTCAGATATCCCAACTGTGGCTAATAGCTCTCCTCAAGCTCAATACTTATACTTATGTGCAGCCATTTTTTCCAGTGGTTCTTTGTACTCTAGAAACTCTATACTACATACATGGACAACCATCCACTTATCCTCTTACCTTAGTGAGTGATTGGGAACAGCTCACAAAAATACAGAAGCCTGTAAAAGTATGTAGAAAATCAGCTGTACTTGTGCCTGCCACCTGGTAGAAAAAAGATAGATAAAGAGAATAGAGAAGTAGTAGGAACAAGTAGAGGATGAGTAGCTGACTATACTCGACACTGCACTGTACTGAGAGCGGAGTGGAGAAGAAGTGAATAGACTAAGGAACTAACTACAAGTCCTTTGGTATATATATCAAGGAAGTGAATTGTGAATAAGTGAATAAGTGGGAATGTCCATGGAGATAAGAATTGGAGGAGATAAAGGATGAACATATCAGATCAAGTGATGGTAACTGTAGGCAGGATGAGAGAAATGAATAGTAGTCCGTGGAGATAAGAAATGAATAGACTGGCAATTCGTGACACTACCCCCCTCCTATGACAAGCTTGCACCAGAGCTTGTACGCTGTTGACCCCGTCATCTGTCATTGGATCCCAAAGTCCCTTTTCCCATGCATCATTGAACCTTCTGTTGATTTCCTTAAAATTCGCCTCCTGTGAATTGCTGCTATCATATCCTTTGTTGTATGTATCCCAATCCCATAACGCCGCAGGGGTGTGATGTCCCCAGGGACCCCAACCGTCAGAGTCCCAGCCCTTGTTGTCGCGAGGGTTACCCCACCCATTGTCCAGCCTGTCGTTGTCTGTGTTCCACCAGTTGTCATGAAACCCATCATTTGGATCATAGTTCCATGTCATGATGGTTGTTAATATGAAACATGAAAGAGAATGGGAATGGCAACATGGAAAGAAGGGTGTGAAGAGAAAGTGGTACAGTGTAACTGTGAAAGGTGGAAAGACAGTGAAAATTTTGATGCCAAGATGGAAATTTAAGCCTACTGGCACTGTCCTGGTGCTGAAACACACATTTCAGAGGATATGAAAGATAATGGGACAAAGATTGTGAGCAGTCATTGTGTAGAGGTGAGAGAGAAAAAGGAGAGAGAAAGAAGTAGTGGTAATAAAGAGAAATAGATGAGGATAATGGACAGTGAATTGCATGAGAGATAACAATCGTGACACAAACATCTCACTGACAATGAAATAGTTTGCACTCTTTCCTTTCCATCTTCCCTCAGGAATCCAACAGGAATTTCTCTGCTACATAAAGAAAAAAAGCATCAGTGAGCAAGACGAAAGGACCAAATACAGATAGGTTGGATAGACACCTCATCTCTCAATCCCAACACCTCAAAAAACCAAAGAGGAGCCAGAGATTGGCTGTAAAAAATTAAGGATGCAAGAGGATGAGGAAAGGTGTTGGTATAAGTAGAACATTGGCAGAATGCTGGAAGGCTGAAAGGTAGAGTGGTGAAAGGTAGATAGGTAAGAGGTTGATAAGGAAGGAGACAGGGATGGAAGAAGGGAAAGGGAATGAAAAGACAAGAGAGGGAAATGAGAAAGCAAAGGAAAACACGTACCTGGACAAAATAAAATGTCTCTTTGTATACCCAATGAAGACAGAGTGTCGAGTAGCTAGTCCAGATGGTACAGATGAGAAGGGTGACTTGCTCTGGAAAAGGGAAAAGAAACAATGTTAGCATGAGAAAGAAAAAAGTAAAGAGGAGAGCAAGCAAGGAAAGAAAAGAGCAAGAAACACTCATCACGATACACTTTCTACATTTCATCATATCCACCTTGATTACATCTCAATTTCCATTCATATTTCTCCTCCTCTAAAAAGAGCCTTCCTCTGCATTGATGGTCTCTAATAATCTATAACCAGTCCTACTTCTAGGCATGTGGTTGAGAGCGATGAGGATGCACAGCTTGATGTAGGTGCCTGCACCTCCAGAGACCTCCACAAATAGCAAGCAGAACATCATCTGATACCACATTCATTTATCATTTCATTCGTTTTTCCTATGTTTCTAATTCATTGTCTCAACACCTTTTGTTACAATTTCTCACCCCTATTCTATAAGACTCTTTGACTCATTCTTTCTTTTCTTTACTTTGTTTCATCTTTCTTATCTAACACATGTTTCCCTTTCGTTCGCCATGCTCTATCCTTGCTTTCTCTTTCACATGTGTAGTATGCATGTTTCCTTTGCTCTTATCTTATACATGCATTGTATGCATGTCTCTTATTACTGTATAATTTCGACCGTAAGTTCACGTAACAGTAACGCGAGCCTCTGAACTAAGCCAAAATGTATCTTCGTAACGCATAACTAACCCTTCTGAACTGGGTTCGTAACGTTTTCATTCTGGGCCTAAAAAACGCTTTTTTTCAGGCAGTCAAGGCCGCTGTATTACTATTTGAGTACTGTATTGTAATTTGTCAGTCAAAATTCGGTAGCTTTTATGACATACACGTTGCACGCAACTGCCGCAGTCTTAAATCTTGGCACGTCGAAACCTACTCCCCATCACTCTTTCTGTATCTTCTCCCTGAGCGCCCCAAAAAAATTAGCGACAAGAGAGTGAAGAATATAACAAGTTATGAACCAAAATGCACAGAAACTGAGCGAGTAGACGTAACAACCACTCAGTGGAGGCAGGCCAAAGGCCTGCCCGACTCTTCTACCATATATGTATACATGCATCTGTAACACATAACACCCCAGCTTGAACCAGACCCAAGACGTAACGGTTGGACCCCTCTGAACCTAAGGTCAAAATTATACAGTACCTATGTGCTGTTTGACATAGCTACTACAGACAATTTACATGCTTAGCACACATTGTACTCTGACTCATAGTTACAAGATATTCTTGTATATAGGCAGATGATTCTTTGAGCTAGATTGCCCAGCTCGACCTTATACATCTTTCTACAAGTCTTACTTTGAGTAATACTTGTCTTCAGAAGTCCTGCTCAAACCTTTCTTTGACAGAAAGGCTCAATGAACAAATGAATGAAAGGCGAAACCTTGAAGTATGACTTCTGTCGTAACACCTTTGAAAGGATCAGATGTGGCAGATGCCCGTCATAGACCAGTATGATCTGTTGTAGAAAGACAAGGATCAAACAGCACCCACCCCATCCAGCACTAAGCAGCCTGCTGCGAAAGCTCATTCCAAGATGAGTCAATGTTTGACAATATCTGGGGCTGGGACTAGCAGCACTCAGTCAGGTGGAAATGCATCAAACTACCAAGGTATACTGTTGAGGACATTTTGGTGATTAGTATGATTAAATCTGACTAAAATTTCCACTCCTACAACTGCTACTACCACTACTTACACTTGTTCATAGTATTTACAACCCCTATTGCTCACTCCCAATCTCTACATTTTGATGGGGGCAGTTGCCCTTGGTTTGGCCTATTACTATTCATAACCTAGAAGTGAAAAATCCCAAAGAAATCTGTCTATATCTTCATCCCTCCCTCATGTCCCTTCGTTATGCTTGTGAATCCTGGATAAAATTTTCCCCCGCACATTTCACCTGATTTTCGTAGTTTCCGGACTTTTTGTGACTCTTGCTGATTTCCCCGCACTTTTATTCCAGGTCCGCCAAACAATTTCACACCTGAACTTTCATTTAGGAGTCCCGCGCACACTTTTAGCGTGACATGTGACATGGGCACTCTTTTTTTTTGCTTTCGCAGAACTTTCTGGATTTGTCCCAAACTTTTAGATAGTACACCTCGAAATGTAAATAGATACTACTTATGTATATATCCCACCCGACGTTGTAGCAGAGACCTTTGGAGATCCCGCCTCATGACCTCATACCCGGCTTTCCGGGTAGCAATTAGCCGTTGGCTGACCCGTTTGAGCAACTTGAACCTCTCGTCCTTCCACCTCTACATTGCTCTATGGTTTTTCAAGGATGACAGTGTGTCGTTTTTTCATTTTCCCCACTTGCTTGATCCTCAAAGTACACCACCAGGTTTCCGCGTAACCTTTGGTTAGCGTACATGGAAAGGCCAAGGTTTAAATTTCGATTTTCGGGATTATCAAACTGGAGTGCTCAGCAGGCATCGGGTATTATACAGTCTTGTCCCGTTGTCCTACATAGTAAGAATGTGTAATGTATCGTAGAAGGGACATGTGGGCCAACTTGCGCGTAGCATGATCCAAACAGACCGGCTAATCGGCCCGCCGAGTCCGCAGATTGCCCTTGACTAAGGGCCATACGTACACTATGATTTCACATGAACTTGATGAGGTGGCATCGCTTAGTTACTAGACAATGCTTGCTTCAGGGCTTAGCCATAGACCTGACCATCGCCAGAACTTGCTGAAAGTGGGTCATGAACATGAGAAGGAGCGTGGGACATCCGCCCTTCCAAATTTGGGGATAAAAAAAAAGCAACGGCTAATCGCTAGTACCCGGAAAGCCGGGTATGAGGTCATGAGGCGGGATATATACATAAGTAGTATCTATTTACATTTTGAGGTGTACTATCTAAAAGTTCGGGACAAATCCAGAAAGTTCTGCGAAAACAAAAAAAAAGAGTGCGAAATTGAGCCCATGTCACACGTCACGTTAAATGTGTGCGCGGGACTCCTAAATGAAAGTTCGGGTGTGAAATTATTTGGCGGACCTGGAATAAAAGTGCGGGGAACTCAGCAAGGATCAGAAAAGGTTCGGAAACTAGGAAAATCAGGTGAAATGTGCGGGGGATAATTTTGTCCAGGATGCACAAGCATACTTCGTAAAAATTGAACGGTAGATACTTTCACATACTACCTACATTACTATGTAACCAGACTTACCAGATTTTCACTGAGACGTTTGCCATGGACTGAAAATGACGAAAAAAGTGCATTTCTGCGAGCGTGACAGAAGTGAAAAGGTTTGGAATGCGGTATTCCTCTGAAGAAAATATTCAAGGTTGGCTTTAGTACATGATAGTGCATATATATATCTGTATAACTACTTTTTGAAGCCAAATTTCCGAGTGTTATGCATCGTCAGGTTGCAAGCAAGGGTGGAAGTGAAAGAAAACTCGACTCATAAACTCCTCTCGGTACCTGCGTTTTAAATGAGTGTCACCCAGTGACACTTTTCGCTTCCCGCCAATGCGCTGTCACAAAACGTCCTTCGTCGGCTTTCCACAGCTTATTTCAACGTCCCTCGGAAAACCCTCTAAATTTGATGAACTGAAAGTTTATATCTGACATAGAATTGAGGTGTGCAAAGTCTTTGGGCCAATGGTAAAGATTTGCGAAAGTTTTAATTCATTGACATTTTATTTTGCACTTCTAGGTTACGAGTAGTATATACGAAGTGAAGCTTGTAAGTAAAGTGGAGGGGAAGGGAAAGAGACGATCGCCGATGATCGGCGCAGCGCCGCAGAGAACGTCAGGTGGAAAGGCGGACGAAAACTGAGAGCTCAGGAGGTTTTAGGAATACGATCAGGAAAAACAGGGATCGATTCGACATGGCCACACGCGGAAATGGAGTGTAAAGAACTCACCCTCATTTCATTCGGTCTCGTAACCCATCAATATCACAAGGACGTGATACTATCATCGAGTGCTGGAGAGGTTTTGTAGCTTCCCGCAAATTTTAGTACTGAACTGCGAAACCAGAAGAAAGTCTTCCAGTAAGTCTTTGCAAATCTTCAATTTAAGCCAGTAAGTATACTAACGCAATACTTACTTTGGGTCTAGTACAGTGTTCTCCTCTGAGGTTAGGACAGGTGAGACATGAAATTGCATAGTCTGCCTAGAGTCCTGGTCTTTAGCCCAGGATACTCCTTTATGAACTGCAGGCAACCGAAGTTGGAGGGTTAGGACCAGGGTAGGTTAGCGAGGTGGGGGGTTTGACGGTCAGGTCAACTTGAAGTAACTCGGACCCTCCAGATCCAACAACAGGACTGCTACGTAAGGTACGGGTTGTTTGGCATCGAGATTGCTAAATAGAATTATCCCCTTAAAAAGGGCCTCGTAATCAGCAATGTCCTGTTGAGGCCCGAGGGTGCGGCCATTTGGATCTGCGCAGTCGTTCCTAAGCGTCGCTGGTACGCATCATGATTAACATTGACATATTGACATCTTGACGGCACAAGAATCTTGTGCCTTCTGCTTCTACTGACTCGCCTCATCGTACATACATAATATAGAGTATACGCAGATGATCCCGAGTCTTCATGGTGCCTCCTGCATAGGAAAAGTACCTATATGGATGCCTTCTTGAACTGTAGAGACGAGCGATAAGCCCCACACAACGGAAACTCGGCAAATTATTACTTCTCACCTCCATATATATATTTGCGACAGGGGACGCCCGCCGTCGCCCATGGTTCAGGATATTGACACGGGGTATAGGACTGTCATTGAACGCCTGTAACTGTTTGATACACCGCCTTATATACTTGGTGGTACTCGAGTAAGTGCGACGCGAACTCGCTCAGGGTCGTTGCACATTCAGATCCCCCATATATCTTATCCTCCAAGTGTTGCACAAATAATCTCTTTCCCTTCCCCGCCTCCCACTCCGACCCCATATTGTGTGAGAACCGTCTTCCGCAGGTCGTCTGGACGCCCTTGCTCGTTGTACTTGAACTGCAGAACCGGTCTTAAGGCTTGACTCCAACTTGACTCTTCAACGCTTGCCTCTTTGAGTCATGTCGAACTCGCAGTTACCCGGGTCACCGACTAGCAGTATTCCTTTGACAGCCCTTCCGAACGGAGTAGACGTCTCTTCGCAGATAGGTGGAGCATTTTATGGCAATCTTTTGTCCACACTGTACGTTTCATTTCTGTTTTGATTAGTTGCTCTCCTCATCAATGTTCGCTCATCTCCTTGTCTTCCAGGTTCATGGGTATAACGATCGTTCAAGGGTGGATTTACTTCAATCATAATGAAGACAGAATACTTCTGAGGTTGTTTGTAAGTCACGCTCTCCATTCAACTTTATTTCAGCCTGAGGGTTCGGACTTTCTGACGATGATCCTTGAAGTAGGTAGCATTTATGATGTATCTCATCCTGGTTCCTTATGGCGAAGGATACTCAATTTGTTTTCATAGCCTAGTCGACATCCTCGTAACATGTCTTGGAGCTCAAATCCTTCACCATTATTTCGTAAGTACGCTTTCTACGCTATAGAGGCTCTGACAATGCCTAACTATGGTCGGTCATCTTTCTACTTTCTTCGTACAGTTGTCACATTTTGGAAGTCTTGAAGTTCTCACCAAACTCACGACGTTAGTCTGAAATTGTTCCCTCGTTCTCGTTCGCCTATCGCCGCATACTAATCATGCAAATTATCCTCTTCAAAAGAGAAATTATCCTCACACACGCATGCACCATGATTAGCGTCTTCTGCGTTCAATGTTTCTTCATTAGCAGGATTTGGTTGAGTAAGTCATGTTCTAATCCCTGTCTCTTGATGGCTGGGGTGGCTCCGAGACACTTAGATCATGAATGATACTGACGGAATGTCTTTCTGTGAATGAACATTGGGCAGTTGCCAGATTTCACTGGCTGACGTTGGTACCAACGGTACGTATTTTCCATTCATTGCATCCTTGCATCATTTTCCTGGAGATCTATATACCTGTTATCTTCTGACTCCATTTAACTTTCTTTCTTATCTGGTATATAGGCAGCAGCGACTCTCGCTGCAATGGGTATGTCCCCGGATAGGTACTCGAAGCTATTCCTCGCTCATTGGAGTTCGACGTTTCAAAACAGCCACTGGAGTAGCAGCAATCTCACAACTAACTGGGGAAACTTCAACGAATGCACTTGCAACCACCAATTTGAAGGTGAAGAGCCTTTTGGATACTGGGTCCCCTGATTTTTTCTCAAAGCCTCGACTGATTCGCAATATCAAGGTCAAAATAGCGCTCGAGGCTTCTTTTGCAGCAGTAGCAGACATTCTAGCTACAATTCAACTTTCCTGGACTTTTCATCAATCAAGGACTGGGACGCATAGGTATGTACATGTACTCCTCTGCCGTCGCAATGTACGAAAAACAGATCCTCATCCCTGTTAATTACTATACCCTAGGACAGACACTCTCGTTGAAAAACTCCTCGCATACACTGTCACTAGGGGTCTCTTCGTCACTATCGCGCAAATCCTTTTCATTATCATGTTTGTGGTGGATACTGAGAGATTGACGTGGTAAGTTCAGAATGCTCTTATCCCCTATCGCCTATACATGTACTTATCAGAAACATATACTGATCACTGTAATGGCAGGACCGCGTTCTATTACATCTTGACGAAGATCTATGTGATTACTATGCGTGAGTCTCGAATCTTTTTCTTTCCCGGGCCCTTCCGCTTAAAAAGCTTTCTAGTCGCCATACTCAACTCACGGCAATCGCTACGCGACACCATCGGTTCTCATGTTACTCAGGATCCAAATATGGACTTTGCGATGAGGAGTGCGATATCACGTCATTTTGCAGAGGGTGCTTGGAGCTCCAGTATACCAGAGAATTCCACAGTAAGTGGGCATTTGCGCCATCTACTGATAAGTCTCTTATCGTCATCATTTCTCGTATTGACCTAGACGAGTTTCGACGAGCACCAAA
This sequence comes from Tetrapyrgos nigripes, assembly GCA_013368315.1. Taxonomy (NCBI): domain Eukaryota; kingdom Fungi; phylum Basidiomycota; class Agaricomycetes; order Agaricales; family Campanellaceae; genus Tetrapyrgos; species Tetrapyrgos nigripes. The sequence goes on from JAACJM010000075.1 coordinate 74,408, forward strand.
AGGCAAATGGATCTGTTCTGGGGCTTACTCCTAACCAGGGCCCACCAGTAGGAATATGAGAGATTTTTGTCAACGGGCCTGTAATTTTAGTTCAAATTTCTCAACCAAGTATGTATTGATATAACAACACCGTACTACGGAGACTAAGCGCAACTAAAAAGCAAGCAATCCGAGAGCAAACATAAAGACCGAAACACACTATTGATACAGAGGAGGTGCGAGAACGACTGTCAATCGCTAAAGATATAGGCTGGTAGTAAGTAAGGTGTATAAGTTATTCTATGGCTCCAGAAGGAGTGGTCCCTGAGCCATGATCGTAGGGGGATGAATGGGTATTCGGTATCGATAATGCACATGGGGGAAAGGGGTCGCGGGGTCTCTGTCTAAGCAGGGAATGATAAAGAGGAGCGGCAGCGGCAGCCTACACCGCCAAGAAATCAGAAGGAGGGCTGGAAAGGGCGGGAAATCTAGAAATCACGAATGTCAAATGTACATTGGTAAAAGTTGGTGGACCATTGTAGACGGGCGAGTAGACCGCACAAGTTAGATTGAAGAATGGAAAGGATGGGATAGGATGGTGAGACGTGGGATGGATAGGCACCAATGGGGAAGTCAGTGGTAGGTGGCGGCCGTGGCGGGTGATGAGGATGGGTGATATGGATAGTGGGTGTGAGGTGGGTGTAGAGATCAAATCCAGAAAGAACCCATGGAAACCTTCTGGGAGTCGAGGATTTTTTGGCTCAGCGTCGGTGCCGCCGTTGCGAGTCTGACTTACAGCGACACGAGCGTTGGCGAGAGCGAGAGGTGTGTGTGGTGTGGTGTGGTGTGTCGAGCAGAAGGACAATGAGTATCGCAAGTATGGGATTAGCGGGATTATCGGGATTATCGGCAGTTTAGATGCAATCCCATCGGCAAACAGGTTCGGGTTCCCTCTCCTCAACATCAACGGTAACGTTCTCGTGTTCGGCTTCGCGTGCGACAACCTGTAAGAACGCGCGGGTATGTTAATAAAAGATGAAAGGATGTTGCAGAAAAGAAACAGCAACGAACCTCGGGAACAATCTCAGGAGCGGGTTCTCTAGGCAGGCGCAGAGCAGCGTGGACTGCGGCCTCAGGTGCGGGAATGGGGGATGCTGCCACGAAAGTGGACACTGAGAGACAGGAGGAGCCGAGTAGTTAGCAAAAAAGCTATTGCATAGATGTATGTAGTATGAACACTCACAGAAAGAGATAGCAAAGGCAACGACGAGTTTGTACTGCATATTTGCTGGTGTGTATACGTGTGTGTCTCGAGGAGGTAGCCTGGGTGAAGAGCGCAAGTAGAGGGAGGGGCAAAAGACAATAGCCTGAGAGCGGTCTAACGAAAAGACAATAAGCCCCAAGATTATATACTCCCGCTAGTCAACTCAAAAGACTCAAATTTACGAAGGCTGAAGGGGACTTCCAAAACGGGACGGTTGAAAGAAATGTCCAAAAACGGGAGAGCGTTTGAAGTAAAAAGTAACATAGTAACATTATGGACATCAGAACAGTGGGATTGCGTAAATTTCTAATGGCATTTGGCAGGTTCATGACAGCGCCAAAGCGCTCTGAGAAAATCGTTGGCTTGCAGACAAAGAGACTTCCTTTTTGGAAACAAAGTCACCTTTTGGGTCGGATGAGTGAGTCGGATGACGTCATCATGAGACGTTGGGTAGTAGCTTATCAGCGTTTTCGAATTCGACTAGAAGTCTTCGCATTCATATATCCTTCTTTGGACAGTTCTTTGAAGCCCAGTTTTCGCTCAGAGAACGTCCATCTTCTGAATAGCTTCTTGAACAATGTAAGCGGTCTCTTACCAGTATCGGCCTCAAGTAGACTAGATGAGGGTTATATTCGCCACTGAGGCCTAAGGGGGCAGGCCTACAATAGTCTACGGCGAGGCGATGATACAGGTACGAGAGAAAGATGGATATGGACTACGTAAGCACGCGACGTTGACGCGACGAGTCTAATATTCCAGAAGTTTCGTGGGAAGTAAATGATCTCACGAAGCTCAAATTTGAGGGCGAGGACGAGGTAGTTGAGTGTCTGGTAGAGGAAGCGCAAGGTGGAGGAGAAAAGGGACGGAGAAGAGACGGTCGTCGTGTGAGACCTCGGTATCTGGAGATTGACGATATGCCGGAGTCGACGGAGGAAAAGGTCTCTTCTGATGAGTGTCGAGCGAGACTAGGACTTTTCATCCTTTCAGCTATTTTGGAAGTCTCTCGTAGTATCATTATATGTCTTCAAAACAACGAACTTGAGTACTTGTATTCCTTTAGGCTTGCCTTAGACTGCAGCATAGCAATATCATTCTTAGTTGGTATTATCTTTGACTGCATAGAATGTACGCGAGACCCAGCTCAGAATCATCTGTAAGTTCACGCCGTTGCAAGAAGCAGAGATAGAATAGCGGCATTACCTGGTCAAAAATGTAGTCAGGATTTCAGCTCGAAAAATGACAGCATCGAACCGGCAAGAGAGTGAATAGAAATTACACTAGTAGCCGTCGGTGCGTACTACATACTCCGTTTAAACGTAGGTAAATGACTTTCATTTGCTGAAAACCCTGTTGAGAAACTCGTACATCCTCTCCATCTTACACGACGGTTCCTTGTCATACGAATGATCGACGCCTTCAACCTCCTCATATTCATAGTCAACCGCCACTCCACCTTTCTTCAGCTCTTCCAAGGTGGCTGCGACATCTCTGGCTTGTTCAACCGGGACCTTTGTATCCGCAGTACCGTGTACGATGAAGGTTGGAGGTAGATTGTATATTCCGGGTTCTTTCAAGAGACGTTTGAGACTGGGTGCGACAGAATAAGCCGTCTCTGGAATCCTAGTGTTTCCGAGCAGAAGCTCTGCTTCAATGGCCCTGCAGTAACATGATAAGGTGAGTCAATAACTGGGCAATGACCTTTCCGATACTCACTCCTGCACCATATAATGATAAAACATCGCCCTTCGACTATCTAAAGACGAATACGCCGTCCTACTCTCGGCGTCATCCGGATTAACAAACGGCTCAACTTCCTCCCTCTTGATTATCCTCCCCATATATCCCACGTACGGCTCTTTCTTCACCTTCCAAAACTCATCCTGTAAATCCGTAATAGGGTAAATAGCCGCTATACCCTGGATCTTGGGAGGCCTCTCCACCCCAGATTCATCAAATCCTATCCCCATTCCGCAAAGAAGGGATAGCCATCCACCTGCTGAAGATCCTGAAAGGACGATACGAGAGGTATCGGCTCGACCTTGAACTTTGGAGGCGAACTCAGGAGAATGGAGGAATGTCATGGCTGAGGCACAGTCTGAGAGGATGGCTGGGAATCGGAATTGAGGTGCAAGACGATAATCTGGGGATACAATGCAGATGTTATGTTTTGACGGTGCATGGAGGTGGTGTGGGGATAGAGCTTGAAGTAGATGCGGCCGATGAGAGTAGTGCAGTGTCAGTAGTAGCTACATCCCGAGAAATGGAGGACGTACCTTTTCTGGTACCCTAGCCGTAAGGAGGAGATGTAATCAACACGAGGTCAGAGCGCTCTGCAGAACCAGAGCAAATGCCAAAGCCTGAGATTCAAAAAGACTGTACCTGAAGTAATCCCCCGCCTGTTACACCGTAAACCCCGAGTTAACACAATCAAAACACAATCGCCCCCCTAGCAAATTCGGAGATAACGCACCATGCCACCACAGTACTATGGGAGCTGGGTCCTCTTTCGTCGCCGACTCTGGCAGGTATACGTCCATATAAATATTGATACCATCCACTTGCTTGAATAGAATCTCAATGGGTTTGGGCGTATCGGCACTCATGCTATTCTGCTGTCAAACGGTCCTGAGAATGGGCTGTGAGTAAGTGGAAGTTTGAGACAAGGGCGGGAGTGGTTTATAAGCACTATGACCTCAATCGAGAGGTGGGCCACGGCGAAGTGCCGTACTATCAGCTGCCAGGGACAGATGATAAGATTTGGAATTTGGAAATGACTTCAGACTCTGTTGGTGTCCATAAACGTCTATAAACAGATCCTTCCTACAAGTCCTGTATAGCCATGTGATGAGTTGTTTGTTCAAGGCTTCCCTACTTCGACCTCTGAGACGACCTGCGTTGGCTCCTCCGCGCCCATGTGTCCGCTCTCCTCTGAAACCAGGACCTGGCTAGTCTGTACAACGATCCCGACGCCAGATTTATATTGAAACACCGTAGGCTCGAATCCGGGTGCAAACTTGCTTTGAAAGTTGATCCAGCGTCCGGTGTGGGCCAATAAATGATGGGACTGCACGAGCGGTGCCATTTTGACATCGTTGTTGGCGACCAGGAAATAGAAGATCCCCACTCGAGGGGTACTACGCTGGTCTATAGGCTATGCTCGAGTTGAAAAGGCGTCTTAAGCTACTCATTGATTCACGAGCCACAGGGGCCTACTCACCGGCCGAACGACTCTGTATTGATAGACAAGTGAGTCAGTCCCATCAACTCGTGGGGTACGGAATAGGACCCGTACCTGTGCACTGTAGCTTTGAAGAATCCACCCGAGAAAATCTCTAAACCATCACCAACGTTGAGGATCTGAGACAAAAAAAAGTTAGACGATGACCTGAGGAAACCTCACTACCCACGTACAATTGCGTTCTCAACATGCTTCACGTATTTCCATTCACCACGCTGGAAGATCTGGAAACCCATCCCTGATTGACTGTATATAAGAGAGAAGGTGTCTTTTGCTGTCTACTCATTAGATGGTCCTTCGCGAGTGTCGAAATGAAACACACTAGTTTCCCCACTAAGCCATGTATGTTTGGCTTCTTGCTTCTCTTCTCCAATACGAGGAAAGCTAGACACCCATAAGTACACGACGCCACATGGGGAGTGTGGACATACTATTTGAGAAAAGCAACTGCCATGGCAGACACAGCGGTCAGAAATCGTGTATACCACAACATGACACAATAGCCTACCCTGGCTTTCAGCACCGAGCGAAAAGTCGTGGATGTTGACGAGTGTGTTGTCAGGTAAGTTTAGGCCAGTTTCGATGAGTCTGAAGAGCGAGCACCAAGCAGGTTTATCTTTCGAGACGTTGGTATGGGACATAGAACTTACCGAAGTAAAGGATAGGCTACGTCGTAATGATTGTGCCTGGCAAAAGCATCCAGTTCTGGAAAGAAGGGTCTCAGGATTTCAGGGTGCTCCGCTCGATAACCCACGCAGTGAACTATTAATGAAATGGTCAGTCTGTTTGCCTAGGAATTAGGCAAATGTTAGGCGCACGATTGTAGGTTTCCATTTCTTCATATGAGCCGTCTTCCATTTCCTAAAGGGATGTTCGTTTTTGGGTAAAGCCACAGTAGTCGGAAACATACATAGTACTGGCGAAATCTGAAGCCATCCATAGCCCCAGACAGATATTTGCGGACGTCAGTAGAGTAGGCTTGCTTTTCTTCCATAGAAAGTTGGCTAAAAGGGACGTCTGCAATGTCATGGATGCGATCCATCTAGTCGGAAACGCGCATTAGCTGTATCCGGAGCAGTGTTGACCTGAGACGTACTTGAGAAACAGAGTATCCATGGTCCACGATGTATACGGACCCGTAGTCTAGAAGACTCTCTACGAGCTGTTTTGCTAGCTTGGAATGACCTTCATTTTTGCTATACTCCCCCAAATCGAGGATAGGAAGTTCCGCAAAGTCCACTGCAGGATATCAACGTCGGACGGTCAGAATAAGGAGAGGAAACGCACAGAGTTCTCCAGTTTCTGGGGTAGCTTTCCAACGAGCGACTACAGGTGGCAGCGAGCTGGTTTCAGCGGACATGGTAATGTCTCAGAGATGAGTTGGACAGAAGAAAAGTAGATGATCCCGCATGTGACGTCGATGAAGTACAAAAAACGGGTGATTTCCAAACCATGACAAAGTTTGATTATGCCCAGGTCGAAGAAAATGAAATCGAATAAACACGGACCGGGTCACCTACTGTCACCTATCGAAACCAGTTAGCGCTCGGCTATTAGCATCTTCGGTATCAACCGTAAAACTGTACAGCTTGCCTCGGTTCCTAAGAGTGAGTTGGATTGTTTCGGTGGTAGTTAGGCCGTTGGCTTCCGTCACTTGCGGTCAGCTCCGATTTTCCCGCCACAGGGTCTGTACGCTTGTCCAATGTTAGTATGTACATAAATATGGTCGCTACATGTATGCAAACTCGAGGGTCAGAGTTCGTTGTCTGGAGTGTAAGCGATGGGTCAAAAAAAGTGTAAGTTCTTAGTTCTTTACCCAGCTGGTAATGCAGACTATAAGTAGTGAGCGCTCAAAAGCCCTTTAAAAATGTGTCTTGATAAAGACTCGTATACTGGGGCTTTCGAAAATGAAATGTTCTTGGCATGGATCTACCACTATTTTACTGTGGCAGAGATCAAACTTACACTAAAATCCTAGATTAAGCGAGCGGCCGCCGAGGCGTAAAACTTGCACTTACATTCTTGTGGTCATTCCTCAACAATGAAGTGCAGGAACGAGGTGTGTAGCTCAGGAACTCGATTCATGGACCCTGAAATTTGTGGTGATTTATGACGTTCTTTTCTTCAACCAAGTATGCGGACAGGCTTCAAGTTGACGTTGCTATTGGAGTGGCTTGTCAGCGAGAGCCATCCTTCAGAGCTATGTAACCCGAAAATAGAATGGATAGTTCAAGCAAGGAAAATATCAAGTCTTTATGTTGGACATATGGTTAGGGTGATATTGGTTGGCTCTTCGAGGCATAGACAGTTCAAGAGTGGGTCCAACGTTGGTTGAGAGTGTGGTTTGGCTCTGATCTGAGCACTGGGTATATATTTATGACCGCGCAAGACAAACGCAAGCCTAAGTTTGAAGGCCAATGCCAAGCATGGCCAATGTCAGTAAATACATAGCCCGGAGCATGGAAGCGGAAAATGTGGCGATCATATTTATGTACAGTTGAACATCTCACATTGCATAGGATCCGTTTCGCCAAATTTTTATGCAAAGTGAGATTTATGCAGAGCCAGATCCGGACATTTTCGGACCGTAAGTCACGTGACATTAATTTAACTACTTTTGAACGTAATGTAAAATACTTGTCTGCTGCGTCTTTGACCGGCGCAGCTTCGTTACACTACCACGAAACCTGAGCAATGCCCTCTCCAACTCCATAGCTTCTTCAGCAACTTGAGGGTCATCTATGTGGCCTGTTTTACACTGTAACTCAAGCATCTGCAAGCCTGAGATGAGATCCTTGAGACTGACATCTGGCAGTGTCTCCTCATCTTCGTCGTCGTCATCCACTTCAATTATCTCTCCTCTTTTCACCTTTTCCTCGTAAGTCACCTTCTCAATGATCTTCTCCACTGCCTTCTCTCCAAATCTGTACTCAGACTCTCCAATCTCGTTCTCCTCCACAGGGTTAAGCATTTCTTCCATAGTCAACATTCTTCCATGGATACAGTTCCGTGCTCTGAGCTCCTGGACATGTTCCAAGAGCTCCTTCTCTGTGGCAGTGAGGTCTGAGGATACTGGGGCAGTTGAGGAAGCTGGAGCGGTATGACGAACAGTGGAATGATTTTTCAGGTGTGTTTCAATTTTCTCGAGAAGTGGAGTCAAGTCTGAGTCAGGTTCTGTTTCAGTGATCTCGTTGAGGGTTGGTAGCCACCTTGTTTCGTCATATGCGTCCTTGAAAACATCCAATAGTTGTTTTTCCGCATCCGGGCGGGTCATCGACGTAAGGAGGAATGCGCGCATGATGCCCCAAGCTTGTAGCTCCTTGTTACAGGTGGCGAGAGTGGCATTTTCGTTAGCTTCTATAGTCGTTTGCCTAGAGATAGCAGTGTCAGATGTTAAGAGTTTCTTTTGGAATGACAACAACGAACCTTGCACCCTCTCCCGCCTGAACCCGAGTGATCCCTGACTTCCTCCAGTAGTTTCTCACTGTATCTGCAGTCACATACCCCCATGCTTTCTTTGCCATCGTCATAGCCTCCAACATGTTGATTGCATAAATATTTTGTTCATCTGCATTGTCCCGCTCAATAGCCCTCAGACAAAACAAACGCCGAAAGTGGGCCTTAAAGGCACGGATGATGCCTTGATCCATTGGCTGCACCCATGAAGTCAGGTTAGGGAGAAAGAAAGCAAGCTTGATGTTGCGAGGGACATAGGATATTTCGTGGCCCTTGAAATTGTCGTGCCAGAAAATAATCTTTCTGTTCTGTCATATCATCTCCAAATCCAACTGCCTTATCCATTCCTCATACAGCTCCGAAGTCATCCATGCCGTCTTGTTGTTACGATAGTAAAAGCCACGCTCATTGGGCCCAACTCGTCCAAAACAACGAGGTTTGACTGCAGTCCCAATGTAGAAAAGCGGAAGCATATCACTCGCAGTCTCGTTGCATGCATACAAGAGTGTGATTCGCTTTTTGTCCTTCTTCTTCCCATGCATCTCCCGAGTGGCGAGGCCTCGATCAGGTGGAGCAGTCCAAAAGAAACTCGACTCATCACTGTTGAAGCGGTGTTCGGGAGGATAATCCTCATTCATGGCAGAGCAGCGTGCTTGTTCTGCTTCCGCCACTGCAGGATCAACGGAGGCGGACTCGCCATGTCTTCTAATCTGGCGGATGTTATAAGCCTTGCAAAAAGAGCCGATCCAGCCCCGACCTGACAGCCTCTCCTCCTGAGGCACACCCAATCCCTCCTCAAATTCTGCCCTCTTCTCCTGAAGCATAGGACCCGAAACAGTCTCACACTTCTCGTCCTCTATGTGCCTAACCCACAGATATAAACAGCGCTCGACATCTGGCCTTTGGACTGCTCGCTCCTTCTTTGCTGAGAGTGCAGTGGGATTCATAGCGGCACGAGCACGAAGCTCATTCCTGTTCTTGCGTATGCGGCTAACAGTCGATTGGGATAAGATGAGAGCGCCGCCTTCATCCTGTGTTCGATTGGCAAAATAAAGACTGACAGCATCTTGCCTAGCACCACGGTGCTTGTCGATATAATCAAGCACCTGGATTTTGTCATAAAGAGTGAGATGCTCCTTAGAAGGAGTAGCAATAGATTTTGCAGTTGTTTGAGGTGTTTCCTTCTTCGGCTGACGAGAATGTCGATTTTGGTAGACAGTGGGATTAGGACGGGGACGGGGAACGTGTTTCTTCTGTTCTTTGGGCATTGAGGTGCTAGCAACAGTGGTCTAAGAGGTCGCCTTGAAAGTTGAAGCTCAAAACTTAAGATAAATTTTACCTGACTACATTGAGTATGGTTATCAAAGTTAGTGCATTCGGTCGTGAGGGAAACTATGTGTGTCATGAGGAAAAGGAGCTCCAAAGCATGCTAAGACCAGACTGAAACTACCAAGACCACGCTAAAACTACAAAATATTTCAGGGCTACTTAAGGGTCATGTATCTGACAATGCATATTTGACTGAAAATCCTTATGCATTATGCATTATGCAATATTCCTGCTCATTTGGCGTGTAACCAAGTTGGTTTCGCCCAAATCCTATGCAAAGTCAGATTTATGCATTTAGGGGTGATGCAATGTGAGATGTTCAACTGTACTGACATTGGACAAACGTACGGACCCCTGTGGTGGGAAAACCGGAGTGACTGCGATAATGTAGGAACCGAGACAAGCTACATACTTCCAACATACTTCTTGGAGGGATTCCGAATAGCTAAGCCTGAGATCGAGATTCAGCGAAGAGCTTGTGGCTTTCTGATCATGTTTGCATCGAATTTTGTGCCTTGGTCAGTTTCTAGAATTCCTCGCTCGTCTTGCGCTCGTCTGATCTCCTTTCAGCCACTATACTCTCGTACAGCCAAATACTGTGTTCGAAGTCTTCGAGAAAACCCCTTTATACGCGCCCGCTAAAAAGATGTCTCCCATTACTGTACTTATTTATGGTGTTCATTCTGTTAAAAAAAAAACAATTCCGAGTTTGAGAACTTTGCGATTTCCGACTTTCCGAGTTCGGACAGAGAATAATGCTGGCAATTAGCTCTTCAATGCTCCTGGACTTTTTAATATCTCTTTTAAATGCATCTATAGGGCAATTCGCTCTGTTAATCATCCAACAGGGAGTTTAGGGCGCTGGGAAGTAGGCGCGTCTCGCTTGACGCGTGACCACGTGCGCGACTTGTGGTGTAAAATGTCCTCACGCCGTCACTTCGGCTTGGCTTTGGCTGCCACGTAACGTCTCTGGTCGTCGTCGCTCTTGCCTTTCTCCCTGGAAGACCGGAGACTCAATGTACCCCCTTGCAGGTCCTCAATGCGTTCATTGAAGTTCCAACAGTACTTATTCAAGTATTCCTTCGCTTCATCTTCGCTAGCAACAGCCTCTGACCGAATGAAAGGGGTGTGGGCCAGCGCTGAGGCGTGGCGAGTACGAGGCCACAGGGTTCACCACAGACTAGTAATTGATTTTTTTCTCATGTACAAACATATAGAAATACTGGCTTTGCAAGTCAAAAGAACCACTCACCGAAACTGCTCCCCCTATCAAAGGTACACCTTCCCTTCATCCAGGTCTCTTCTCTCCAACTTCTCACTCGTCAGATGTTCTCCTCCAGACTCTCCATTCTCTGTCCCATCCCCATTGACTTATGACACTGTAGTAGAGCTCCCTGCTAAGCTCATGCTAAGCACCATTGGAATCCTGTTCCAGGAGAGTTAACCGCCATGGAATCACCCGAAGTCGCAGAAGTCGCAGAAAGACTGATGTTTGAAGCTTGTTGGTAATGCGAATGCTGCAAGGAGCAGATGAGACACGTTCAATGGAGAACCTGCATTGGAAGATCCAGGGCCAGCACTGGAGACAATGTTTTGAGTCGCGGAGGACAAGCAGAGAAGAGAGGCTGGTGACATAAAAGCGGAGTTGAATTGAAGTGGGCAGGAACACAGCGTTGACCTGACTGAGAAAGACGAGAATGATTATCGTCACGATGTGGTATTTAGATGAATTGGCGATTGTGGCCGCAAAAACAAACGTATACATATATTTGCAATACCAGTATGAGCGGTCAGGGGGCAAGGGAAAAACCGGAGATAGAGGACCGGGAAAAAACGGGAACAATTCGTATAGCCACAAGCGGAAAATGGGTGTAAACTTTACCACTGTAAAGAACTCAGCCTCATTCTTCAGCCTCGTAATAGAAAGACGCGAGGCATTTCTACCAGGATGGGAAGGGAGGAGAGACTGGCAGAGTTGCGAGAGTTATCGTGAGTAACAGTAACTGTAGTTTGGTTCTTTCTGTTCTCTTTGTTTCATTTTCTGTTTTCGTTTTATTTCACCATACATTTCAACTAGATGTTTATTAACTACCATCTGATGCCCTCTGAGCACCCGTTTCTCAAGCAAGTGAGAACTGAATGGCAGAGCGTACATATGGCGAAACTCGGAATTTATTTTTTTAACAGAATGAACACCATACTTACTTAGCATACCTCTCCCTGTATCTTGGTGTTTGCCATGCTCAGATGGATCTACAGCAGCTTAAGCGTATTGTGAGCTCGTCCTCCCTGGAAGTGGTTGATCCTGGGATGATGATGTACCTAGTACAGACAGTAGCGACATCGGGTTGCCTCCCGGACCCCCGGCATATCAGTTCTTGGTCCCAGCCCGGGTAATACACTCCTCATCCTCATCCTCCTCGGGCCTTAAGCGCTTCAGCGCTCGTTCATGATACGAAGTCTTCGTCACCCTGCGATGCTGGCAGCCTGGTTCATGCTGAGACTATGTGGCTCACGAAATCCAGTGTTCACCGTAAGGGCTTATTTAAGGGTACCTGTAGAGGTTACGGCTTAAAGGCTTAAGTGAGGGCTTAAGTTAAGTACGTACTTAAGGGTACTTAAGGCCTTAGTAAAAAATTTGTAGTTACCCGTCATACTCATCAGACGTGTCCAGCATCTTCGCAGGCTTGCAAGTGCAGCATTAGTGTGAGTCCTTATACTTCTATCGTCACCTTTCTGAAACAAGCTTTCACCGTCAAAAGTTTTGATGTCAACCGAAGTCTGGTTCTTGATGTGTGGAGCCGAGGAGCGTGTTGTTTGATGTACCCAAGGCAGTGGGCCTTCCAGTGGCTTGTATTTTGCTTGGTGCCTTTATAGAAGTACTCCCATAGGACCGTTGCGAGGGTCTTGTCACAGTAGACCAGCGTCGACGCGTAACTACAATAAAAAAATTGTTCTCGGCTATTTTCACATGACTACTACCTCTTAAGCAGTACTTAAGGGTGCTTAAGGGTTGCCAGTATTGTTACGGCTTACATCCCTTAAGAAGTTAAGCCCTTAGCGTAAGTAAGGCTTAACCCTTACGGCGAACACTGCGAAATCCCGAGTCTAGAATGAATCCAAGGAGCCCTATTGCAGCAATTGTGTTCATGGAACCGTGGTTGCCACCTGCTTAACGACAATGCAAAGCCCCGATGAGCGAAGCGTGATTAGCGTTGATTTCTAGCGGTGAGCATTGTCAGAGCAATGAAACAGCCCCTTGAAACTTTCACTGGAAACAAGAGCGATGCGACGCTATATAAAATAATAAAATGATATTGTTCCGAGAGAATCCAGCTTACGTGCAAGACATAGAAACTCTAGATGTTATGCTCAAAGATGCTTCCGTGTCAGAGTAAGTACCACATCGGCACAGGCTTCAATTGAAAAGAGATCAATTACCTTTAAAGCACAGGATCGGCACACCTGGGTAAACGTTCTCGCCACGGCCATCGTGATGTTAGTGGTTGAATCCTCATCCTCTAAAGAGTTCACGATGACTAAGATAAATTCCTCAATGGAATGGATGCGTCCAAGTCGGACCACGATTTGATTAGTGTTGGTTTACTCACTTCTAGCTAGCTTACCTAGTCTCATATCTGAGGCAGCGGTCCGACTGCTGTGGACGCGGGTAAGTTGTACGTACGGTAAGTACTTGTACTCAGTGAGCGATAGATCTACAGTCGTTTTTCAAGTATTTACCTCATGTACTTGGACAAAGCATGTACTACTAAGTCCGCGCTAATGTGCTAACGTTTCAGGTCATCAGCGCGTCCGTCGCAGACCGATACTTATATAGTATATGTATACTTACTACGAGCTCGAGTAAGTACATATGTCCGAGAAAAAATGGGATCTGCTATTGTAGGCGACGGCGTTGGTAAGCAAGGGGCGCCCAGCGCCACTGGCCCACTGCCGTCGCATGATATAAAAAAGAAACGGAGGTTACAGGTTTTATACGTACGATGGACCCTCAGATTCCAGCTGCAGGAGTTTACTACTTGGGCCCTCCTATGGCCACAGCAGTGATCGTGCTCGCTGCGCTCTTCCTAGCCATAGCTCTAGGCTTCATCTACTACGTCATTCTTCGTGCGCCATGGAGGACTCAGAGAAGAAGCTTAAGCCTACCTCCTGGCCCTCGGGGAAATCGTTTCTCTGGAATTCCTAATGAAGTGCTGAACATTCAGCCGTGGAGGAAGTATGCAGAGTGGGCTGAGGAATTCCAAAGTAAGTACTAGTACATCTTGAACGCTGGTTCAGATACTGATATTTATCTTTGCGCCACCGTACCGTCATAACTGACTCACTCACCCTCTCTCTTCATCTTCCTACCCACATCGTATCCGTGACAGGTCCCGTAATCCACCTCCGCACCTTCAACCGCACCATTATCGTCCTAAATTCCTCCACTTCGATCAAAGACCTCCTGGTCAAACGCGCGTCTATCTACTCCGATCGACCCTTTTCTTGGATGTATTATGATATCTGTGGACGGGGGAAGACGGTTTTTAATATTTCTTCGATGGATAAGAGACATGGAGTGTATAGAAAGGTATTGGATAGGGGGATTAATCGTCGCGGTAATGTTCCAGGTGATGTTGGTAAAGGTGGTAGTGAAGGTGGTAGTGGTAGCTATTGGGGATTGTTAGAGGAGGAAGTGGAGGTGTTGGTTGATCGTATAATGAAGGATCCGGAGGGGTATGAGAAGCATTTTCGTCAGTGAGTCCGATCCCACTAGTGCTACGTACTAGTGCATAGCCCCATCTCAGCGGCCAGCCACACGGGTTTCTCTGGATACTAGACTGCTCTCCCGCTGGCTATTGGAACTTGGCCAAGGCGCTAGTAATGATGATGAGCACGATTGCTTACTAATTCCTTTCCTTTTATCCCCTTCCATTGACTTTTCCTTCTCTTCTACATAGCAACTCTGCCTCCGTGATCATGAAACTAGCCTACGGGTACTCCATCAAAGAAAACGATCCTTTCCTCAAACTAGCTGAAGAATCCGCACGAATATCTGGATGGGCTTTAGCGCCTGGGAAATGGCTGGTTGATTATTATCCGATTTGTAAGTGGGTTTTGTTTTCATTTCGAATATTTTTAGTTCCAAATATTCCGAGGTCCAGAGTCTGATTGTGGTTCAATGCCCGATTCGGTTTCTACGATAATGTAGTGCGATTCCTACCCACCTGGCTCCCGGGCCCGCTCACTGAATTCAAAAGACTCGGACAACACTGGAAACAGAGGATGGATCTCTTTTCTGATGTTCCACATGAGTGGGTTAAGGGGCAAATGGTAACGATCCCACCTCCTGCATTTTCGCACTTTGATAGGTGAAAACTTATACATTATTCGTCCATTTAGGCCTCAGGATCTTACATCGAGTCGTTCACCTCCCGGCTCTTGCGGGATATTCAAGAGAAAAGTGCTTCACATCCGCAGCCGGGCCATCGTGAGGAAGATAGAATCACAGAAGACATCATCAAATGGTGTGCAGTTGGATTGCATGCAGGGGCAGCGGATACGGTGAGTATCTGAAGTGCCGTATTATAATCGTATCATCTGTCTTCGATTGCCACAACTAATTTCTTCATGCTATTTATTTACCTTTTTCATTGAATATTTTTTAACAGACAGTCTGCGCCCTAACCTCCTTCATTCTTCTCATGGCACTCCATCCTCAAGTGAAGAAACGCGTTCAAGCTGAGATAGATGAAATCGAGTTCATCGGAGAGGGAGAGCTGCCGAGGGTTCGAATTCGGGATCTCCCAAAGCTGAAGTACTTGAAAGCAGTGATGAAGGAAGTGTTAAGGTATGCGCCTATTGGGAATTTAGGTGAGCCCATGTATCAATGCATATGGTGATTGAAGTGTGCGAACTGAATGGATCCCTAGCTCTACCACACAAAGTGATACAAGAAGACGTGTATATGGGCTATAGGATTCCGAAGGATGCGACTGTTTTGGCTAATGTGTGGTAAGCTTAATTCTCGTGCTGATAGTTTTTCGTACGCAAGATACCCTCGGTGCTCGAGGATGAATGGGTAGAGGGGTGGCTGACTCAGAATCTCTTCTTTTAATTTATAGGGCTATAATGCACGACCCTACACTCTATCCGGATCCGTTCACCTTCAATCCTGATAGGTTCTTTAACTTGGGAGTTGATTCGCCAAAAAGCGAGGACGCCTTGTTGTCAGATCCGTACACGACAACGAAACCAGTACAGCAAGTGAATCCTGATCCTAGAAATTTTGCGTTTGGATTTGGAAAGCGAGTATGCCCTGGTAAGTGATACGAATGAGCCTTCATCCACTCCCGTCGTTAGCGGTTATGATAACTGACTTGCCCTGTTATGTAGGAATACAATTCGCTGAGACATCGCTGCTCCTATGCATGGCGAGTATTCTTTCCAGGATGGACATATCCTTACCGGTAGCCTCGAAAGATATCCATCAAGTCCCAAAAATTGACTTCACCACCGGTCTCACAAGGTACGTACCAAGCTGGGATCTGTCTCCTTTTTGACGGATTTTACTGAAATTTTTGCCTTTTTTGAAGCCATATCAAACCGTTTCCTATCGAGATCCAACGGCGTCGTTGAGGAATCAGAGGCTCAACCTACTTGATCCAAGAAGAGGATTTTGTGTATAAATTTACTTGTAATTTTCGAAGCCATATATAATCTGTACTTACTTATAATGAACTCTTGTTATATTCAAGCCGAAGAATGCATTTTACAACATCACTTATTTAACCAGAGAGTTACCCCAAACTTGAGAACTGTGATGGAAATTGTCAAGGTTGGGGACGTCTTCATAAGCGAGGGTACCGAGTCAGAGTCTGCCTAGGGGTGACTAGGGGATATCTACGGTCTGACGTGCCGACTCTCGCGGACGTGTGACCAAGCACAGCCACTGAAGTGCAACCTTGCGTTGCACAGTCGTTTCCCTCCTCCTCCTGTGCTTCTGCTTCTGCTCCTGCCTTTTCCTTTTCTGCTGATCACCTATAGAGACCTTTCTGTGACCCAGAATCAGGCAGTGAATGACCCACGGGCTCGGGAAAACCCATTGGCAGCTGCCTCAGTCAAACCACCCTAGCTTGCGTGCGGCAGGAACTATATGTGAAAAGAAAAATTGTCACTTTTGCTTTTCTAGCTCTCGCTAGGGCCAGGAAGAGGTCACTCTGTGCGCAGGAGATGAAAGCGTCTGTTTCATAACCAGTGAGTGCGTATCCTTCAGCTGCCTAAAGTTTTCTGAGTGCTTTTCATAGATGACAAGGCGGCTACTCTTACCTTTATAATCCATGATTTCTGGACAGTTAGGCCGGTGTGTCTGGATCTGATGATGCGGTGAGGCTTTCCAGAAACATTGGGAGGAGATTTAGTGCGTTCCTTTTGCTCATGAACATTGTTCTCTCTGCTGATCTTCTTAATTTACAACCGGTAGTTACACAATAAGAAACCCATCAATACCGTCACTTTCGAGGAGCTAGTATGGTTCATTTGTGAAGAATTGGAGCTTACGCGGATTTAGAGATCAGGATGCGGTGACGAGGACATTGTTCTGAATGGCCTATCCCATCCTCGTCCTCGAGTCGCCCAAGAGCTCGGGAGTTGGAGCCATTGCGGACTTGGATGATGATGCGAGTCTGCAAAGGTGGATTTGGCGTGTTTATGTCCTTTTAGACGAACGTACCTGTTCAGGGGCCGACTAAGCACCTCTGACGTGTCTCGACGCGCGCCCCATCACGGGTGCTGCGTGACCAGCCAATGACGTTTCCAACACAGCCACGTCAACTTCAACCTCTCGTCGACACTGGACAGCTTGTCGACAGCTAACTCGGAGAAACGCCAAGATTCTAAGGATACACCGATAAAGTCATGGATCCCATTTCTAGCCAGATTACAGTACTTGCACTGCCCTTACCAGCGCCAGCGCCCAAGGAAGAAAACGGAAGCAAATATCCAGAAGGTACGCTCGCCTACACAGCATCATCATCTGGAACCCCTTTCTTCCCTTACCTCCATCTTCAGGTCTCTGCACTCAGCGCCCGCCCTCGAAAGGTCCTTCCTGAAACCACAAGGATAAACGTTCAACAGCTACCGAGATGTCATACTATCCCAATCCCGATGGACATAGCGGAGGGCACAACTACGATCAGAACTGGGGATATGTGAGCTTTCTGTGTACTCGATTGCCTGGATGTCCATTCTGATGTTTTGCAGCAAATGCCCAACCCTTCTGGAGGCGCTCCTCCTCCCTTCCCTGGTCAGAACCAGAATTATGGTCAGGCTCAAGCCCAATCCTACGTCGGCTCTCCTCCTCCCATTCCAGCTCATTCTTACCCCGGAGCGCCAGCGCCGCCTGCCTTCCCAGAACATCCTCCTCCGGGTCAAGAATATCAATATCATCAACAACCCCATGGCCGATCCCAGCCTCCACTAATGCCCCAATTCCCTCAGTTTCCAGACGCTCCTCAATCTCATGCTGGGCACGCTGGATACGCGCCTCCGCCCCCAGGTGCTGCTGGGTATTATAACAATAACAACAATGGCGGTTATCCTCAAACCCAAACTAGTTCTCACTCACCGTATCCGGTTCCCAATCATCCTGGATATGTGAGTTCTTGTGTAGTTGCCCCAGTCCTTTATTTGTCAGCTGACCCTTACACGGTCGTATAGCACCCATCCTACGATCCACCTCCTCCATCGGGTCACGGTTATCACTCTTCCAATGTCGCTGTCCAGCATGGTCAGCAACCCGCGTATGGACAACATACGCAGCAGGTATTCTATCTAGGGACACCCATCCCACCTCTACACTTGCAACCTTCCTCGTTAACCACACTGGTCCCGGGATACAACCCCAATGCCGACGTGGAGAAGATACGCAAGGTGACGAAAGGGTTTGGGACGAATGAGGATGCTGGTGAGTCTTTTTGTCTTTTTTCCCCTCCCTTTCCCTTTCGTCGTCAATACGCCTTCATGTTAACCAACTGTAATAACTAACGACTCGCATGCTACCTTTAACAGTGATCTCAACCCTCGCCCCCCTCTCAGCACTCCACCTCGCCGCGCTCGGAGCTGCATTCAAAGCGAGCGTTGGTGAGAGTCTGGTGGATATCTTGGGGTATGAAACGAGTGGGTGGTTCAAGTAGGTTTTTATTTTGTCACTTTACCCGTATGTATCTGCGATACATACTGACTCGGTTTCTTCTTCCTCTTGTAACCCAGATCAACTCTCCAAGCCATAACTCTCGGTCCCCTCTTCTACGATGTCAGCCTCATCGATGAAGCCCTTCGCGGCGCCGGGACCGACGAGCAGTTGCTCACTGAGCTAATGATTGACCGGACACCAGAGGATCTGAGATTGCTCAAGGAGGGGTATGCCTATAAACACCGAAAGGGTGGGGACATAGATGCGTTAGAGAGGGAGGTAGGGGGTGATTTGAGTGGCGTTATCAAGAGGTGTATGTGTTTTCTCCCGGTTTTTCTCTTTTTTCCCTCTTGCTCCCTTTTCTTTGCCTATTTTCTTCGTTCTTTCTTCTGAACGTATCTCTGACGACATTTACCTGTCAACACAGTATTCACTATGTCTCTCTCATCTCATCGCGTCCTGGAAAACGCCCCAGTGGACCATGCCCTAGTAGAAAAAGACGTCAAAGCCCTCTATGAAGCAGGTCAAGGCAAAATCGGTACAGATGAGATCGCGTTTTGTAATGTGTTGGTGAATAGGAGTAGGGCGCATTTGGGGGTTTTGTGAGTATTGAGTTTTTTTTAAATTTTTATCGAGTTCTGTCCTTCCATTCTCTTCATCTATCCTCGCAGTCTCCCCGTTGCCCCTACCCCGACGACGATGGTCTCCCGGTTTTCGTCGTCTGGTTCAGCTGTTTAGTTTCGGTTGTTCAGTTCGGTTCTGACTTTATTTTTGACTTTTCGACTTTAACAGATGTGAAGCATACGAGAAGAAATACAAAAAGTTGACCAAAATTATTAAATCCGAGTTGTACGTACCATCTTCTCGTCTTTTCCGATTCGCGTCTTCTCTCGCTCTCCATTCTCCTTCCCTCTCTTTCATCTCATCGTGCCGCCGTTTCCGTCTCTAACTTTCCTCATTCTCTATAACAGTTCAGGCGACCTTCGCGACACGCTTCTCTACGTCGTCCAAGGTGCCAAGGCACCCAAGGACAAGTCTAAGGGCCACAAAGATAAGAAGAACAAAGACCATAAAGCGCCGATTACCCCAGAAACTTGGGGAATCGTCCGCGACGTCAAGCTTTTGGAAAAGTCGATGAAAGGAGCTGGGACGAAGGATAAAGAGTTGGTTAGGAGGTGAGTGTCTCTACGATGAGTCTTTTGGTTTTCTTTTTTTTTGGGAGGGGAGGGGAGGGGAAAGAAAGATGGTGGTGGGGCTCTTCTCACCTTTCTCTTCGTCATTATCGCTGTCGTTGTTGATGTTAGGTTCGTTTCTGGATCTGGGGGTTGGAAGGGGAGGTCTGGGAAGGGGCGGTGGGGACCTGGGTTTCATCGTCTTCTTATTCCTGTTGGCGCTAGAGCAGTGATCTTCAACAGTTCCTTCTCTGTCTTTCTTTTTTCCTTACTTACCTTCTCACATGCTAACCCTTCCTCACGCAGAATTGTCCGCCTCCACTGGTCCCCCACTCGATTCCGTCTCATCAAAGACGCATACTATCACAAGTATGGAAAGAGTTTGGAAGACCGAGTCGCGGGTGAGACGAGTGGAGACTATAAGAAGTTGTTGGTAGCCGTCATTAGGGCTACGGGATGAATGGGAGGGGTTGCTGACTCAATTGTTTAATGAAGGGGGGACGACTGGGAGGGGGAAATGGATAAGAAATGTTGGGTGGGGCAAGTGGAGGGTGAGGGAATATAGTACATTGCATTGAAGTTCAGGTACAGTCTTGTAATTGTAAGTCTTTACTACTATTTACTATTGGTCAACCAGACATCGTTCAAAATTCTACCCAATCATTGTACATGTGAGTTAAGGTAGCCTGATGATGGACGATGTATGACATGCGACCTACCTTCAGCATAAGCAACTTCAGCTCCAGCTATAATTTCCCCCTCCGCCAAGAATGCTTGGGTAGCAGGCTTCGCCATGTGTGCAGTGAGCCCGTCTTTACCTGTGTATTTTCAACGATGACGACCTTGTGAGTGGAGGACCAGGGGAAGAAAGCTCAGAAACGATAACTCACCTTTGTATTCCTCCTACGATAGCGTCAGTCTAGGAGTTGTACGTGTATAACCAAAACAGATACTCACGAAAACGATATAAGCTCCAGTGGGCTTGCCCTCCTTGTCCAGGACACGATTGGTACGATACGAGAGCTATATGAACAGGTTACAGAAGTACTATGAGCTTCACAACACCAGAAAATGGTATTCCATGTTCGCGTACAGTTCCTGGCTCTTTGTCAGAGTTGGCCTCCTCCCGCATTTTGCTGACCAGTTCTTCAAAACGCGATTCCTAGTGAGTAAGAGAAGTAGAAGGAACAGGCCCGACAGGAGGGGGGAAGGGGGAACGCAGGTCCAGCAATCACTGTCAGATAAGCAAATCTAGGCTTATGTTTTGAGGGTAGTACTTACTTTCCCTGGTTTAATCTTCAGCGTAGCAACGATGACAAGTTTGCCGGTCTTGGTCTGTTCGCTACATGTGTGTGGGTAAGCTCGCTGGGCTGAGTGCTCAGTCAAAACTTGGGAAATTTACGGTGCGTTGTCAGACATCATATTGAAACTTGACTCAAGTTTGAGGTGTGTAAGTGTGTGGGTGGTAGTATGGAAGACTTAGGAAGTTAAGTCCTGACTCCTGCGCGGTCGGGTGATGACTAACTTACTTACCAAGGACAACAGAAGGATGACGAATTGATCAACTTAAGAGATCCCGTCTCCGATAACAACGCATCCATTTTAGGTAGTTTCCACGTGACCGCGACAAGACCACGACGCGTTGGACGTGTTCTTCTGGTGTTTCATTTCCTTAACTATACATTCTGCTAATCATCTTGCAGTCCGTTCGGCGGGATTTCAGACGAATCGAAGTAGGCGGATCACGGCATGAGCAAGGAAACGGACTAGGGAATGAATAGGGACAGCACAGGAGACTCCCGTTCAAGGGGGCTCCATGTGATAGCATTTCCATATAGGGGTGGTTAGTTAGTCCAGCTGCCAGGCCGTTAAATTTTTTTGGAACTCCCCCTATTCTAGGGTCTGGAAGGGGTTCTGACTGGGTTATAAGGTAATCCTAGGTATTAATCACCATTTGTTCTCTAACAAACAATATTTTGAACTATTGTCAACCATAGATGCAATCACTTTTGAGAGAGTCTTATGAAGCTGCAGTAGACCTGGAGACATTTATGGAGCCCTCTGGAGATAAAACTCGGATCTAATTGGCTTATCATTACCATATTTGGTATATAAGCTTATGTAACAGTTAGTTAGTCCAGTGTCCGAGGCCTTAAAATTTTTTCCGACCCTATATGACCCTACAAAATCCTGGACCCCCCTTGCTCCCGTTGGACCCGCGGGGATTTTTTTTGAACCCGTCCCTGTCCCGCCTAATTCCTGCCCCCGCCACCACGGGGTACAGCTAAAGAGGTCATTTCCTGCGGGGTACTGGATCCCCTTTCTGTATTTTGCTTCTGCGTACCAAATTTGAGAGAGAAAGCGGTCAGTCTATTATTTTTAACGGAAATGAACGATTACTGACCAATTCAAACAATTCTCAGCGCATTTTGAAGCCCAAACTCAATACATTAACCTAAAATTCCTCATCCCGTACCCCGCGTGACGGGAGACGGGTTTGGTACAGGTTTGCTCAACGTCTCCCGTACCCGTACCCGTCTTCCCGTGATTCCTGCCAACCCCGTGCTATTCCTTAGGAATGAAGGAATACTCACCCGAGAGACTCATGAGTGTGAGATAGGGTAGGGAGTGAGGAAACGAGTCTCTGACTCTCTCGGGTCAAGTTATATATAAGTACAGTAAGAAAAAGGAAGAAACCCTGTATTACATAAATAAGACGAAACCAAGACAGGATAAGTGAGACTAATACAGAATATCAGGATTAAGTGAGGAGCAGAGGGAGACAGGAGAGATAGGATGAAAAAATCGTGGCCACGATAGGCCTAAAACCACGGAGGTATGATGCAATGATTTGGACAGCCTGGAGGTCATGCGCACGGAGCGGTGAAAGGGATAATTATACAAAATCGAGGATTGAACTTACAGCACTGATTAGTTGTTTGTAAAATGATTTTAAAATAAAATTAAAAAAACCAAGCCAATATCTAGTAACTTATTTATATTGTAATAGAGCTGATTAGCAGCGCCCTTTTTTTTATCTCCAAAACTTAGCTGAAAGGAGAGTTGATTTTCCGTGGTGCTTACTAAGACAAATTGCAGGATTTTTGGTATGCCTCCACACTTCATGAATCCCTCATACTTTAGTCTCAAAACTTCCAACACATCCCCTAGATATGTTCAGAATGCATTGCGAGCACTAACAATGGAATAGTACAGGAGGGATAGTACAGTGCAAGCCTTCGACCCAGATAACGGCATTTACTATGTTTTACTAGGAAGCTGGCCACACCGAGAAGCTGGCCATTTGGTGAATATCTCTAGAACCAGGACACTTTGGCTAGCTTTTGTAAAATCGAAAAATACTACTAAACAATCCTCGTTCACGTACCAAAGCTCGTCTGGCGGGAGGTAGTGGTCATTGAGATATCGGCAAAGTTTGACGTGAAATGATGGGAATTACGGGAAATCCTTATGTAAGCAACTGCCCATGGTAGTGTAATCGCGCTGTATCTTGTCGTTCTCTGCATTGTTTCTGTCCATTTTGTACTCCTTTTGTTCCTTTATGTCTGGGCTTCTTTAGCAATCACCCTATTTGCTTGTTTGTTCAATAACCCGCCTTATGCACCTATCTCAGCTTGAATATTGCTTCTCTGCTCAGATGCTGAACACACCACCTTCTGCCTTGCATGCTGACTCCAGATGACTTCAGGGCGCAACGAAACTTTGCAGTCTCATTTTTGACATCTTATTTCATGTAATTTTGCAATTTTCCATTTTTAGGGGTTTTCCCTGATGCTTGAGCAGGCTCCATTCCTCGCCTACACCTTTGGTGTAAGGGCTGAGTGATGAAGGCCTTAGGTGGAAGCAACTGATTTGAGGGACCAAAAAGCTTCATAGTTATGTAACTTGACCTTCAATCTTGACTACTGAGCATGATTCATGATGATTGTTCCTTAGCCCATGCACTCAGGAGCTGTTGAGAATGGGAGGTTTTATCCCAAATATCACCATCTTCTTGCTGACCCTTAGTACTAATTGTAATAACAGAATAGTGTTCCAAACAACTTTTTCATACTTCTCTACAAGATTTCAATTGGAATATTGTCCTCAGCACCGTCATTTGGTCTCCAAGCCCCTGTGCTCCATTATGCCTTGATTTTGCCTAGATCAATTCTCAACCTTAATTCTCTTGATGATTCCACTTGTAGTCAGGGATCATGACTCCAGCATGCTACGAGGGCCACAAAGAAGTCCCCAAAAGATCTCAGCACACCATTGCAGTATGTGACAAGGTCCAAAAATTACACTGCTTACTACCCATCTCAATGAGGTCTGACCACTGACTATTTTCCACATATTTCATGCCATTTACATCAATCCATGTCTGTATATTATTCCAATCATGATTCCTATGTATTGGTATGCTATTCTGAGTACATAGACTTGAGTTATAGGTGGGGCATGGTACAAAGTAGTGCATATGTAGTGTTAGAAGGAGAGGAGAGGAAAGTTAAGAAATATAAGGTCTTTTATTATCCCAAAACACTTGGGATATGTTGAGATATGTTTATAGCATAGCTGCGCATGCCTGGAGAGACAGATGAACGACTAACAGGAGGAGAAATGGACGTCGTCGTTGACGCGGACTGATAGCTTACAAATATTCTCACGCGTTGCCAGCTTCCCAGTTTTGGCTAAATTTCGACTCGTCGCAGAAAAATATTCACTGAGCAATCACTTTCATTGATAAAAATACCATCCATATTTTTCCAATAACGAGGATCCTACGCTATCGATAGACACCATTTTTTTTTTAGCTCCAAGGCAATGCTGTAATTAATAACGATTTAAATACGCTATGGTGGCCGGGTTCATGGTATTCAATAGTAGAACTTAGCCGATCTGCGTCCGGATAATTCCGAGACCGTAAAAGTTGCGCAAAAATGGGCGCTGCTAATCAGCTCTAATGAGTAGCAATAAGATGTATAAAACTGATGTACGGCGAGGACAGGCACCACACTAGGGCGATGACAACGGATTTGACGTCTCCCCGGGAGTTTGATCTGTGGTTGATAGACCTAGAGACGGGGTCTGATAGATCTGTGGCAACCATAAACTGGCATGGTACGAATCGTTTGAGATAGATCCTTCCCTGCATACCCACAGACACCGCTACGGCGCTACCTGATTCAATGCGGATGCCAATCAGCGGCGGAATCAGACAAACCTGCAACGCACTAATGGTGAATCGTTCATTGAATTGAACCCTTCCCCTGGACCTCAATTCAAAGGAGTCCTTGATATGATGCCTGGTCAGCGTAGACGCGGTCCTTCCCTCCCCACTTTTATGACCCCAGTTGGGTTTGCATCCCATGTCGCAGTCACCCACTAATAATGATCCTTTGGCAGCTATTCCATTGGGAATAGACATATCTACACAGATTAATGGAATTTTCTTTGGAATTATCCTTTCCACATTGTGAGCTCTCTGCTCGGCTTAAATACGATCTGCTCTCATAGTGTCATCGCAGTCTTTTCGGGATAAGTGTTGTCCAAGGATGGATTTACATCAATTGCAGGGATCACCCACTTGTTGTGAAGCTTTTCGTGAGTGATCTATCTTATGTTTGAGCCCATGTAAATTTATGACGATGGACAATAACATACTAGGTAGCTTTTGTGATGTAGGTAATCTCGCAGTCGCAAGGCAAGAAATCACCATGATATCTTTTATTCTACAGCTTGCTGGATTTCTGCTTGACATGTCTGAGTCTTCAGATACTCCATCATTACCTTGTAAGTTCGACTCTCAGTACTCAGTGATCACTTCTGCAAATGCATCCTTCATTTCGCCCTGCAGGTATCAAATTTCGGAGATATCTCCAACTTCTTTCTACTGACCACGTCAGAAGTCTCCTTATATCCTGATAATGGCATCTGAGATAACAAATATACAGGCAAATTAGACTCACACAGGTCTTCATAATTATTATTGTTTTTTGTGTTCAATGCTTCTTCATTAGCAGAGTCTGGTTGCGTACGTGCCTATTAGTATCCCCCTCTCTGTCAGATTGAATTCATTGATATGAAAACAGTGGGAAGGTTTCATTGGGTTATTCTGATACCAAGTGTAGGTCATTATTTCCTTCTCTTTGAACGTTCGTTGCTTATGGGTACTTTGTATCAGACATCAATGGCTGTGGTTTCACTAGGTACGTTTTTAATACTTACATCATTATTCCCAAGTCTCCTGATTCAATGGAAATAGCCTGGGGAATAGTAGCAGCTAAGCTTCTCTTTCAGGAAACCTCCCTGGGCCAAGTTGCAACTGATAATCGCGTAAGTGTAAATTTTTCTCCCACATGCGCTATTTGATCATGATTTACTCATTTGGTGTTCAAAGCTGACGCTAATTATGGAAGCGACCTTTTCTACTGCGGCGGACATTTTGATCACAATCAAACTCAGCTGGATTTTTCATCAATCAAAGACTGGATTTCGCGGGTAAGTACCCTTTTATTGTCCCTTCTCCCAATTCATTCCATACACTAATTCTTTTCTTTCCCCAGAACAGACCCTCTTTTGCAAAGACTTTTGGCGTACACCGTCACCCGGGGTCTCTTGGTTACAATAGCAAAGATACTTTTCATCATTCTGTTCGTAGTGGATACTGGGAGGCTGTGGTGGTAAGTTTTCCCTGAAGATATAGAAGCAATCAAAGTCATTCCTATCACACTTTTCAGGACTCCGCTGTACTTCAACTTGGCCAATTTCCATGTAATCACCATGGGTACGGTTCCAAGTTGTATCTGATTTAGTTCACCTTCTGATCCATCAATCGTGCTAGTCGTCATGCTGAATTCACGTCAGTCTTCGGGGCAAAGATGATTATGACACAGAGAGCTCTATCACTCAGGTGACGTATCCGAAATCTTGTTACGCAGAACGAATCACTTATTCTCATTGTTCTTACAGTGCAAGCGATAGGTCCTTCGTCGAAAAAAACCCCTGGGCCAGGGCTACTGATTACGTCCAGTGACTTCGAGTCCACATTTAACAGTGTTTGAACGCTAAATTATTTATGAATACTATTGTGAATTATCGTACTGTGCTGTGTAGGCACTACGTATAGTATTTCGAGATCAATGCGGGTTTTGATCGCTCACGTTATTGTGGCTTCCCTGCTGTCATGCTCTGTAGTCCCAATCCTATCTGAGGCCAGGGAATGCAAATAATCCAGTGGATTATCCTTTTGAAAAAGCCTTGATGTACATAGTTTTCGTTGGCAGGGTGTATCGAAGAGAGAGTGGATTAAGAGACATGGGAAGGCCCTTGTCGATGCAACAGGATGTATAGTAGAAGGGGAAGGTGCAGGCACCAATAGTGACAGATAGGAATTGTGGATGGGGCAAGGTGTAAGGGGATGTGGATTGAGTAGAAGTTGAATTATCAACGGCAAACGTTGTCGTCGTAAACATCAACGACAATGAAAATGAGACAGGATGTGTGGTGGAGGGCTGGGGTGCTGATGTAGATGCGGATAAGATGGGTGTGGGTGCGATTTGAGTAGAAGTCGACGTGCCGGGTGCTCCAGTATTGACGGAACGCTATCCAGAGGAGTTAGGCTGGCAAAATCGGCACAGATGAGATCGCGTTTTGTGCTGTGTTGGTGAATAGAAATAGGGTACATTTGGGTATCTTGTGAGTATTGAGTTTTTATTTTATGGAGTATTATCCTTTCATTTTCGTCGTCTATTCTCGTCGTCTATTCTCGCCGTCTCGCCGTTGCCCCTGCCCCGACGACGGAGATCTGCCGGTTTTCGTCGTCTGATTCAGCTGCGGCTCAGTTTCGCTTTTGGTTTTCTTCTTTTTTGTGGGGGAAGGGAGGAGAACGATGGGGGTGGGGCTCTTTTCACTTTTCTCCTCGTCATCGTCACTGCCGTTGTTGATGTTAAGTTCGTTTCTGAATCTGGGGGGTTGGAAGAGGGGGGGGGGGGGGGGGAGTTAGGGAAGGAGCGACTGAGATTCATTGTTTTATTATTCCTTGTTGGCGCTAGAGTAGTGGTCTCCAACAATTCCTTCTGTCTCTCTTTTTTCCTTGCTTTCCCACAAGCTAACCTTTCCTCACGCAGGATTATCCGCCTCCACTGTGGGGACTATGAGAATAAGTGATTCGTTCTGCGTAACAGGATTTCGGATACGTCACCTCAGTGATGGAGCTCTCTGAGCCGTAATCATCTTTACCCGGAAGGCTTTGACGTGAGTTCAGCATGACGACTAGCACGATTGATTTGTCAGATGGGTGTAATAAATCAGATACAACTTGGAATTGTACCCATGGTGGTTACATAGATTTTGGCCAAGTTGTAGTACAACGGAGTCCTGAAAGGTGTGGTAGGAAATATTTTAATTGCTTCTGTATCTTTAGGGAAAACTCACCACCATAGCCTCCCCGTGTCCACGACGAACAGAATGATGAATAGTATCTGTACTACTGTGACCAAGAAACCACGGGTGGCAGTGTACGCCAAAAGTCTTTGCAAAAGAGTGTCTGTTCTGGGGAAAGAAAAAATCAGTGTATGAAATGAATTGGGAGAAGGGACAATAAAAGGGTATTTACGTGCGAGTTCCAGTCTTTGATTGATGAAAAATCCAGCTCTGTTGTATTGTAGCCAAAATGTCCGCTGCAGAAGCGAAGGTCTCTCCCACAATTAGCGTCATCTTTGAACGCCAAATAAACAAATCAAGTAGCACATGTAGAAGAAAAAATTCCACTTACACGATTATCAGTTGCAACTTGGCCCAGGGAGGTTTCCTGAAAGAAAAGCTTAGCTGATACTATTCCGCTGGCTATTTCCGTTGAATCAAGAGACTTGGTGATAATCATGTAAGTATTAAAAACGTACCTAGTGAAACCCCAGCCATTGTTGTCTGGTACAAAGTGCACATAAGCAACAAACGTTTAAGGAGAAGGAAATAATGACCTACGCTTGGTATCAGAGTAACCCAATGAGATCTTCCCACTGTTTTCATATCAACGAATTCAATCTGACAGAGAGGTGATACTAATAGGCACGTACGCAACCAGACTCTGCTAATGAAGAGGCATTGAACATAAAAAACAATAATAATTATGAAGACCTCTGCGAGTCTCATTTCTCTGCATATTTGTTATCTCAGATGCCATTATTAGGGTATAGGGAGACTTCTGACGTGTTCAGCAGAAAGAGGTTAGCGATATCTCCGAAATTTGATACCTGCAGGGCGAAATGAAGGATGCATTTGCAGAAGTGATCACTGAGTACTGAGAGTCGAACTTACAAGGTAATGATGGAATATCTGAAGACTCAGACTTGTCAAGCAGAAATCCAACAAGCTGTAAAATTAAGGATATCATAGTGATTTTCGCCTTGCGACCGGTGGGAGATCATCTACATCACAAAAGCTACCTAGTATGTTATTGTCCATCTTCATAAATTTACATGAGCTCAAACGTAAGATAGATCACTCACGAAAAGCTTCACAACAAGTGGGTGATCCTTGCCATTGATGTAAATCCATCCTTGGACAACACTTATACCGAAAAGACTGTGATGAATCCATGAGAACAGGCCTTGTATTTAGGCCGAGCAGAGAGCTCACAATGTGGAAAGGATAATTCCAAGGAAAATTCCATCAAACTGTGTAGAGATGTCCACTCCCAGAGGAATAGCTGTCAAAGGATCATTGTTAGTGGGTGACTGCGACATGGGGTGCAAGTCCAACTGGGGAGGGAAAAATCGCGTCTACGCTGACCAGGCATGATATCAAGGACTCCTTTGTATTGAGGTCCAGGGAAAGGCTTGAATTGAATGAACAACTTACTGCTAGTGCGTTTTCAGGTTTGTCTGGACTCTGAACTGCCCTTCTGGTGGCTGATTACCATCCGCATTGAATTAGGTGGCCTATAAATAGGTACCTGTAGGTATGCGGGGGAGGATCTATCCAGAACGACTCGTACCAGGCCAGTCCCCAGATGTTTGAAGTTGCCACATATATATCAGACCCCGCCTCCATGTCTATCAATCACAGATGAAACTTCCGAGACGTCGAATGCGTTGCCATCGACCTGATCCTGCCATGTAGTGTCCGTCCTCGATGTACATCAGTTTGATACATCTTATTACTACTTATTACAGTATAAATATGTTACGCAGCGCGTCCTATTAGGGAACAGAACAGGACACTATTGTTACAATAATTCATAAATACTTGAATGTTCAGACACTGTTAAGTGCGTAGTCCCTGGGCGCAATCAGTAGCACTGGCCCAGTGGCCTTTTTGAGTGAGTTATTCGTACCTTCACTCTGGAGAAAATAGAAATGGGCCTTTAGTCCGGCGGTCCGTTCTGCGTGAAAGAATTTCGGACGCCTTACCTCAGTAGCAGGTATTTCTGGCCTATTGAAAGTGAAAGTGTCGTCCAACTGGTAGGTTTGAGTTCCATTTAATGTCCCGATACCATAGTTTACTTTCGACTCATTGGATTTGTCACGGAAGCTTTGACGTGAATTCAGCATAACGACTATGGCGATTTATCAGGTGTGTGGAATATTAGAGAAGAGATTTAAATCGCACATACCCATAGTAACCACATAAAGCTTGGTCAAATTGTACCAGAAAGGGGTCCTGGAAATCGAGACGGGAATAACTACTTGGCTGCTTAATGTTCTATGAATAACCTACCACCATAACCTGTCAGTTTGCACTAGAAACATAATGATCAAGAGTATCTGCGCAATTGTAACCAAGAGACCCCGAGTGACGGTGTATGCCAGCAGCCTTTGCAAAAGATTATCGGTTCTGCAGAAATAGAGAAGAAATTAAGAAAATTCAGGCAGTGATTAGGCTGCAATGAGACACTTACCTGCGAATCCCAGTTCTTGAGTCATGGAACGTCCAGCTAAGTTGGATCGTGGCCAAGATGTCAGCGATAGCGGCAAAGACCGACTCCACCGTTAGCGTCACCTGAACGTCAAATTTTCAGGATAACGAGTAGCGTAAGTATAGTATATGCTACTCACTCGTGAGTCATGATTATTTGCAATCTCAGTGAGTGAAGTTGCTTTGAACAGTCGTACACCGCTAACTATCCCAGTGACTATTTTGGCGGGTTTAGCATTGGGCTAGGAATAAATATAATTTTTAGTGGAAACTTTACCCAATGCCCCGAGAGCCATACAGGCCTAAAACAGAGCAGTCAACAGAAGTATCATGAAGGCAGACATGTTCTAAACCTACACCTGGTAAAAGAATGATCCAATGGAACTTTCCGACTGTTTTTGTATCAATGAACTTATTAGTCGGATAGATCGAAGCGAAGAGGCGGAGGGAGGTACTTACACAACCAAACTCTGCTAATGAAGAAGCATTGAACACAAAACACAATAACGACCACGAAGACCTCAGTGAGTTGGATTTGTCTGTAAAAATATATCTGTTAGCAAAGATATTGATGGCATATATCGAAAGTTCTAACGTCGTTAGTCGATCGAGGTTGGCTACATTCCCGAAATTCGAGACCTGTGAGACTCGAGGTGAACGTTCCGTTCCGTATGAGTGGTGACTGAGAAAGAGAACTTACGAAGTAACCGTGGAGGATTTGAATACTCAGACATGTCAAGCAGAAGTCAAGTATGCTGCAAAATACGATATGATGAGAACTCTGGACCCCTCGCTTGACCAAGACCACTTACATCACGAAAGCTACCTATGGGTATCGATTACTATCATTAGATAAAATACATGCAATTGAGAGTAAGATGTATCACTCACGAACAATTTCACAAAAAGTGGATGTCTCTTGTCGTTAATGTATATCCACCCTTGGACGATACTTATCCCGAACAAGCTGCCACGCACTCTTGAGAGGTTGGTTTTGAGCCAAAAACTGAAAACGTACAATATGGACAGAATAATGCCAAAGAAAATTCCATCAATCTCAGAAGAGATATCTACTCCCAGTGGAACGGCCGACGTCGACATGGGATTCAAGTCCAACTGGGTTCATAAACCGGGGAAGGGAAAAGAATCACCTCCGCGTCGAAGGAGGCATACATAATATAGCAAGAACTGCAGTGACGTTAACTTGGGGAAGGGTTGCCCGCACTTCAAATTGAAACAGTCCGCCATGGGGTATCCGGGGATCATCGACCCGTGGCTCTTTTGTGTATAGAATTTTATTGGCGACTCGTCAAATTTGCGCGCCTTGGCTGTGAGTAAAGAGTACAAGTAGAGATCGACAATATTTCGGGAATTCATATGAATCGTACTTACCACGTTAATAACCTCAGTTCGCTTGTAACGCCGCATCAGAAAGTATCATTGTTTTGACAATGGGCGCTGTGTCGAAACCCATATCTATGCGTATATGAATACTATGAAACACCTTAGGGGGAACATCCATCAAACACGCAGTAGTCCAGTGCGTAATATTGGTCTGCTTTTTAGTCCTGAAGCAGTTAGATAAGACCGTAATGAACGAACATCCACTATATGCGATATCAAAATGATTTTGCAAAGTCTACGGTGGCGATCCGAAGGACAGCACCGGGGAGGGGATGTGTCTAGATAATTGACAGAAAATCCGGTGACTATTAATATAGCTTCAAGGGAAGAGTGATACACATTGCAAAGTCCAACAGAAAAAGAACTTGAGCAGTAAGCTTGTGCAAAAAGTTCAGACTTTGATAATGGAGGATGGTTCAATCTGGGATCGAACTGGAGACCTTCTGTGGATCACTTTTGTAAGACATTTGTAAGACAGAGAGAGAGATTTATACACGCCCCCCGTATAGCTACAAGATGTCTTTACTCTATGGAAGGATTTGGGAAGGATTAGAAGTTTGGATGGGGAGTCGGATAATGAAGATGATGAATGAGAAGTTGAAAAAGAGAAGTATAAGGACAGAGTTGATGAATGAGGAGTGGGAAAAGATGTGTTAGATATTTTTTGATTTGATCATTATTCTTGTAGTGTAGATAAAGTCGTCTGGTAAACAAGGCGGATGGTCCACCCAGGTTGAGTGCCTGGATCTTGCCTCCACTGCGGCTACTGAGTACCCGCTGTTCCTCAATGGGACCACAGAGGGTACCCGCACTTGTGCGGAACCTTTTTCCGGCGCAGTGTAATAAAGAAAGAAAAAAAGACAGAAATCATAACCACTAGACCGTTGAACCAGGACTGACGAACCCCAGTGAAAAACAACACAGACGAGATCTGACTGGATGTCAAAATTTTCGAGTAGTACTGAGTTGTACAGATAAAATCCAATGCGGCAAGGACTTTTCAGAAATCCTCAGACTCAGTCAGATTGAGGCCGAGCATATCTGAGTAGTTCTGACAATTTTGGGTTGGGCTCACCATCGAATCCTCTTGTACGGAGAGTGGTTCCATCTTCGTACTTATCATAGTCTTCACTGTCATTGCGTCTCCTCTTTCTTTTCTATCAAGTCCAAATTCATCCCGGCCTTGTCCCGGCCCTAAACTAGCTCTTCAAAATTCGCAACATTCAAGCTCTGCTTTGGGCAATGTGGATGACGCGTCCTTTTGTCCCTTCCGCCACACTCTCCCCGCCCTCTCCCTCTCCCTTCTGCTCCCTCCCACTTTCCACAATGCCTCTCTCCTCGCTTCTCTGAAGTATTGTCATTCTCGACTGTTTCTCTGTGGCAGGCTAATGTGCGAGGCTCTATCTATCTTGCTCACTAACACTACTGGATACTGCCAAACACCATAACAGCCCACCAGAACACGTCAAACTCACCAACAAGCTGACAACCATTCTCCTAGAAGATAGTTTCATGGAATATGAGGCAGGGCTCTCAGCTAGGTGAAGTTGTATGCGGACAGGGTGGATGGGATGCTCCAAGGTAGTGACGTGACAACCTAGTGTTGTAAACAGTCCGGCTCGGCTCCAGGTGGCTCTCGACCGACTCTGGCTCAAGTCATAAAAGCCGGGTCAAATTCCCTCAGAGAGACTGCCCTCTAGCGACACCATAAATTAACCAAAAGTGTACTGTCTCAGTAGCTGACATCAGGGAGTGTCTTTGGAGCAAGTTCGGTGTACTTTGAGCAAGAAAGACCATGAGACTGTAACTCAAAAAAGTCGTTGTGCCTTAATTTGATAAGTTCTCACGGTAATTTAATTTCTAATTTTAGCACAATATTAAGGAAAATGGTGTATCTCTTGGTTCAGAGCGCGCATACCATATCTAGAAGCTCGATTTCACTCCTGGAGTGTCAATATGACTTCTAAGGTCTTACTCCTACATTCCTATCTACATATCTAGAAGGGAAGTGGTTTTCACAGAATTTTAGCGACATGAGTCGTGACTAGCCGGATCTAAAAGCTGAGCCGAGCCATTTACATAAGGAGCCGTTTGGAGCTGAGCTGGAGCCAGCCATAGTTGAACCATTACAGCACTATGACAACCTGGCCCAAATTATAGGCTACTGCAGGTGCATACATTCTTTTACTTGAGAATGAGTAACATGGACACACCTTTTGTCTCTACCTCAATCTCTGTCTCTCTAGCTTTGATCTCAACAGACCTCTGAAGTTAACACAGTTCATCTTGTCTTGCATTTTTATTCCTGCTAAATACTAATTACGAGGCTGAATGAAATGAGGCTGAGTTCTTTACACTCCATTTCCGCGTGTGGCGGTGCATATTCATCCCGTCTCCTCCCGTGCTGTTGTTTCCAGTTTCCTCCGAGTCCTTGCATTTCTTAAACATGACCAAACAACAACATTGTCTCAATATCTTTGTGACCAGTAACAGAAGTTTCCAATTTGATCTTTCATTTTGTTGTCTTTTTTCTTCGTCTTGTTCTTTTTTTATTGCTTTCCTTTCTCTTTTCCTCAGTGTCTCACTTTAAGGCCTTAAATTAGAGCTGATTAGCAGCGCCCTTTTTTTTATCTCCGAAACATAATCAAAAAGCGAGTTGATTTCTGCAGTGCTTACTAAGTGCTTACTAAGACAAATTACTGGATTTTTGGTATGCCTCCATGCTTCATGAATCCCTCATACTTAAGTCTCAAAACTTCCAACATATCCCCTAGATATGTTCAGAATGCATTGCGAGCACTAACAATGAGAAGAGTGCAGGAGGGATAGCAGAGTGCAAGCCTTCAACCCAGATGACGACATTTAGAACTTAGCTGATCAGCGTCCGGAGAATCCCAAGACCACAAAAATGGCGCAAAAATGGGTGCTGCTAATCAGCTCTATTGGGACCATCAATTCTTTAAGGGTTGATTCAAGGGTTTGATTTAAGGCTTAAATTCTGAAAAGGAGCAAAAATTTTTCTGAGGGATGACATGGATTTCTGTGTAAGATAAATGTAGCTAGCCTATGTATTCCTCATCAGAAGGTATCTCAATAGCTCCGTCATCAGGAATTTCGTCCTCTTCAGCACCTGCAAGGGCCTCCATAAGTATAGCCTCCTCATCATTCTGACCACGAGTAACGCGTGCCTGCTTTGGTAGACCACCAAATAGAGTTTGTAGTGTGAACAAATTCGGGTCCACAATATCCTTGTTTTGTTCATTGTTCTCTGCTTGATGAGCCTCACCTATCCACTTTGCCATTTCTGTACGCCATCCGGAAGCTGTAGAACAAGTGCCCTCCCACATTTGGTCTCATCTTCGTCATTAATATCTTCAAGGAGATCTCAATAGTGCGGAATACTCAAAAGCTTATCCACAGACTCTTGCTTATGGTTCCTCGTGATTTGATTAAACCTTTTGCTTGATCAACCATGTGTATCAGCTCCAACCTAAGGGAGTGGATGAGTAAGATACAAGCAAGGACATAAATTAGAACACTCACTGTATGCAGCTTTTGTACCCTTTTCAGACCCAAACAATTTCACCGGGAGGATTGGATGAACTTGGTGCTTGAGAGCAGACATTCGCACCCCACCTGATTCACAACAATCTTGAATTACTTGACATCAAACAGTGCCAATACACGAATCTCCGCAGAGCCACTCAATGCTTTCCATGTGGCAATAGGATCTCGACCCTTTGTTTCATTAGAATTTAAATAGTTAGTCAAAAATAAAGAGCGTACCATGGTTCCCTCGAAATCCTCCTTTGATGACAGAAATTCTTTGAATGGACCCGTCGTTGGCCCCAGTGACTCCAAGCGCGAATAAAAATTATATTCTCACAGAATTTACTTAGCCGAGCTTAAGCCTTAAATCCCGCCCTTAGGCCTTAAAATTCTCCTCTCAAAATCATAACCCTTCAATTTAAGGGTATTAAGCCCTTGAAGTGGTTAAGGCTTAAGACCTTAAGTAGAACACTGCTTTTGCTCTCTTTTGTTTTTTGTTATCTTTCTCTCAATCTCTCGTCTTCTTCATCACTTGCTTTCTTTTCTTTTTCCCTCTCTTCTCTCTCTTAGGGCTCCGCGCCGTACCAGTACTGTACGGTTTGTACTGGTACCGTACGACGGATACGGTCCCGTACCGTACAAGGCTGCTGCAGGGTCCAATACGGGTACGGGTACTGGACGGGTAAACCCGTATTGGACCGTATTTTTTACGGCCGTCGTACGGGTTTGTACAGTATATGGGTCGGCCATGCATCGGCAAAGGCTTTTCTCTGTGTTTATGCCATATGCTACCTCTGTAAATTAAATATCGTCAAATACTGAGCAGTTTGCGGCGGAAAATCTTGGGAAATTTGATGCTTGATCACATCAAGGGAAAATGTACTTACCAAAAAAGGTGCGTAGAGACCTGCCGAAGTATTGCCGAAATGCTTTGTGCCTCAAAGTCATCTCGAACGCACTGTTAACGTTGAGCGGTGCACTACATCAAATTGTTTCTCGCATTAATTCCTCTCAATAAGTCCCAATAAGTCTATTTCAAATCAGATTCCTGGCCATTTCCTGGCAAAAAGACCCGTATACCCGTATTAACCCGTAATACTGCCGTATCAGTACCCGTCCCGTATCGTAAAGCTTCCAGATGAACCCGTACGAATACGGGGACGGGTACACCGTACCAGTACTGGACCAGTAAAAAATACGGGCGTACCAGTATTACTGGACGGTGCGGAGCCCTACTCTCTCTCAATCTCTTGTCTTCTTCTTTGTCACTTGCTTTCTTTTCTTTTTCCTCTCGTTTCCTCAATAGTTCACATATTTGCTTATCATCCAGTTTTGGGCCTCTGCACCTCATCTGGCTTCTTCCCACTCCAGTAAAGAGAAAACCTGTGGCATCATACTTGCCACGCGCACATCCCTTTCATTTTGACTTATGCCTATTGAAAAGTGGTTGATGAGCGCAAAAATGATACATGGTTCGTGGTCTTGATTATTACCGCTAACATTGCCATTCTGACTCGTTGTTTCCAGAGTATTGCTTAGTTTCAAGGATCCAGACTGACGATACACAGATAGTCGTGTGTATGTAGTCTGGTTTTTTCTCACAGGGCGGGGCCGCGCCAGGATTTTGATGAGGTAAGCTAGATATTTCCCGCGGTCTCTTTCCTCAAATCCAAATATTACACTACTAGTAGTACTTTAAACTAAACTTAAAATGGTAAAAGACTTATATCTTGTGCTGTACAAATTTTGGAGGAGGTTAGTTTTCCTCGGACTAGGTATTAATTGTATTCTCATTTCCTGTACAGACACATAGAACGACTGCAGCTTTTTATTTGCAATGTATTCTAGAGTATTATACTATTATTGCTAGCTTGGAATTCTAGAAATAATTTTGTTGGTACACCAGTTCCAATGCCATCATACAACAATTCCTGGGCAGCATCCTATGGCTCTTATCAGAATGAGGTTGGACTGACATGATTTCAGTTGAGAT
This sequence comes from Tetrapyrgos nigripes, assembly GCA_013368315.1. Taxonomy (NCBI): domain Eukaryota; kingdom Fungi; phylum Basidiomycota; class Agaricomycetes; order Agaricales; family Campanellaceae; genus Tetrapyrgos; species Tetrapyrgos nigripes. The sequence continues at coordinate 111,905 of JAACJM010000075.1, forward strand.
TTTGAGACTGAGTAGAGCTGGAAGAAAGAGAAAGAGCAGCCAAGTACTGCCTTGAGGGAAAGATTGTTAGGATGCATGATGAAAGATGACAAAGAGATGTTTCGTAGGGTAGATTAGAGCATTTGATTGTGTTTTAAATCATATTTACAAAAATCTAATCATCACTGTGAGTACTTCTTGAATATCTACCTTCACTCTCTTATATCCATCGTGCACTGTCTCATCATCTTACATGGATATACCTTCGCGCAGGACCCTCGGGCTGTCTACTGCTCATACCACTGCCTCTGTGGCCACCATCGTCTCGCTTCATCTCAAATTCCCCTATAATCTCTGATTCTTTCCTCTGTCCCAATTAATCAACATTTATCTCCATAGTACTTTAGATTGGTCCCCTGTTACATACTTCTTGTTTCATAACATACTTACTTATATCCTGAGAGACTCTCCCCCCTTATCCCTAGTATCCACATCTTTCCTCACAAGTCTCTCAGTAGTATCTTCATTTTCCTCACGAGTATCTCAGTCTCTATTAGCATACTTCATGTTACCCACCCTCCACTCCCACTATCTTCAGGGGTACCCTTGATTCACCTATCTTCTCTGTCTTGAAATTTGTCTCAAACAATACTGCAAGGTGATTAGAAAAGATAGAACATGGAGGTATGACAGCGTCGTGGTTATAGGACAATGACATGAAGCTGGAGACAAACAAATGACATAGGTATAAACGGGTAAAATTGGAAGCATTAACAGAAATAACCGGGGCGCCAATTAGACATAGCCACACGCAGAAACGCAGTGTAAAGCACACTGAAAATACAAAAATATCTGCTCGGCAGAAAGGCATACAGAAGACACACTTTTTTTTACAGATATATCTTATATCAGTAGTAGTGATGTGATCTATCCGTTGAGCGGATATTTTTGTCTTTTCAGCGTGAAGAACTCAGCCTCATTCTTCGGCCTCGTAATACAATTACCATTCTGCCCCAATCTGATCACCGACGACGCTATCTGACACCGCAGGCATAATCAAGTGCCGTAACCAGTGCAAACCAGCCAGGTCCAGCCAGATACTGTCAGAATTGGTCAGGCTGCATGTAAAATTCTACAGCTACAGCTGACTGGAGCCAACAAGGCCACCCATTTCACTTGGGGTCAGATCCAGTCGGTTCCTGTCGGCTGTAGGTCGGATCTCGTCTGTCATTTTTCACTGGGAATGAACTGCTGTGTATGAACCATGGGAAAGTTCAGGCGTGCAACAGAGAAATTGTGAGGTTTAAGAAAGAGGAATCAGCATCGAGGAATCAGGCCTAAGAGTGAAGTCATGTGGAGAGTAAGTACATATGGTTTGGTATGGACCTGAATGAGGATCCGCGAAATTTGTTTGACTATGAGCCCTAAGTCTATCTATGTCCTAGGGAGAAGAAAAAAAAAACGAGGAAAACAAAACACAGGAAATACAAAAAGTTATACAGAAAGCTGAGAGGTAGGAAAGCGATAGCGACGATGAATGGAAAGAAAGGAAGAACGACAGAGAAGAAGGTGCACTCTAGGTAATTGTACCATCTCATAAGCATACCCCCAACCACATAATTCCAACAGGCATTCTCTCCCCTCGCTCGCTCGTCCACATTATTCCAAAAGACTCTCTTTCCCCCTTTCACCGGCGCCAATACCACTCAGTCACGTCTACTTATATAACCAGTACAACTGACTGGTCCTACACAGCGCAGCCGCAGCGCGTCTACAGCCTGGAGCAAACGCAGACATGCACAAGACTCCGGAGCTCCAAAGTCTGGATGGAGGTGCACACGTCCTGATATCCACAGCAACGGCAACAGTAACGGTAACACCAAGGGCGATTCCAGACGCAAGACCACGATGAGGACATCGACACTGATAATGACCACCCCGACGACAACGGCAATGACATCCGGAAACGAGTGCGGGCACCGATCTGCAGCGACAGATCCGAGTCTGGGCAGGACGCAACTAGACAGACGGAATGGTGATGCGCGACTGTCACGTCAATGGGTATGAATATGGGGACGACATGGGGAATTACAGCCAATATGTACCAAACCCAAAGGCTTGGAACGCTTTTTGGACCGGGGGGGGGAGGGGGTTGGAGGGGTTTGATCCTTGAAGGGAGTTGGAGTTGGCCAAGGAGACTGACTCGAACTAGATGGCGAGGATGGATGGATGGATGGAACGACCACTAAGACCTAAGACCTAAGACCAGACCATGTACGAAGACATATAATATAGGCAGGGGCAGGCACACGTGGACCGGGTACTTCACCTCAACTTCAGCTTCATACATGGCATGGTATGGTATGGCAATGGGGATGGGGATGGGGATCATTGAGGTTGAGTATGTACGACATATGGAACATATGGAACGGGGCACAACATCGTGATCACGACCTAGGCCAATAAATTGAGTGCAATTGGGGTTCGTAATTCGTAATTGGTTGACGTCGTCGGCGTCATATGAGCTAGTCGGTTCGTGCGTTGGGAGTAGAAAGCTGAGGTTGGGAGTGAAGGTTGAGACCGAGACCGAGACCGAGACGAGTTGGGAGATATAGAACGGCAGGGACAGGAACGGGGGCACGGGGACAGGGATAGTGAATGGTAGTGGTAGTGGTAGTGGTAGACAATAACGACGACGACGATGAATGAATGACAGATTGTCAAAAATCCAATCCAATCCATAATTCCATATGCCAAACTGATAAGGAAGATGGCGAAGGCGAAGGCGAAGGAAGGTAAGGCTGCAAATGATAAAAAAGGCAAAGAAAACTCGTAGCCGGGACGGGACGGGGACGACGTTGACGCTGAGGCGCCAAAAGCAAGCAAAAGAACAAAAGCTCTGAGCCTGAGCCGAGCAGTCAAAAGTCTTCAAAAGTCCTCAAGTTTGGTCCAGCCCTGACTCCTGTCGTCCAACAGCCGAATCCAAATCCAACGTTAAAGCCAAAGCCAACGCTAAAGCCAAATCCAAAGCACCCAACACCATGCTAAAACGCTAAAGCTAACATCAACACCAACACCAACAGTCAAAGCCCACGACACGACACGAGGCTGAGGTGACACGGATACAAGCCCAAGCGGTCAAGCTCCGAGCTTCAAGGAGCCGACGGGGGAAAACACAGATGCAGACATGGACACAGACGCGGACATGGACACGGGGACGGACACGGGGACGAAGACGGACACGATAGCACACAACACACCACCATCCATATATCATACACATATACACCATATGGCGATGGCGATGGCGTAACCAGTTCCAGTCCCAGGCCTAGACCCAGTCCCTTCCTTCCTTCTTGGATTCTTTAACTCGACAACGACCACGACACGACATGACCACTACTCGCCCATCCGTCTCCTCTCCCAAATCTACCTCAAACCTCATCCCCAAACCAAAACAACACAAACACAAACACAAACATCATGCATGCCCATGCCCGTGTCCGAGCCCTCCATGCCCTGGATGATGGTGATGCGCATGTCCTTGTGCTTGTACGTGTCCGCCTGCTCTACCACCACGGCTACCACTTCCACTTCCTTTGGCATTCCCATTCCCATTCCCACTCCCACTGAGACCGGGACCGTTGCTACCGCTTCCACCAGCGTTTGCGTTTGTATTGGCACTAACACTGGAGGCGTTCTTGTCAGTTTTGTCGGATTTCTCGTTGGTGTTGTTTTGGTGCTGTTGCTGTGACAATAATCAAACCAAACCAGTTTGCGCAAGTTGCCGCAGGGAGGGTGGTGGGTTGGGTTGAGAAGGGTAAGAGAAGGGTAAGAGAAGAAAGAATCATGGATGAAAAAGGAAAGAGACGAGAAGACGAGAAGAGAAGAGAAGAGAAGAAAGAGTCAAATGCAAGGGCAAGGCACGGATGAATATGTAGATGTGTATAAATGAACATAGTGGTGTGTGGTTGTATGTATGAGTGAGTAGAGGCACATGGATGTGCGCGTGCGCGTGAAAGGGGTAGTAAGTAGTAAGAATATGAATATGAACGATGAACGAAGAAGACCAAGAAACGGGAACCGGGAACCGAGAACCGAGAAATGAGAAATGAGGGACGCGAAGGGTTGGAGATGAAGATGACATGACAGGCAACGAAGGGCAAGAGGAACGAAAACGAAGAGCGAAGAACGAAAAACGAAAAACAGCATGAAGACACGGTTCGTCATTCACCATAACAAATAGACAGACATGTGCAGATAGGCAGGCATCGACGGCACCGAAACCAAGAATCCAGGGCATAGACAGACATAGTTAAAGTCATAGGAACGAGAACCAGGTCCGGGTTCGGGTCGAGTCGGGAATCCAGAACCCAAGTCAGTGACGTGATGACCAGGACGAAACGAAACGGTGGGCCATGGATACATATGGATGTATGATGTATGATGTATGATGCACGGTAAGATGGTAACGCGAAGAAGCGGGCCAGAACCAGAACAAGGGAAAGGAGAAGCATGAGAATGGGTATTGGGATGGGTATGGGTATGAGAAGGGGGCGTGAGATGCAGATGGAGAGGAGAGAGTACGAGGGACACGGCAGGGTGTGAGAGAGAGGCACACGAGGAGACAGTCCAGGGAGAACGACGACGACGACGACGACAAGGAAATGAAACAAAGGAGAAGAAGAAGAGGGTTCGTCAGCCCTTCTTTCATGAAACAACTAGTCCATTTTGGTTGACTCACCGCTCTCAATTTCGCCAAATGTATCTTCAATGTCTCCGCATAGTTATCAAACCCCAGCGTCGACATCGCATACAAGATATCCTCGCCTCCAATTGTCTTGCGTTTTTCCAACTGACACTTTTCCGCTGCCTCGGAAGTGATGAAGGATATAAACTCGGACACGCATTCTTGAACGCATTCTTTCGCGTCTTTGGCTATCTTGGCGGTGGAAGGGACAGAGGATTTCATTATGCGGGAGACGTTGGCTATCTGAAGCACCAAAAGGATTAGAGCAAGGTTAGATGATGAAAGAAAAGGGCAACACACGGGTAGAAATCTATCCTGCTCTCTATACTCCCCAACCTCCTGCTCCGTTATGGGCTGAGGCTCAGACTCTTCCTCCTCGGGCTGCTCCAATCTCGAGCCATCCTCTTGAGTTGCGATGATAGGTAGCAACGGAGGTAATTGAGCTGGTGGTTGTTGTGGTTGTTGAAGAGGATTATTACTAGCGTCCATATTGTACTACGCGTGACGCGGTGTTAGGGGAGAACGCGATAGCCAATGATAGAGGAGTATGCGTCAGATGCGTCAGATGAGGGGGAGCAGCCAATGGGAGGAGGGATCCACCTAGTGCCAGCCGCAGCCAAGAGTCTATAACGCCAAACACCGTGTTATTTACTGACAAATCGCCAAGCGATGTCCGTTCCCGACCCTATCGATTCTCCGTTATTGGATAGCTGGTAGGTGGTATGAGTGTACGAGGTGTAGGGGGCTCCTTCGAATTCGTTGAGAACCGCAGCCGCAAACTCTCCTCTGGGCGGTCCGACCCAGATCCCATGCCAATCAGAAATCAGAAAATCTTCCCATCGGCCTTCGGTTATAGAAACTCCGAAAGCTGCCGGTTTGTCCGAGTAGGCCTTTCCCGGGTCTGGATTGGTCTAGGACGATCGAGAATTGACTACTTCGCCTCGAGGTCACTTCATTCACCATCTTTCACGGTTGGTTCAATGGTCTAGTGGTTATGATTTCTGTCTTACACACAGAAGGTCTCCGGTTCGATCCCGGATTGAACCAATTGGTAGAGTAGCTTTTGCACTCGAATCCGGCATATTCCATAGAAGTATGATCCCCTTCCAACTCCGCGGTACTTACTTCGGAGTATGATGCTCACAGTATGTTTCTTGATTTTTTCAAACTGGTAAGTATCATTATGTAAGTTTCTGCATTTGATTCCAACACGAAGGGTGGATACTGTCCTGACACTTGTCGAAAGATCCCAGTGATTTTGATTTTGCAATTGACCATGAATGAATCGAAGAACTTGAGAGACGTGCAAGTTGGAACCGTTTGCCATGCCATACCGTCCACCTGATAGAATCACATATAAGCTAGGAAGGAAGATAAGTCTACGCGCAGCCTAGTACTTACTAGTGTTGCGAGATAATAGTAGTGATCCATTGGAATTGTCGATATTTACAACAATATGTACATACTTCAGTAGGATTGAGGAAGCGAATGCACACGTAAACATCGTCTCTGACCCGGTCCATCGGTACACTTGTTCTGGTTGTGGGGAAGACACGATTATACAATGTTACATCGATATCGAGGCAAAAAGACCCTATGATACACGTTGTTATGGCCAACGTGGGGATCGAACCCAAGACCTTCGCGTTAACAATTTGAAATTATTAGCACGACGCTCTAACCAACTGAGCTAGTCGGCCATATTTAATTTCCAAGATAGCTTGATCTCACTGTATAGATGAGCCGAGAAGTAGGACCGAGTAGGTACACTCTCTCTTTTTAAATTAATTCTGAATAAATTCCTACTCTCATGATACCCGCTACACAATAATGAGTGGACCGCTGATAAGCACTCCGAGTCGCAACAACTTCCTCTTAAATGTAAGTACTACATTTACTTCCTTGGTCGTTGTTAACGTTTGCCCGATACTTACTGTTCAACTTCGACTGTATCAAGATATCTTTACCCAATGTTTACCGGCAGTCAGTCATTTCCAACGTCTCGTTGCAAGTACTTCTTAGAGGGTAAATTCAACGTCAACTCTGCGTACCATGTACGAAAACGACGTATGTGCCTTTAAGCTATGCTAACCAATGTTGTCTAAATCAACTTGAAATCAACTTGAAACGAATGGCTTGCCGCTTGACTACTTAGCATAGCATCCATCCCCGGCCCCTTGTTTACAATGTTTACAAAATGATATCATCTCCGCCTAAATTGAGATAGACTAAGGTATGTCGACCTCGATGAACCTAACTGCGGAAGAAAATAAGCAAAGGATAGATAATACATATATCCAACATATATCTAATAAAGACATCGCATCAGCGCTCCCTCCCAATTTGAGAATAATACCAGAGTGAACAACCTGAGCCCCTATTCAGGCGTAGTAACCGGACTGTACCTTTCGAGGTCGTTACAGGTGAAAACCCATGCGGCATGGGTAGTGACCCCACTGGAAGATATTGCAAGCCAAGCACGAAAAATCAATGAAGAAGTAGATATGAAGATAAAGGGCGTTTCGCGGATTCACTTTGATAGTCACCCAATATGCGGCCGCGAATCTTATGGAATGAAGATGCCACAGTCCGGTGCGAGATGATGAAGAAGACGTTGAAGGGATAGTGGAGAAATGGATGAAGAAGGGAGAGTGAAGTTGCCGAGGGGTGGTAGTAGACCTAGATAGTACTAATACGAGTTAGTGAGCCGAGAGGCCAGACTTCGGGAGAGTTGGAAAAGAGATTCTTAGCGGCGAAGATAAGCTTTTCTTGAGCTTGAGTTGGTATTTGCTTTTCTTCCAGTTTTTCAAGTGTTCAGGAAACAATGATATCCGTTGTTTGAAGTCGCCATTTTTCGTATCTATCTTACTCAGGCCGTGAATATGTGGGTCTTCCATGGGGTTGCATCCAAATCTGCATTGATCAGTGTCGACTTTGCCGCGATTAAAGAGCGTCTTCATTGTCGCTAGTTGCCTTGATCTTGCATAAAGTTGAATGGTTGCTGAGTAGGCGGAGTAGGTACGAGTGTAGGGGTGTTCAGGAGGTGGATGAGGGTCGACGCACTGCAGACTGCGACGGCTGGTATAATTCACGTTCGACAGTACCACGGCTAGGGTAAAATCGGATTCTTCATGAACGGTAAATACTCACTCGATGAGTTAGCTTTCAGCGAGCTTACTTATTATAATAGGCTCTGCTGATACTTACTTCGGAGTAAAGTACGATTCAAGACTTGTTCAAACCGGTAAGTATGCTGAATACTCATTGATAAGTTTTTGCATTTGATTCAAACAAAGGTGTTAATAAAATAGGATATCCTATCCTCCTCCCTACTCTGGCGGTCGGCTCGAATTCGGTCATTGAGAGGAATAAAGAAGAAAATTCAAATTTTTGAACGCTAGACTTTGCTTGGGGCGGATTGTTTAAAGTTATGATTCGTTGGAAACACCTTTTATTGGCTAGTCAGCGTGTAGCCCTACCGTCAGTAATCGTGTTTCTACTAACGTGTCGTTCTTGTTCGCATCTTAACAAGCGCCTTATGTCAACTCACATGATCAAGATAGATGTTTGACTTTTGCGAAGAGCCATCAATCCTTTTAAATTGCAAGTCATGTGCACTTGACTCTTTTACTGCATCTTTACCTGTAACCGACCAAATCGTTGGCTGGCCATTGCAATGGACATTACCAGACTTCTGAATCCAAGCGAACCAAAAGCTGGGTATGTAAACTTGATGCATTTGCTGAGGGCATTTGACTTATTTGTTTATTATTATAGTCCAATGGACATTAGCAGACTTTTGAATCCAAGTGAACCAGAAGTTGGGTATGTAAACTTATTGCATTTGCTGAGGGCACTTTACTGATTTGTTTATTATGATTATACATTACAGACCACCTAGCACTGGAGATGGAAATCCCCTGGCAGGAAATAGGGACATTAGGTTTGTAAACTGTTTGTTGTTTTTATGGAAAGAGATGATTCAGAAAATCACCAATTTCAAGCTTATTCCAAAATGCTTCCAACAGCAATTTCCAAGGCAGTACCATTACTGCTGTTGGCCGTGATCAGCACATTCACTATTATGGGCCACAGGTTTTTCAGAACATCAGTCAAATGATCTCATTCGCAATATGCCAAGAGCCAAAAAAGCCCTTTATGATGCTAATAATGGCAAAGGACAAATCAGAAAGGCTTGCACTGAGGGAACCAGAATGGAAATCCTAAATGAGATTATAAACTGGGCAACTGGAAATTCAAGGATCAAAACCCTGGGATATTGGATTTGTGGAATGGCAGGGACAGGCAAAAGCACCATTGCAATGTCTGTCTGTATCGAGCTGGCAAAGCAGAATTTGCTTGGTGCAACATTCTTCTGCTCTCGACAAATTCCAGAATGCAGAGATCACAGCCAGATCATTCCCACTATTGCATACCAGCTGGCACATCATTTGCAAGCATTTGGAGATGCACTTGTAGAGATTCTCAGAAAGGAACCAGAAGTGTTTTCTAAGCCACCTTCCATCCAGCTCAATCTTCTACTCATGCAACCATGGAATAAAACATCCAGTGCAAATATGCAAACTACAGTAGTTGTTATTGATGCATTGGATGAATGTGAAGACATCTCATCAGTCCTCAGTGCTTTGATACCTGCTATTACTAAGCAGAGCATGCCTGGATTGAAGTTTTTCTTCACTAGCAGGCCTCAAGGTCACATTCAGAGGCATCTGAAAATTAACAGGCCTTTACCCTTAGGATCCCAGGTTGAAGGAATGTTTCTCCATGATGTGGAGGAGGAAATAGTGAAGGCTGATATTACCAAATTTATCAAGGAAGAGTTTGAAGATTTGATGTTTCCAGAGAAAGATATGTACATCAGCAAACTTGCAGAAAAATCTGGAAAGTTATTCATATATGCTGCAACTTTGGTCAGATATATCAAAGACTATCCAGAATATGTTAAAGATAGGCTGAGTAAAATCCTGAAGCCTACTAGTGCACCAGAAGAGAACCAAACCTGGGATCTGGATGTCTTGTACAGTACAGTTATTGAATCAGCAATTCCTAGAGATCCCAAGAAGCTATCTTCAAAGGAATTTCAAGATTGCTTGGAGATACTTCATGCTATAATTGTAGTAGGCAGGCCTGTGTCATGTTATGTCATCTCTGGCCTCCTTGGGCTTGAGACCATGAATGTAGAAGGGACTGTTGCACGCCTTCAATCAGTACTATATATAGGTCACACTGACAAACTTATTTATACTTTTCATGCATCATTTGTAGACTACATTCTCACACAGAGTCGTGCAGGATCTGACTATGTCTGCAAACCACTGGAACATCATACTATGTTAAGCAGGAGATGCTTCAATACATTGACCAAGCTCAAGTTTAATATCTGTGATCTGCCTTCTTCTTTTTTGGCTGACAGAGATGTGCCTGGAATAGAAGGGAAATTGCAGAATATTGATGATACTTTGAGATATGTTTGTAACTACTGGGGATATCATTTGGCTCAATCAAATTTGGATGATGAACTTGATCATGAAGTGACAACATTTCTTAAAAGGAGGTTAATGTTTTGGATTGAAGCAATGAACCTGATTGGAGATTTGGCCAATTGTGGTGAGATTATATTGTCTTTGGAAAAGGTATGATAATGTTTGCCAGTATTTGGTTATGACACTGATCTCAATTGAGCCTCTTCCTAGGTTTCAATTGGCTTGGGAAACATCATGGGTGTAATCTGGGACATTCAAAAATTTTTGACCTATATTGGAAGTAGTGATGTGAAGGAAATGACTCCTCATCTATATCTGAGTCTTCTTCCATTCTGGCCATATAACTTCATCGGCAAACTAGGATTGAAAAACACAATCCGATTTGAAAAGAGAGTCACTGGAGAACAATCTATAGGATATTGGAAGATGAATTCAAAGATCAGTTGTATGGATTTTTCTTCAGATGGAAAAATGCTGGCTTTGGGGCTGGAAGATGGTATGATAGGCATAATGAATTTGTTAACAGGAAAATATATTCAAGAACTTCAGGGCCATACAGACTTGGTGGAGGCAGTGGGCTTTTCTCCTGATGGCACCAAGCTGGCTTCAGGCTCTGGTGATAAGACTCTAAGGCTCTGGGATGTGGCCGCATGCAGTCAGATTACAGAGCCCTTACAGGGCCATACAAAATCAGTTAACTCAGTGGCCTTTTCTCCTGATGGCACCAAGCTGGCTTCAGGCTCACGGGATAAGACTCTAAGGCTCTGGGATGTGGCCACATGCAGTCAGATTACAGAGCCCTTACAAGGCCATACAAATGAGGTGAACTCAGTGGTCTTTTCTCCTGATGGCACCAAGCTGGCGTCAGGCTCTTCAGATAAGACTCTAAGGCTCTGGGATGTGGCCACATGCAACCAGATTGCAGAACCCTTACAAGGCCATACAGATGGAGTGTCCTCAGTGGCCTTTTCTCCTGATGGCACCAAGCTAGCTTCAGGCTCTGGGAATAAGACTCTAATGCTCTGGGATGTGGCCACAGGCACTCAGATTACAGAACCCTTACAGGGCCATACAGAATGGGTGACCTCAGTGGCCTTTTCTCCTGATGGCACCAAGCTGGCTTCAGGGTCTTGGGATAAGACTCTAAGGCTCTGGGATGTGGCCACAGGCACTCAGGTTCCAGAACCCTTACAGGGCCATACATCTGGGGTGACCTCAGTGGTCTTCTCTCCTGATGGCACCAAGCTGGCTTCAGGCTCTTGGGATGAGACTCTGAGGCTCTGGGATGTGGCCACAGGCACTCAGATCACAGCATCATTACAGGGCCATACAAATGAGGTGGCTTCTGTGGCCTTTTCTCCTGATGGCACCAAGCTGGCTTCAGGTTCTTATGATTGTACTCTAAGTCTCTGGGATGTGGCCACAGGCACTCAGATTACAGAATTATTACAGGGCCATGCAAGCTCAATGACCTCAGTGGGCTTTTCTCCTGATGGCACCAAGCTGGCTTCAGGCTGTTGGGATGGGACTCTCAGGCTCTGGGATGTGGTCACAGGCACTCAGATTACAGAATCATTACAGGGCCATACAAGCTTGCTGACCTCAGTGGCCTTTTCTCCTGATGGCACCAAGCTGGCTTCAGGGTCTTGGGATGGCACTCTAAGGCTCTGGGATGTGGCCACAGGCACCCAGATTACAAAACCCTTACAGGGCCATACATCTGGAGTGACCTCAGTGGCCTTCTCTCCTGATGGCACTGAGCTTGCTTCAGGCTCTCATGACAAGACTCTAAGGCTCTGGAATGCAACCACAGGCGCTCAGATTACAGAACCATTACAGGGCCATACAAATCATGTGAATTCAGTGGTTTTTTCTCCTGATGGCACCAAGCTGGCTTCAGGGTCTTATGATGAGACTCTAAGGCTCTGGGGTGTGGCTACAGGCACTCAGATTACAGAACCCTTGCAAGGCCATACAAATTGGGTGACCTTCGTGGCCTTTTCACCTGATGGCACCAAGCTGGCTTCAGGCTCTCATGATAGGACCCTCAGGCTCTGGGATCTTGCCACAGGCACTCAGATTTCAGAACCCCTACAAGGTCATACAGATACTGTGTACTCAATAGCCTTTTCTCCTGATGGAACCAAGCTTTTCTCTGCATCCTGGGATAAAACAATCAGGATTTGGGACATAGCTATCTGTATTCAGAATCTTTTCTATAACAGAAATGAACAAGTAAGTTCTTTTTCTCTTTTGCTGAAAGATTGTACTGATTAATATCTTAAAAGCAGGCTCTTTCTCATCCCAGAAATGACATCAGTATGCCTTCATTCTCTCATATCTTTGTAAAATGTACTGATTTCTGTTTTCAGATACAGCTTGGACACTGGATGATGAAGGTTGGGTGCATTTTCCATCTCAATCTTCTGGAATTGTTTGGATTCCTCCTCAATTCCGTGAACTTTTATGGAGAGCTGAAAACACATTAATCATTTCAAGGCAAGGCTACAATAAAATTTTGTTTGATGAGTGTGTGTATGGGGAAAATTGGGCTCAATGCTACGACGGTTGAGGACTTTATTCTTAATCAAGCTTTCTGACAAAATCAAAGAAGTTTAGAAAGCCATTTATAAAAGCATCTGAAAATATTGACAGCAGGAAATTTATAAACATGATTTGACTTGTTCTCTGTAGTATTGATGATACTTTGAGTCTTTGATCCCTTTTAAATATACAATATAATAGCCGAGCAAGACGCAGCGGATTCTTGAAGGTAAGTAATATCAGCAGACACTTTTACATCAAAAAGACATGAATGGGTGTCCAGTCAAGGCGAAATCAGTGAGATAGTACACGTTAAGAGTACTTACCTGAAGATTATTTGCATTAGCAGACATTGACAGTTATTGAGCAAAGACAAAGACATGAATGGACACATGATTCCAACAAAGCATTACCGAACAGTGACTACTTAGTATACAGTGTACTATGCCACTTGACCCCTAAAAACAGACATCAATGGCCTGATGTACTTGCTGAGTTTCCATGAGGCGGAACAGCGGTCAAGCATATGGATCCATGAGTTCTAGCATTCCTGAACGAGATCGCAAGTGAGTCCAAATCGTCTTGAAGTAAAGGATATCAAATGGAGACCAGTGCTTGTGCTTAATCTCGTGAACGCTAGTTCCTGCATGCTGATTTTGGCACACAGTAAAATGCATAGCACTATGTAGTCATCCTGCAACGTGCGTGGGCTACATAGTCCTACATAGCCTATATACCAATCATTGAGACTGTAGATCCACAGCAGGTAGCGCTATGTACACACCTTGCCTAGCCTCTCCGAGACCTTTGTTTGTTCTCTAGATATATCATATCTCTTGCATATTTATGATCAAAGCAGAACATTTTGATTGATAGGAAACTACTATAACACATTGAAGAACTCTCTGTATTGAGCTGAGCCGAAACACTGAAAGACGAGAGAAATTAGCAATTTCTGTGTCACTGGAACCGCAGGTTGGGCCTAAGATTGTAAAATTTCGACGATTCTTCTGGCAGGCTAAGTATCAGGGCAACGACAGGATGAATTTGGTACATAGTGATGACCCGGTAGTGGCCATGGAGTAAAGGACCAAGGTCCGAGGGTACATACTTAGTAGATACAGCAGGACAGGACAGTAAGGGTAGTAAGTAAACGCAGTTAAGTAAACACGGAATTGTACAAAAAGCACATACTCGTACTTACAAAAGAAGCAGTAAAAAGTACAACGGGGGATCCGGAAAGGATAAGGACAGTTATAGGTACATCTATACGTACAGATAGCAAGCGCAAACGCAAACATGTTCACAGGTAGGTAATCGCAAAAGAGTACACGAGTAAATGAAGACGTCGAGAGTGGCAGGTGAAGGTGAGAGTACATATATATGAGAAGCAAAAGCAAAAGCAAAAGCAGACCAAGGGAGAGGATAGAATAGGGGAAAGGGGTATATAAGATATCCGTGTCCAGATCCAACATCCTTTCTTACAAAGGAGTGGAGTGGAGTGGAGGGGGAAAAAGGAAGGCAAGAGCGAGGGGAAGGGAAGGGAAGTAGCGAACAACATAGGTACTAATTCCGTCCAAGCCTCAAAGCGACAAACGCTCTCAAGGCACCATGCTCCCTATCATCCCTACTATCGTCATTCCCCAAAACAACAACGTCCGCTCATCATCCTAACACGAACACTAACCCCCACATTATCATCCCCTCCATCACTCCTCCCCGTCCCATTATTCCCATTCCTGGAACTAGCGTCCCTATTAATACTCGTGTTAACCCCATCCTGTCCCTCCCCAACTACACCCCCATCGTTTACACCAACCGCATTACTCTTTGCCAATACATTTCCAACCTTTATCCAATGCAGTCACTTGTAAAACCTCGGGGCTAGGGGCTGCGGGTAATGCTATAGCCGTTTCGAATCCTTGGTTTTACCTTCCCGGACAATAACGAAGAAACATCAGCCCTTTGGGTAAGACGCCACTTCACCACACTCATTGTGCCATTCCACGGTACGAATACCTCCCCCAGATCCGGATCCACAGCTACATCAGGACGAGACACAGCCGTGCCATCCCACATCGCTCGATAGATTCTATACCCCTGCGCCGCACCACCACCACTCGTACCATAATGAACCATCCTCAACGCATCCCCCTCTCGCGTATACTCTGCAAAAACAGGTAAACTCCCATAACTCATAAACACGTTATTAGAGTTTAACGTTTTACTCGGAGTGCTAAGAGAGGCATTGAAGGTTTCCATGGCTTGAGCAGCGAGCTTAGCAGGGTGGTTTCGCTGCGGGGGGAGTGGTATGCTGTGAGGATGGAAGATGTCCCAGGGGATGGGGATTCCGGGGATTGTTGGAAGAGGTCGAGTTAGATGAGACGACCACGGGATTCGGTAAAGGAGGAGGAGAATCCGGCGGAGGCATTATCGTATATGAGGAAACGCTTGCCGCCTAGGGTGCCCGAGCTAGAGCGGATGTTGTCTGAAGAATAGATGAAGGTGGGAGAGGGACGTTAGTATGAGAATGAGATGGAAGGAGTAAAAAGACCAAAAGACAAAGGGAAGCCACGAAAGTAATCAAAGAAGAGGAAAAAAGAGGACAAGTACTCACCCCCACTCAACTCCTTCCTGTCTCCTGTGAAATTTGAGGGGTGGGAGGACGGCATGGATCATTAGATGGGCTTGAGGTATCTGTTTGGATAGTGGAGGCGCCAAGGGCCCATATGATTTGGGAAGTTGATCTGCGTATGTAGCAGCACCGTTAGTATCATAGTATCATTCACTACGCAGCCCCAGTAAGGAGACGGAGACGAAGCAAGGAAAGGAAAGACGAATATCCAACCGAAACGAAACCGAAATGAAACGACTCACCCATCAACATAATAAACACTATGCGTATTATGTCTCGCCGAAATAAGGTGATTCCCCGTTTCATCCTTCTCCGCCGAGTGAATATGGACATAGTCCCACCCGTTGGCTGGGGCGGTGGCGGTGAAGCTGTCTGATGCGGATATAGGTGTTGACTGGGGAGATACTGAAGATAGGGCGCAGAATAAAAAGTTGTTTGTTGGGTTGCCTGTCAAATGAGCAGGAAAGACAAAAAGACATAAGTAAGAAGCAAAGAGAAGAAAAAGAAACCCACCGGAAGCAATATCCAACTCCTGCGCACACCCATCCCAGCCAAACAAATCTTGTTGACCCAACGGAGACTGGGCTATAGACGTCATGTCGATGCCTGAGATGAAGTTGTAGATGGAATGAAAGGACAAGCATGAGAATGGGTATGGATATGGGAAGGAGGCGCGAGATGGACATGGAGGGTTGAGTTGGAGGAATAAGGGATAAGATCGATGAGAGTCTGAGGGACACGGGAAGGTAAGAGAGAGAGGCACGCGAGGAGACAGTCGGGGCAAGGCGACGACGACAAGAGGGAAAAGTAACGGAGGAGAAGAGGGAGAGAGCTCGTCAGTACTTCTTTCATGAAACAATTAGTCCTTTGGGTTGACTCACCGCTCTCAGTTCCACCAAATGTATCTTCAAAGTCTCCGCTTAGTAGCATATACCCCCCCTCCAATTGTCTTGCGTTTTTCCGACTGTCACTTTTCCGCCGCTTCGGAAGTGATGAAGGATATAAACTCGGACACGCATTCTTGAACGCATTCTTGAACGCATTCTTTCGCGTCTTTGGCTATTTTGGCGGTGGATTGGCGATAGAGGGGACGGAGGATTTCATTATGCGGGAGATGTAGGCTGTCGGAACCCCCAAAAGGTTAGGACAAGGTTGGGTGACGAAAGAGAAAGGCAAAAAAAAAAAAACGCACGGGTAGATATCTATCCTGCTCCCTACACTCCCCAACCTCCTGCTCCGTGATGGGCTGAGGCTCATAGTATTCCATTTTTCAGCTGCTCTTCCTCTTGAGTTGTGATGATAGGTTGCAACGGAGGTGGTGGTAATTGAGCTAGCTGTTGTTGTTGTCGTGTCGAAGAGGATTAATGGGATTGCTAGCGTCGATATTGTACTACGTGTGACGTGGTATTAGGAGAGAACGCGGTATGCCAGTAGCCAATGATAGATGAGTATGCGTCAGATGCGGCAGACCTTGAGGGGGGTGTAGCTTATGCGTCGTAATCGTGGTTCACCCCATAACGCTTACCGCGAGCCCTGTGCCAAATCACGTGATCCAGACAGATGTTTGACTTTTGCGAAGAGGCATAAGTTGCAAGTCATGTGCCCTTGACTCTTTTTCTGCGTCTTTGCCTGTAACCAACCACATCGCTAGTGGGCAGCTGCAATGGATTCTAGTGGACTTCTTAATCAAAGCAAACCAGAAGTTGGGTATGTAAACTTGCATTTGCCAAGGGCACTTTACTGATTTGTTTTTATATTATAGACCACCTGGTGATGGAGATCCCCTCGCAGGAAATACGGACATCAGGTTTGTAATTTGCTTATTGTTTTTATGGAAAGAAATGATTGAGAAAGTTACCAATTTCAAGTATTTTCAAAAATGCTTCACACAGCATTTTCCAAGGCAATACCATTAATGCTGTAGGCCGTGATCAACACATTCACTATGGGTCAAAGATTGCTCAGAACATCAGCCAAAATGAGCTTATTCGCAATATGCCAAGAGCAAAAAATGCCCTTTATGATGCAAATGATGGTACAGGGTATACTCGAAAGGAGTGCACAAAGGGAACCAGAGAGGCCATTCTCAAGGAGATTGAAGATTGGGCAACTGGAGAATCACCAATCAAAACTGTTGGATATTGGATCTGTGGAATGGCAGGAACAGGCAAAAGCACCATTGCAATGTCCTTTTGCAACAAGCTAAAAGACAAAGAATTGCTTGGAGCAACTTTCTTCTGCTCTCGACAGATTCCAGAATGCAGAGATCACAGCCTGATCATTCCCACTATTGCATACCAGCTGACAAGTCATTTGCCATCATTTGCACAGGGACTGGTAGAGATTCTCAAAGAGGAACCTGAGGTGTTTTCCAAGCCACCCTCTATCCAGTTTGATCTTCTACTTGTGAAACCATGGAAGAAGACATCCAGTGCAAATATGCAAACTGTAGTAGTTGTTATTGATGCACTAGATGAATGTGAAAACATCTCATCAGTCCTCAGTGCTTTGATACCTGCTATTAAAAAGCAGACCATGGCTGGATTAAAGTTTTTCTTGACTAGCAGACCTCAAGGTCACATTCAGAGGCATTTGAAAATCAATAAACCTTTGCCCCTAGGATCCCAGGTTGAAGGAATGTTTCTGCATGATGTAGAGGAAGAAATAGTGAAGGCTGATATTACTAAATTTATCAAGGAAGAGTTTGAGGAATTAGAAGAGTTTGAAGAATTCACTATTCCAGACAAAGATATGTACATCAGCAAACTTGTAGAAAAATCTGGCAAATTATTCATTTATGCTGCAACCATGGTCAGGTACATCAAGAATTATCCAGAATATGTTGAAGACAGGCTGAATGAGATACTCAAGCCTACCAGTGCACCAGAAGAGAATCAGACTGGGGATCTGGATTACTTGTATGGCACAGTTGTTGAAGTAGCAATCTCTAGAAATTCCAGAGAGCTATCCTCAAA
This sequence comes from Tetrapyrgos nigripes, assembly GCA_013368315.1. Lineage (NCBI taxonomy): Eukaryota > Fungi > Basidiomycota > Agaricomycetes > Agaricales > Campanellaceae > Tetrapyrgos > Tetrapyrgos nigripes. The sequence continues at coordinate 130,292 of JAACJM010000075.1, forward strand.
GGAGTTTGAAGAGCGTTTAAAGATTCTTCATACTGTAGTGACAGTGGGCAGGCCTGTGTCATGTTCTGTCATCTCTGGCCTGCTTGGGCTCAAGATGAGGAATGTAGAGGGGACTGTCACACAACTTCAATCAGTACTGTACATTGGTCACACTGATAAACTGGTTTATACTTTCCATGCTTCATTTATGGACTACATCTTTGCACAGAGTCGTGCAGGATCTATTTATGTTTGCATGAAAGCAGAACATCACACTCTGTTGGGAAAGAGGTGTTTCAATACACTGACCAAGCTCAAATTCAACATCTGTGATCTGCCTTCATCTTTTTTGGCTGATAAAGATGTTCCTGGAATAGAAGAAAAATTACAGAAGATTGATGATACTTTGAGATATGCTTGTAACTACTGGGGATATCATTTGGCTCAATCAAATATGGATGCTGAACTTGATATTGAAACAACAACATTTCTTAAAAAGAGGGTGATGTTCTGGATTGAAGCAATGAATCTGATTGGAGATTTGGAAAATTGCAGTGAGATTATACTGGAGTTGGAAAAGGTATGAAAATGTTTTTTAATGTTGAATTATAATACTGACCCTCTTGCTAGGCTTCAATTGGCCTAGAGAACATCACAGAAGTAATCTGGGACATTCAAAATTTTTTGACCTTTATTGGAAGTAGTGATGTAAAGGAAAAGACTCCTCATCTATATCTAAGTCTTCTTCCATTCTGGCCATATAACTTCATTGGAAAACCAGGATTGAAAAACACAATTCAATTTGAAAGAAGAGTGGTTGGAGAACAATCTATAGGATATTGGAAGATGAACTCAGCTATCAGCTGTATAGACTTTTCATCAGATGGAAAAATGGTGGCTTTAGGACTAGAAAATGGTATTATAGGCATAATGAATGTGTTAACAGGAAAATATATTCAAGAACTTCAGGGCCATACAGACACAGTGGACACAGTGGCCTTTTCTCCTGATGGCACCAAACTGGCTTCAGGCTCTGTAGATAAGACTCTGAGGCTCTGGGATGTGGCTACAGGCACTCAGAATACAGAACTCTTAAAAGGCCATACAAATTATGTGTGGTCAGTGGCCTTTTCTCCTGATGGTACCAAGCTGGCTTCAGGCTCTGGGGATAAGACTCTAAGGCTCTGGGATGTGGCCACAGGCACTCAGATTAGAGAATTCTTACAAGGCCATACAGGCATTGTGTTTTCAGTGGCCTTTTCTCCTGATGGCACCAAGCTGGCTTCAGGCTCTGTAGATGGGACTCTGAGGCTCTGGGATGTGGCCACAGGCACTCAGATTACTGAAGCCTTACAGGGCCATACAGCCAGAGTGTACTCAGTGGCCTTTTCTCCTGATGGCACCAAGCTGGCTTCAGGCTCTGTGGATGAGACTATAAGGCTCTGGGATGTGGCCACGGGCATCCAGATTACAGAACCCTTACAAGGCCATACAGACACAGTGAAATCAGTGGCCTTTTCTCCTGACAGCACCAAGCTGGCTTCAGGCTCTGTAGATAAGACTATAAGACTCTGGGATGTGGCCACAGGGACCCAGATTGCAGAACCCTTACAGGGCCATATATATGAGGTGACCTCAGTGGCCTTTTCTCCTGATGGAACCAAGCTGGCTTCAGGCTCTTGGGATGAGACTCTAAGGCTCTGGGATGTGGTCACAAGCACTCAGATTACAGAACCATTACAGGGCCATACAAACTCAGTGACATCAGTGACGTTTTCTCCTGATGGCACCAAGCTGGCTTCAGGCTCAGAGGATGAGACTCTAAGGCTCTGGGATGCAGCCACAGGCACTCAGATTACTGAAGCCTCACAGGGCCATACAAAAGAGGTGACTTCAGTGGCCTTTTCCCCTGATGGCACCAAGCTGGCTTCAGGCTCTAGTGATAAGACTCCAAGGCTCTGGAATGTGGCCACAGGTACTCAGATTACAGAACCCTTACAGGGCCATACAGATCAGGTGAACTCAGTAGCTTTTTCTCCTGATGGCACCAACTTGGCTTCAGGCTCAGTGGATAAGACTCTAAGGCTCTGGGATGTGGCCACAGGTGCTCAGATTACACAACCCTTACATAGCCATACAGTGACCTCAGTGGCCTTTTCTCCTGATGGCACCAAGCTGGTTTCAGGCTCTTGGGATTACACTCTAAAGCTCTGGGATGTCACCACAGGTACTCAGATTACAGAGCCCTTACAGGGCCATACAAATCATGTGAACTCAGTGGCCTTTTCTCCTGATAGCACCAAGCTGGCTTCAGGCTCTTGGGATTACACTCTAAGGCTCTGGGATGTGGCCACAGGCACTCAGATGACAGAGCCCTTACAGGGCCATACAGACTCAGTGACCTCAGTAGCCTTTTCTCCTGATGGCACCAAATTAGCTTCAGGCTCTTGGGATAAGACTTTAAGGATCTGGGATGTGGCCACAGGTACTCAGATTACAGAACCCTTACAGGGCCATACAGATCAGGTGAACTCAGTAGCTTTTTCTCCTGATGGCACCAACTTGGCTTCAGGCTCAGTGGATAAGACTCTAAGGCTCTGGGATGTGGCCACAGGTGCTCAGATTACACAACCCTTACATAGCCATACAGTGACCTCAGTGGCCTTTTCTCCTGATGGAACCAAGCTTGTCTCTGCATCTTGGGATAAAACAATCAGGATTTGGAACACAGCTATGTGGATTCAGACTCTTCATTATAACCCAAATGACAAGGCAAGTTGTCCTATTTTTACCCTTTGCAGAAACACTATACTGATCAATATCATAAAAGCAGCCTTTTGCTAATCCCACAAATAATATTGGTATGCATTTATTCTCTCAAATCTTTCTAAAATGTACTGAATTCTTTTTTCAGATACAATTTGGATACTAGATGGTGAAGGCTGGGTGCATTTTCCATCTCAATCTTCTGGAATTGTTTGGATTCCCCCCCAATTCCGTGAACTTTCATGGCGACCCGAAAACACATTAATCATTTCAAGGCAAGGCTACAATAAATTCTCATTCAATGAGTGTGTATATGGGGAAAATTGGGCTCAATGCTATGATGGTTGAGGACTTTATTCTGAATCAAGCTTCCTGACCAAATCAAAAGATCTTTAAAAAGCTTCGCTTGTACTCTTCCTTTTTGTGATCTCATCTATAAAAGCAGAAATTTTGATAAACATGATCTGACTTCTTCTCTACAGTCTTGATGATCCTTTGATCCTTTGAATAAAACAGTTTCCAAGTTACATATGCAACATGATGCCTGCATAAGACATTACATTTCTGAAGGTAAGCAATATTAAAAGACATAAATGGACATGCAGTCAAGGTGAAATCAGTGAGATAGCAGTCATTGCAGATACCCAAAGATTATTCACATTAGCATACATTGACAGTTATTGAGCAAAGACATGAATGGAGACATAATTTTAAAAAAGCAAGTACTGTAGTATTACAACCAACTGTTTGTCCACTTGGTTGTGTTACAGGATCCTTCAACTGGGTTAGGTGTTCATCCAAGTGCATTATGTGTTATGAGATTGCTCTTTTGGATTTAAGGGTGTTGGGTCCTCTTGCAACCAAAAAAGTGTTACTGAATCCATCAGCTGAGTGTCCAGACAGAATCCAAAATCACCAGTGTTCAAGGGGGGTGCGTTACCTGTTACACAAACACTTGGTTGTAATAGTACAGTATTAGTACAGTGTACCCTGCCAGTTGACCCCTGAAAACAGATGTCAATGGCCTGATGTATTTGCTGAATCTCTGAGGTGCAGCAGCATTGAAGCATACGGATGCATGAGGAAGTTCCTGAGCAAGACGGATAGTGAGTTTAAATTATAAGGGATATATCTTGTGAATGCCAGTTCCAGCATGCTGACTTTGCAATGCAGCAACACAAGAAGAAAACTGACTGTGCTCATCCCTGTATGTGGATTCCTCTTGGTTCAGTGAGTGTACTGGATTTCAACCTAGTCTCGAGTATCCAGACTGACAGTACATCTTGATACTCTTCATGTGATGTATGTTGAATTGCAGTCATCCTTCTGCTAGAAAAATCAGAAACCCACCACTGATGATACTGGGCTAGTCCTTTGGGATGCTGCTACTTATCTTTGCATTCAATCCATACCAACCTCTCTGCCCTATCATTGTCCACTGCAGGATCAAGAAAGAAAGAAAAATCTACATAGATCAATGTAGACTAGATAGCTTGTGTAGCACTGTAGCAGATGGTCCTATATATATAGTAATATGTAGTCATCCTGCATGGGTTACATAGTCTTATATAAGCTCCTTGATCCTCTGGTTCTTTCTCTAGATATCTATTGCATATGATCAGGACATTTTTACTGATAGGAAACTACTATAACAGATTGGAGAAGGTATACCAAGCCTGGGCCCAAGAAGTGTCTCAAGACAACAGACACCTTCAGTGAACACATGCAAAATGATGAAGGTATGTACAGACCTGAGGACAAAAGCACATCACAGGACTCTCCGCACTCAGTGCATGTTCTAATGGTGATACCTGTGGGTGGACCAAGATAGGAAGAAGGAAGAAAGTTGAAAGCTGTGAATGAGTGCAGCTGACAGACCCAGTGCAAATCAAATCATGATGATGATGCTGCTCTACTAGTACATGCCATCAGTGACCAATTAGTCTAGCAACTCCACTCTAAAGTCTTGAAGGTGCAGTGTGACAGCAACATCTTGTTCTTGACAAATAGATGATATCATTGATGTGCTGGTGATGCATACATGTAACAAAGACAGTATCCATGATGATCCTGGACAGGTCAGAGTTAGGGTAGTAGAATCTCTGCACACTGTGGCACCAAGTCCAACATCATCTGGCTGCTGCCAAGTATACAATATGTGTAAAGCAATAGGTAATTAGGGGAGCTGAAAAGTCATGATGACTTGACTGGATTGGAGGATCAAGACCAGGCATTGCATAGTACAAGTTCATTCTAAGTATGTATGCACTTGAGTTTGGGCACAAACGCAAAATGTTGGTTGGTTAAAATCCAAATTGAAAAAATGGCCCATAGGTGAAAGATATGGAACAACATTGATCCTGAAATGTTAGACTTAAGGATACAACCATCATGATCCAACCCCTTCCTGGCATCCTTCTCCTCTGAAACTTGGTACACTCACTCTCTCACTCCCATCAAGTCTCTCTTGCATCTCTTGTAGTGAGATACACAGTCCTTGCTGAGGCAATGTTGCCTTAATATTGCAATATGGGTGGGGTACCCCAGACCCAGATTCCAATACTGTAGTATTTTGACCACATGAACGTGTAACACATCACAGGGTCCTTTGGACAGGGTCAATTTGGTATTGTGTCATGCATCACGGAGACATTTATGAGTGCTTTATTACTGAAAAGGGGCCGTGGGAGGGCCGGCTTCTCCGGCAACCTGCCTAATATAGTAAATTGTTCATGTCATGTCGTGTCATGCACCAAAGTAGCCGTTCATATGGTCAAAATAATATAGTATGGCAGGGGTCTGTTCAGCCCCCTTATCTGAGAGTCCAGTGTTTAAATATGGGTCACTGGGACATTATATAATCTACATACCATATTGGGCAAGTGCACATTATGCCTGCTCATTACCAAAAATTGTTTACACACCTGCCCAGTTGACAATCTTTGAAGTAAAATTGCTTGTTTGGAGGGTGTTTTGTAGTGAAAATAATTTTTTATTGTGTTTTGAGTCAAAGATAAATCATGTGATCCCTCCCCCTCCTCTTCTCTCCAACTGCCATCTCACACCCATCCCTCCCATTCCCACACCCCACAGACATGCACACACACCCTAAAAAAATTCCTCTCCCTACAAGATGCATAAAAAAGAACATAAAAAAATTCCTCTGCTTACAAGGTGTATAAAAAAGAATGTAGAAAAAGTCCTCTCTCTACGAGGTGTATTTAAAAAAACTCCTCTCCCTACAAGGTGCATAAACCCTATCACAAGCTTCTGATGCTCCTGATGCTCTTGTCTAATCCTCACTGTCCTCACTTCCCTCACACCTTACAGGTGATATGTCTCCAGAATCTGGTAAATCCTTGGGGATTCCCAAACCTGATTCCATCTCTTTGCATACCATTCATGCCCCATCTCCTTCCCTCATCATTCTCATCATCACCTCTACCTCATTTGTTCTTGCAGGCACCACTGTGGTTCCTATACTTGCCTCTGTTGTCCCTATGTCCACTATCTGTGCCTAGATTGTGAGAGGTGTTCTTGCCCTTCACAATCAACCACCATCATCATCCATTCTACAAAAATGGTAATATTTCTGCTCGTCTCCACCCATATCTTGAAAACAATGTAACTGCAGTGTTTGGAAAATCTGTGGGTAGGTTCTCTACTCCCAATTTTGCTAGGACATTGTATGCTGCTCAAGTTGACCCATATCTCATCAACAGGTGTGATGTCATGCTGGACCTTTGCCAAACTGATTTCAATCAGCTTGGTGAGGTTCAAAAGACTTGCCCATGTTGGATGGATAACCACTCAATTCTGGCCCCCCTGTTCACAGAACTTGTAATTCTGCTACTTTGGTATCATTGAATCATCCTTACCTTGCGCTACCTTCAGTACATCCACTATGCAGACTGCCTTTCATTGCTGCATCTCACTTTCCACTGAAAGAAATTCAATTGGCTGGGTATGCTGCACATTGCCCTTGTTGGAATTCTATATCATTACATCAATCCATCTATCATTTACTACAGCATTTGATTCATACTTACAGCCTTTATACAGCCTTTAATACATCTATTGGACAGCTTTCTAGGATACAGCTTTGTTACAACTTGTTACTCATACTTACAGCTTCACTACAGCTTTCCAGCTATGCATACCTGTGTAGTTATCTAACATATTCCATAGTACACAGTATATAAGCTTGTAAAAGTAGATACTATCATCAAGCAATTGCACATCCAAAGCTGCAAGCACAATACCAACTATCAGCTCCATTTTATATGGTCTATCACTCTACTATGAATTACTTATTGTAATTCCTATAGCCCTCACAAGTCTTTCTCTTCCCTTCCTTCACATCTCAATCAATTAGTCAAACATGTTGATGCAGATGCCAAGCCTTGACTACAGGAAGAAATCAATAAATCTACTTGTCTAGTTACTACACAGATGACTCAAGTCCCTTCCTAGAGAGAAAGCCTTGGGACATGTTTGATTTCATTGGTTAGGACTTAGAGTAGATGTAGGCCATGGCAGGCTATAGCACATCTACACCCAGCATGTTTGTAGAGGACCATGCTGTGTATTTCTATCTATCTATCTTGAAGTGTAAAGCAATACTTACTATCTTGGATTGTTGGGGGAAAAAGATCTACTGGATTCTGGCATATCTGTTCAACGTGCATATGAACTACTGGCACCCATGTCAGGAAGCCGGACTTATTGTCTTTTTGGACATATATCTGTAACCATGTCCAGCTTCTTGATATAAGGTCCTTTTGATGGATTTGATATACTATATGTCTGCGCACCAATCAAATGTACCAAAAGACTTCCAAATATATCTCATTTTCATACACATATCTGGTCATCTATCTGTCGAGCAGATATTTTGGTCTTTTCAGCGTGGAAGCACAGTGTGTGCTTAAATCACAAGACAAATTTACAATGAGCATAGCCACACACAGAAACAGCAGATGTAAGAACAAGTCCCTTAAAAAGGCCTCATAACAAGCAAAGGGTTGTCCATCAGCATTGAAGTTGCTGAATAGAATTATCTGTGAAGTGGACCCCAGTACCACTTGAAGCATGAGAGCCATGGTCTAATTGAAACACAATGGGGTTGTTTGAGCCAACACTGCCCTCTTCTAGAGAGAAGGAAGGATGGGAATTTAAAGAAGCAAGGAGTGTGTTGGTGTATAAATATGTCAGTGAGGGCCACTGTATACAGCGACAGGTACAAGTCCTCATTTCATTGCACAACACGCAATTGCATCTGAAGAGGTAGATGTGGGTCATGGACTGGGCACTGCACACTGGTTCGTTGCTTGACAAAAGCTTAACAGAGAATAGCGGAGAATTTGTGGAGAAGTTTGCCAAGCTGACAGAATAGGATATATTTTCCCGGGATACAAAAAATGCGGCCATTTGAGCTCACAATAAGACTCATCCTATAAATAGGACTCGTAATTTGGACAAAATAAGAACACTGCGACATTCACAGCATCAGAGAGAATCACCAACAGTATACAGTAACTCACATAGCAATATGCAGGCCCATACTAGGAAGGCGGAAGAAGAGGATCAACTCCAAAATTGCAGCACCGGGAGTGATAGCAGCTGTCTCGATGGCGCTACGAATAATACGTGTCAAAAGAGTGTCAGTTTGCCTGGTGATATCGCTAACATAATCCCTTCGACTTCAAGCGATAGCCCTACGCAGCTGTGTGAATGATGGATTAGCAGCCGAACGCACCAAGACTGTCATGCAGGCAGTGATCATGACATCCGCGGCAGTGCTAGCAGATAGCCAGGTGGCGGTACTTGTAAAGACGATAGAAACAAAGGCAAGGTCGTTGATGGGGAAAAACTAAGTAACGAGATGATACATTTCAGCAATCGAGCAGGGAAGAAAAAGAGAAACTTACCCTAGCAGTTGAAACGATTGCTCTGGTCACCTGAATCACAGAAACTGCAAAAATCAGCACTGTCATTGCTGTCCAAAACTTCTTCTCAAATTTATTGATAGAATGATGGCTGCCTAGCATCTAAACTCGCCAACCGAAGAAAACCTGGACGACTGGACGATTGCGGAAGCTGTAAGGGATATAAGCAAACCCAAAATACTTTCCGAATATCAAGAACTTACAAAGACTGGTCCACAATGGTACTGTGGTAAAACCCCAGTCGACCAAATGAAGATTCTCGAATCGTCCCCATCCCAAAATAACCATGAGCCGGACCAAGTCTGTAATTGCAACGGTCGAAACAAGCACGAATACCGAGTAAACTGAAGCAAAGCATTATTTTCGAATTCAGAGCTGGCAACCAGTCTTGCTCACCAGTACATCAGCAAATTCGGGTTTTTACTCACGGGCTTGCAGGGGCTCGCAGAGCTCTTTCTTCAAGTATTTTTGGCCTCCCTCCATTTCTTTACCTAGGTTGGGTACTGATACACTATATAGAGACCTTATTTGTGATTTACATTTGTGTTTTGAGAAATGGTTAGTTGCCCTTTGTATATAGCTTATGAATGATTTTCTGAAAAACACACAGGTGATGACGACAGCAAGCATAATATACAGAAGGACCATTTCAGACTATGTAAATGGAGTGTATAGACTTGGTTCACGTCAATGTGTAAGGTCCATAGCAAGGGGGAACACACTATGTACAGTTTAGTCAAAAGAACTTGCGGAATTTTTGACTCAGCTCACCAACTCGCAGACTCACCAACTCACACGGCTTTCAAGCGCTTGTGCAAGCAGCTGCAAGTGCCCGCGAGTGATTTGCTAAAAACCTGATGTATGGTGCGGGACACTAAGTCACCGCTACTTTTGTACAGTGGCTGTGCAGTGGCAAAATGAGTCGGAGAAAAAATTTTTTTGGTTGATGGGCCCCGAACAGTGGCAGCCAGGGTCTCGTAGTAGCTCGTAGTCTTCAAAATGTAATGAAATTCACTTGACAAGGAGGTGGATACTACTGTAAGCTAAAGAATTTCATTGAACAGGTTTGTTCAACAATCATTTCATGTTTTTTTTTTTCACCATGGTTTCTAGATTGAACAGAAGATTGTGCCAGCTTTCGAGCGTGCTCATGGCCCTGGTTACCGGATGTTGCTTTTGGTGGATAACTCACAGGGACATTCGGCTTATGCAAAGGATGCTTTACTCACTCAACGGATGAATTTTCGTCCAGGTGGTAAGCAGGCAAGGCTGAGGAATGAGTGATACATGAAAAATGGAAGAAAGGTAACACAGCCCATGGTTTTTGATGATGGAAATCCAAAGGGAATGAAGCAAGTACTGGTTGAACGTGGTTTGTGGAAGGATGGCCTTCTTATGGAGTGTTCCGACAAAAAATGTGTCATCAACGGTCGTACAGATTGTTGCTGCATGCGAATTCTTGATTTGCAGCCGGACTTCAGGGAGCAGAAGTCTCTCGTTCAGGAAACTATTGAGCGCCTCGGCCATCTGTGCGTTTTCCTTCCGAAGTTCCACTGTGAACTTAATTTCATCGAATACTTCTGGGGCACTGTCAAGAAATATTTACGTGACCACTGCGATTACACCTTCGACACACTCAAGGCCAACATGCCTGTGGCACTGTGTTCCGTTCACATCACCACGATTCGTAAATGGGATTTGAGAGTGAAAGGGTGGATGGACGCTTACAGATTGGGATTAGGGGTAAAAGAAGCTCAACTACAGGTCCGTGTGTTCAGTTCGAAGAAATACAAATCCCATCGAAGGGTGCCAGAGACCATAGCAAGTCAATTTGACAAGTAGTACATACTATAGACTAGTAAAATAGGGGTAATAGGCTGTTATCGGCATCGGCTAGACTTCCGGCCCGGTTCGGACCATTCCAAATTGGGAAAGCGGCAAATTTGAGGGCAGCCGAAATATATATCTCAGTCAATTCTACCAATACGGACTATCCCTCTTGTAGAAACGTTCCTTTCATCAAATAGAGCGTTTTTACAAGAGAAATAAAAAATCGGTGCAGGTGGCGATGCTCCCTATCTGTTGTTCAAAAGTAGCGGTGACTAAGTGTCCCGCACCATAAGTTTCACGAAGAGATGGTCATTAGGGGAAGATATGTCGTAGATATTTGTTTCCGAAGTTGAATGGGTCAATCTGCTTGCTTGGACAAAGATGTATCTCACACAATTGAACGATGAGTGTTCCCATGAGCAGGTAAGACCTAAGGGCTCCAATGAGCTAGTAGAACGAAGTGAGTGAAAGAAATAAGTACGATCGTCACCAAACTCACCACTGGTCCTATACTGAGAGTGTTATCAGAGATCAGAACAAACCTTCCAAAATTAAGTGTACGTACCCCAGGATGGTGTCATGAGGGATAGGGGGCGAAGGTGGGGAAATTGCAGCCATTGTAGCAAGCACCGGGTGGACGGGGGCGAGGGGAGTGTCAAACTAGTACTGAAGCGTACCAAAGCACCCCTGCATATATATGATTATGTTCGCGGGAAGGTGTATTTTGGGTTACGAGGCCCTTTAAGACCGAGTTAAATTTGGTTCAACCTCGAAATTTTACCACACTCCCACCCCTGTTCGACGCACTCATCCGCCACCACGGTCATTATCAAAACCTAAAACTGACATCGGTCACGGCAGCGTCTGTCAGGGGTACCCAGGTTTCGGTCATAAGCAAAAAACACATGGGCTCACATCATTATCACCGCTCAACCCCCACCATGGACATAGTCTTGACGTGTATTTTACTTCATTATGAAGTGGTTGTGGGCCAGCGCTAATGCGTGGCGAGTACGAACTAGCACTTCAAGCCTGTAATGAACCTACCATCCTCTCCGACATAATTCGCTAGGAGCCCTGACGTGTCGTGTAAACTAGCCCATATTCTTTCAGACTGGGGAAAGGTGCCACTGCTTTGCATGACAAATTACGAGACCCAAGCTTGGATAAGGTTCTGATAATAGTCACTGGGTAAAAGGTTTTTCACAATCATTCAAAAAAACCCTGTTATTAACTAGTCTACTTAGTCTTGGCCACAACCTCAAACTCAACCTCAATAACCGACCAGGGTGAATGCGTCGGAGACTCGGAGGCGCCTCCTGAGCCCAACATTAGTATTACAGGGTAGTATATTACCAGCACCACCTCCTCCTTGTCAAGCTTCTTCGTCTCGCTCTAGTCAAACTTCTATGCAACTGCATGTGACTAAGCAATGGGACTTGCCGTTACCTGAATTTAGGAAGTAGTAAGTTTTGCTTATTTACCATCAGGGAATTCTATACTTATGCACGAAATGGAGTACAATACTCCAGTTTCAATCAGAGGAGAAGTAGTTTACCAACTTTAGCCCTTCTTTCAATCGCACTATTCAATTTGCTCTTGATTGTGGATCGATAGCGCCTGGAATATTTTCCTGAATATTTTCTCAACAAACATGAAGAATAGCATCATAGACATACTTTCCGTATATCGGACACTTCGCCCGTCGGGTTTAGCATCCGATGTTTCTTCAACTCCGATCGTATCGACTACCTTTCTTCCTTTTCCCCTACAATGATGTTGACTCGGACCTCTCTGTTTCGCTGCTGCGCCTCTTTAACGTTGCTTCTGTGCAAGCTTAGCTATTCACAGTGGCGGAGCTGCATCACTCGTCTTTTCGGTTCTATTTCCCTTTCCTTTCGAATATACTCTCGACTCTAAGGTGTCTCTTCATTTCGACTCAACGGCCAATTCTGTTCGGATGCACCCTTCGTCTTACTCACTCTGGTCCACTTTTGATTCTACGTATTCTGTTCATGAAGACTCAATGCACGCTAATCGCTTGCAGCGGCGTCTGAGAACGCTCTACGCCTTTCTCTTGGCTTATCGGGCCCTGTTTTTCACAACTCAAGGTGCTTCAATCCCTCTCAAGCTACATCCCAGCTTCACATCTAAATTCCGGGTATTGATTCCAGCTCATGGGGTTACTGGTACAAAGAAGTCTATGGCAATAAGTAATCTGTACATTGTAGGTTATAGTACATCCGATCTTTTTCCGATACCGGCGTTTGGCGTACCATCATCATCCTCGTGTCGATGAAGTTCAACAAAAATGTACTACATGATGGGCCTCGTTATTACCATCCGAAGCGGTGGCCCGCAAAGCCTTCGACCCAATCATCCTTCACCCGAAATACACCTTCCCCCTGACATAATCATATATATGCAGGAGTGCTTTGCCATGACACTCGCCTCATCCCCTTCCGACCCGGCGCTACAATGGCTGCAATCCCCCCTTCGCCCCTTGTCTCTCATGATACTATCCTGAAGTACGTATCCTCTTGACCTTGGAAGGCTTGTTCTGACTTCTTATAATGTACTCAGCATAGGACCAGTGGTGAGCTTGCTGATGATCATATTTATTTCTTTCACTCACTCCATTCTCCTAGCTCATTGGAGCGCTCATGTCTTACCTACTCATGGGAACACTCATCGTTCAATTATGTAAGATATACCTTTGTCAAGCAGGCAGATTGACCCATTCAATTTCGGAGACAGATATCTACTACATGTCTTTCCCCGACGACCGTCTCTTCGTGAGGCTTACCGGTGAGTATGACCAGTCGCCAGCTCTGAATTGAGAAAATAACGCTTGGCTTCAGTTTACTCGGTATTCGTGCTAGATCTCGTTTCGACCGTTGCAATTACAAATACTGTCTGGCTGATGCTTATTTTGGGATGGGGACGATTCGAGAATCTTCATTTAGTCGACTGGGGTTTTACCACAGTACCATTGTGGACCAGTCTTTGTAAGTTATTGATACTCGGAAAGCATTTCGGGTTTGCTTATATCCCTCACAGCTTCCGCAATCGTCCAGGTTTTCTTCAGTTGGCGAGTTTGGATGTTGGGCAGCAACCGTTCTATCAATAGATATGAGAAGAAGTTTTGGATGACGATGACAGTGCTGATTTTTGCAGTTTCTGTGACTCAGGTGGGCGGAGCAATCGTTTCAACTGCTAGGGTAAGTTTCTCTTTTTACTTCCCTGCTCGATGGCTGAAATGTATATCGTTCCTTAGTTTGTCCCCATAAGCGATCTTGCATTCATTTCTATATGCTTTCCAAGTACCGCTACCTGGCTGTCGGCTAGCGCTGCCGCAGATGTCATGATCACTGTCTGCCTGACAGTCTTGGTGCGTTCAGCTGCTCTGTCCAAATATAGAAAAAAAATCGATCCATCATTCGTACAGCTGGGTAGGGCTATCGCTCAAAGTCGAAGTGATCACTATAGCCGCATCACCAGGAAAACTGACGCTCTTTTGACACGTATCATTCGTAACACCATCGAGACGGCTGCTATCACTGCCGGTGCCGCAATTTTGGAGTTGATCCTCTTCTTCCGTCTTCCTAATAGAGGCCTCCATATTGCAATGTGAGTTACCGTATACTGCTGATTCTCTCTGATGCTGAAAATGCCGTAGTGCTCTTATTTTGTCCAAATTATACACCAACACGCTTCTTGCTTCTCTAAATTCCCGTGCTTCTTTCCGTCGACGAGACGACAGTGTTGGCTCTTTCAGCCACATTGAGTCTCAGTTGGACCATCATGTCCCTCATGCTCCGAGTGGTACTGGACCAAGTCTTCGTCAGCCATGATAAAGGTTACGTGGTACGTCTCGAATTAGTGCATTCAATCAGACATTCTCTCAATCATGATTACCTCTTCTAGGCCGGTATAAGCTCCACAATATCAATATGCATCATCAGTCCATCTCACTATGAAAATCTCACCCATCTCACTACGAGAGTCTTCTCTATCAGATACCTCGCATATCTCACTGCCAAAGTCTCATATTTTACGGCGCATCATTAAACAGGATTCGATAACTCTGACTTGGCTCTGCAACTGTTTCTGATCCAATCAGCTGCTGGGACTCCGTCACAAAGGATGACGTGCTTGATTTCATTGGTTAGGACTTAAAGTAGATGCAGGCTGTGGCGGGCTATAGCACATCTACACCCAGCATGTTTGTAGAGGACCACGCCGTGTGTTTCTATTTATCTATTTATCTATCTATCTATCTATCTGGAAGACGACATCTCCATGAATTCCTATAAATACTAGGGGACCGACTATCCCCAGCGCCGTGTAATACCAGTAATGTTTGCCCCGTGTAATCTGTCGCAATTACTTATCTATCAGTATACTCGCCCCAGAAAAACGAAGAAGGCAAACTTGGCAGTAAAAAAGGGAGAAGAGAGCAATAACGCAAACTACTCGCAAGCTTCACACACTAAGTAATGGGACAAATGGGGGGCAACTGCCCCCAACAAAAGTGCGTGCAAAATCGGGGAAAAAGTCAAAACTGAAGAATCTCGAATGGAATGAGAAAGGTATACTTATATGCAACGAATTGTACTGATCTACGTTGGGCATCCGCTGCAAACCACAGCACCCACCGCATCTAATCCTTGGAAACGCGTTGATACAAAGAAATCAACAAATAAAACGTGTTTGGATTTATGATTTACACAAGTCTAATAGTTCACTGGAGAGAAACCTCGAGTCCTACCTGCACTACCTGTACACCAATGATCTGATATAGTCAGGGAGGTCAGGTCTCCTGGTCAAGTTTCAGTGATCTGGTGATCCCAGTGAGAACTTGATCCTCTCCACAACTCTGCCTGACTCAACCCTCCTGTTTATCCTCTCTGCTCCTTTTTTCATACAGGTATATATAGTACTTATTAATGTACATTTCTTCACTCGTTCCAATTTCCTTTGGAACTCGTTCTTGTGACCCTCCCGCATCCATCCCTGTATTACCCCTAGCAGTGGCAACTTTTCCTCTGAGGCTGATTTTTTCCCATGTGGTTTTTGACGCCCTGAGGTTTTTAATGTATCCCTGCTCAGGCGGTTTCTTAGTAGTTATCTACAGTATCTCTGTAAGCCCTTCGACATCAATTCTCCAAATTCATATTTGTTTTCGGGCGGCCCTATTTTGGGGTCGCCGCGTTTGGCTAGAACTTTTATTCTTCTTTTATCTCTCTGCTCGAGATTAAGCGAAGGCGTCAACGATTAGATGAAACAATGTACGGATGTAAGAGAGGGGTATCGGATGAGGCTTTGCTTGCTATAGGAGGCCTCTAACACCTACATCAAGCCTGGCCCGCATCACAAAATTTCGGCTCGCACAAGGTTTTCCGAAAGCGCTCCAACTTCGTTGCTATATCTTTCTATAACTATTAACCAACCACGCATGCACAGTCAAATCAAACAAGAAAGTGCCACTGAGACCCAGGATTGCATTAACTTCCGCGCAAACTTCAAAGTTCAATCTGCCTCGACTCAACTGATATAGGTACCGTTTGGAACAAAAGCATGTGTATGGATGAGTATAAGATAAATATCTGTGCAACCGCTTTATTTGGAAAAATACTGTTTGAAGTATTTTTCCACTTGAATCTGTCATATTCCCTGGAAGTACGACCGTCACCCTGCCCTTCCAATTCCACAATCAGAGATCAGCATTGTCTTGCCGCTGCCCAGTAAGATTATAGGGTTAAAGTGATAGGTAATTAAGATGACAACTTGACCAGACTGGAAGATCATTGAGACCAAGCATTGCATACAAGTTCATTCAAAGTATGTATGTACTTGAGTTTAGGCGCAAATGCCAAATGTCGGTTGGTTGGTTGGTTGAAAATCCAGAGTGAAAAAATGGTCCATGGGTGAAATATAAAGAACAAAATACTGATCAATTTTATCTACTTGACATTTACAGTAATACTTACTATCTTGTCGAGTGAAAAAGATCTACATAGAGTATATATTATATGAAAGCAACGCAAAAAAAATTTGAATACACCTTTCCAGAGATGGCCAACGTGGGGATTGAACCCAAGACCTTCGCGTTAACAATTTACCCAATAGAATTTGAAATTATTAGCACGACGCTCTAACCAACTGAGCTAGTCGGCCGTTGTAGTAGGGAGAAAGGGTAGGCCTAGGCCTTAGGAGTCACGTGATCGCGTAGCATACATGATAGTAGTAGGTAGTAGCGAGGTTCACAACACGAAACCACCATTCGACTCCGCATTTGGCCTGGGAACCTCGATAGCAGCCTTTGGCCTACTCCATCTTGGTGACGAAAGCGCGATTCGACACCTGCCGAGGCTCTCATACATAATCCACGTAAAATACACACTAGAAACGGTACATCAAACCACATGTCATCCACGTTTTCGGTCCTCGTTCCCAGTCCCGGTCCCCAGTTCCAGTCCCTTAAAGCCTAATTCCCAGTTCCCATTCCCATTCCACATCCCTACCCACAACTGCGACACTCTGGTGTTGTACCGTGGCCAATTCTTCAACCACTCGCACTCCCCTAGTCCCACAAGCAGCACCTCAGGCACCTTGACTGGGGCAGAGTTCAATCCTTGGTTCACACCGGTTACCTGGAGAGAGCAGGAACCCGTCATATCATCATCCGAGTCATCAGTCTCATCATCACCTCTAAGCAGTAATAGTAGCCTGTTACCTCCTTACAACACACCCATAACTTCACCTGCACCCTTCAACAGAAACCAGACCCCTGTATCACGCCCTCACAACCAGCACATCATGCCTGCAGAGAAGATTACACTCTTCTGGGGTGACGGCCGTGCTTCTGAAAACTCGCATGTCTTCATCAAACTGGTAAAACAAAACCTTTCACACGCCAATAGTGACACGGACCATATTGACGACTTCAAGGACTACTTGTTCCCATCCAGTCCTGCAGAACAGTGGTATGATCAGCTCATGGAAGGAGCAACGCCGGCAGCGACATGGAAGGCATTGGTAGCGAAATTTGAAGAACGGTGGCCCAAGCCAGCACCAGTCATGAAAGGGGAAGAGGATTATGTAACGGAGTTGTCAGCGTACAAATTCCCCGAAGAGGATTTGGGAAAGAAAGTCGAAAGAGGCAGTGTAGAGATGTGGAGCCATATGAAGATGGCTGAGGACATTGAAGCTTTGGCGCACAGTGCAGGTATTGACGACACCAATTTCCTCATCGTTCCAGTTTGGCAGAAGCTTCCGGGCATCATTCAGGAACAGGTACCATCGAAGCAAAAGAACTGGACAGCATTTTGCAATGCTATCAGAGAAGTAGACGTCGAAAAGGTGAAAGCTGGGGCAGACAAGCTGAGGAAGGAGAAGGAGAAAGAAGAGGAGAGGACGAAGAAGGAGAAGGCGTTGATGGAGGAATATGACCGTATTCTTGGCATGGCAGGACCTACACCCAAAACACCCACACGAGGCCTCACCAATCGTTTTGCAACCGCTAACCTAGGCACGAACGGCCCAACCTACAGTGGCTTTAGAGGAGGATTCGGTGGAGCGTCAGCGAGGGGTCGAGGCGGATTCGGGTTTGCGCAAAGGGGAGGATTATTTGGGCCAGCTCAGCGTGGCTACACACGTATCACTGAAGAGCAAAGAACAACCTTACGGCAAAACGTCACAGCCCTACCCCGACACCCTAACACCACAGCTGGACACCAGGCATATGAAGCCCAGAAAGCCGAGTGGTCTCAACGTTGGGGCGGAAATGCAACACCAGTGACCTATGAACGTCCCTATCCCTTGGAGCCCGGAACGTCCAACGTATGCACTGGTGAGTGCTTCCAGTGCGGCAAATGTGGTCATAGAGGTGACATGTGTCAGAATCGAACCCTCAACGAAAAAGAGAAGGCCTGGAGACGGCTGTGCAGTAACGAGCTCGGTCCGTACCTGCGAGATGATCCCAACAGCGTTGTGGTGGCATTTGTGGACTATGGGTATGGAGGATATGGAGGATATGGATTCGGGGGTTATGGATATGACGGAATGTATGGAAACGAGAACCAGGGAAACGGGGAAGGGCCGTCTGCATAAGTACCAATCAGACGGCCCATGACGACGGAAGGTGCAAAGATGTAGAGGACCCTAGGCAGGGGGAAGCACTGCTTAGGGGAAGTGATGAAAGCCCCTCATGGACCACAGATAACCATACCCAGGTTGACAATGTAATCATTCCATCAGAATACGAGATTGTTGATCTTTATTCGGTGCGGGAGGAGGATACAAAACCAGTACCATTCATCCATGAGGTGGGAATAGTAGGCATAGATGGAACGGTGATAGTGAAAGGCTTTTTCGACGATGGTGCTATGGTTGGGGCCATGTCAGAGGAGATATATCATCAAGTCCGAGATAAACTCACAGGGTGGGTGCCGTCATGCAAACGGTTGCGTATGGCAAATGGTACAATTGTGCCAAGCTTGGCATGTTGGAAAGGCCAGCTACTGTTGGGAGGAGTCAAGGCTGAAGGAGAATTCGAGGTGTTTGATAGCGGGGGGGCCTGGGAATTCCTGTTTGGAAAACCCTTGCTAACCCGCTTTAGAGCACACCACAATTACGAGGAGGATATAATACACATACCGTATGGGTCAGGATCAGTCATTCTGCAGAATGAACTGCTGAAGAAGCGAGGAGATGAAACGGGGGGCAATCATAATGAACCCCCCTCGAGGCAAGTCCACACCAGTGACCTAGAACAGCAAAAGAACGTTACTAATCAGGTGGCAGCGGTAGCATTAAACATGAGGCCACATACCCCCAAACACAAGGTCATGCTGGAGGAGCTGGAGGACGAGGAAGCGCCCTGGATATTCTGGTGCCAGCAGGGCATAGATGTATTTGCAAGACGGAGAGCGAAGAGGAACATTAAGCAGAATCTTTGGAAAAGGAAGAGGAAGGACTCACAACGAAGAGCAGTGGGTAACATAGAGGGTGCAGAAGAGATAGTGCTGAAGAGGGTAAAGAGGAAGGCAAGAGTAGTTGGGAAGCAACAGTGGACACATAATTTGAGGAAGCACGAGAAAAACTTCGCGGGGGGTAGTCGTGCACCCCCCTCGAGGGAAGTCTCCATTGAAAGTCATACTAGTGAAAACCTTGTCATTGACACCTCCACATCTGCAGGTCACCCAGTTTGTCACATAACCACTGACGACACCATTGTTGGACAGCCTCTTGGTGGTGAAATACCTACGGAGGGGTTCAAGGATGAAAACGTCTTCACATGGAAATCAGACCCATTCTTACCAGCGAGGGTTGACCGAGTACTTGAGGAAGTCACAATTGGGGACGACTTGACAGATGATCAGCGGCACCAGGTGGTGACACTGCTCCGTTCCTATGCGGACTGTTTTGCACTCTCAGTCAGCGAAGTCCACACAGTAGACAATGCAGTGCATAAACTACACATACCCAACAATGTGCAATTCCCAAGGAACGTTCACCAGCGGCCTTTAACACCTCCACAGAAGAAATTCTTCCACCAGAAGATTGACGAAATGCTTGAGGCAGGGGTCATAGAACGGTGCTGGCCCGACCAGGTTAAATGTGTCTCGCCAACCACACTAGCCCAGAAAGCCCATGAAGGCGGTGGTCTGACACTGGAGGAGCTGCAACAACGCCTTAATGACCAATGTATCCTTGCCGGACTGGATCCAGCTTTCCCACTCTCAATCCGTCCTGAACCAGCCAGAGAGGAACCCAAGGTGACAGCTGCCCAGAAATGGAGGATTTGTCAGAATTTCGATGCTATCAATAAAGTTACAAAGGTCGCACCTATGCCACAAGGCGACATCTGAGCCAAACAGCAGCGAGTGAGCGGCCACCGGTACTTGTCCCTCTTCGACTTCGCTTCAGGGTTCTATGCATGTGAGGTGGACCCAGAATCCTGACCATACACATGTTTCTATGTGGAGGGGAAAGGTTACTTCTGGTACAAAAGGATGCCATTTGGGCTCACCGGTGCACCATCAACATTTGCACAGATGACGGCAGAACTATTGGGTGATCTCCTGGCTGACGGGGTGTTGGAACTGTTTGTGGATGACGGAGCTTCAGCGGCAGACACGTTTGAGGAGATGGAAGGAAAACTCACTAGGTTGCTGGAACGGGCGAGGGAGAAGAAGCTATCGCTCTCAGTGGCGAAGTCCAGTTTCTTCATAAAAGAAGGCGTATTTGCTGGTGCTAATGTCGGACCACAAGGTGTAACCCCTGACTTGACGAAGCTGACTGCAATAGTGGACTGGCAGCAGCCGGACGACGCACTCAACCTCGAGTCCTTTCTTGGGCTCACTAGCCATTTTCGAGACCTGATCAAGGATTATGCGAAGGTGGAGAGACCACTAAGGGACCTCGTCAATATTCCATTGCCCAATCCATGCTCTAAAACCATGTACCGAGCTCTGAAACGGAAACACAAATTAGCCAGTTTGTGGACGACTCAGCATACAGAAGCCTTCATCAAGTTGAAAAAACTACTTACCTCAAAGCCTGTCCTGAAATGCCCTAAATTTGATGGCACTCCCTTCATCGTTACCTCAGACGGTTGCAAGGAAGGCTTTGCAGCTGTGCTTTCCCAACGTTTCGAAACGGTCCTTCCAAATGGACGCACGGTGAAGAAGACCCATCCTATTGCATTCATGTCAAAGCGAACCTCCAAGACTGAGGAGAAGTACAAACCTTTCCTCCTCGAGTTCGCGGCACTGAAGTGTGGTCTGGATAAGTTTTCAGACACAATATGGGGGTCGCTGGTGGAGATCGAGACAGACTGTCAGGCGTTGCGAGACGTCATCCTGAACCCTAACCTGAATGCTACCCATGCACGATGGCGGGATGGCATCATAGCTCACAATATTGTCGAAGTATGGCATATACCTGGGAAAAAGAATGTCGTGGCAGATGGGCTGAGTAGGAAGTGGGAAGAGACGCCGAGAACACTGGGTGATGGAAGCGAGTGGACTGTCAGTGAGGACTGGGAGTATGCGCATGGGCTGGTGCATGACATAATGCAAGTCGCAGTGGATAGCGAAGCAGCGTCCCTATGGAAACGATTCGCTGACAAGCCCATCTTGTTGGAGGTCATAGATGCGCTGAAAGGTCTCACAACAGGGATGTCGGTAAAGCAAAGGCAGCGTGCTAAACACCGGGCAGAAGGATACATGATCGAGGGGGCAAAGCTGTGGTGTCTGAGGGGTGGTAGTAGCACAAGGGCGAGATCGAGGGTTGAGTGTGTTACAAGAGAAGAAGCGGTTGTATTGGCAGAAGCAGAACATAAGGAGGGAGGCCATTTCGGACGGGATGCGATAAAAATGGAGCTGTTGGATAAAATCTGGAGTCCCAATCTGGATCAGTCAATTTTAACGGCTGTCAGCAGGTGCGGAAAGTGCAAAAACTTTGGGCAAACTCACCTGCATTCTCTGTTGATCCCAGTCACCCGGAGGCACCCCTTCGAGCTACTCGTAGGAGATTACTTGGCTATGCCTAAGGGTAAAGGGGGTTATACAACATTAGGCATGTATATGGATTCATACTCACGGCACATATGGGCTTTTAAGTACAAGGTGAAGGGCAGCGGGAAGACAACGGTGGAAGGTCTGGGCAAGATATTCCATGACTATATACCACCGGACGTGTTCCAGACTGACGGTGGATCCCATTTTGACTGCGAAGAAGTCCGGAATTATTGCGAGCGGTATGGGGTAAAGACTCATGTTGTAGCAGCATACTCACCATGGATCAACGGGCTTGTTGAGCGTGGCAACAAACTCCTACTTAGCGTTTTGAAGAGGCTGTGTGCACCAGAATTAGGTGAAGATGAGTACAACGATGTGCGGGTAGAGGACTTACCGCATACATGGCCTGACCATCTCGAGGAAGCCCTCTGGATTCTCAATAATCGCATTCTCAAAACTCTCCACTTCTCTCCAAAAGAGCTCCTCCTCGGTTTGGTCGTTAACACAAAACCAACTCCTGTCGAAGAAAGTTCGTCAATGTTGCGTCCTGAAGATGTCGAGCGGCAAATGGCCTACGTTGCGCAGCAGCGCCTGGACGGATACGATGCTACACTGCGGTATGCGGAAAAGCGGAAAAACGAGTTTGATAGGCGAGTAATGAGGCGGGCTCCCAGAGAGGTGGTGTTCAGGAAGGGCCAACTGGTGCAGGTTTACCGGAGTGACCTGGATTACACCTTCAAGACAGAAAAGAAACTGCTACCGAGGTGGTCGCAACCAAGGCATATTGCAGAAAAGGTGGCCAATTCATACAAGCTGGTAACGTTGGATGGGACTCCGGTCAATGGGCTTTTCAGCTCAAGGAGACTGCGAGCGTTTATACCGAGGGAAGGGATGAGGCTGCATGAGGAGCAAACGGCGTTGGAGGTGAAGGAAAGAGAAAAAGAAACAGTTCCCATCGATGTCAACGTTGGCGATGACAACGGAGCTTTGATGGCCGATGAGGGATACGATGACGTTCCATCCAGAATTGCGGACCTATCGGATTTGTCGGACTTATCAGATGTTCTCGGTTAGGTTAGTTCTGGTTAGTTCCTTAGTGTATTTCGTGGGATGTTTAGAGGACAGCGACGAGGACGTCGCTACGTTTGGAGGGGGCACATGTAGTAGGGAGAAAGGGTAGGCCTAGGCCTTAGGAGTCACGTGATCGCGTAGCATACATGATAGTAGTAGGTAGTAGCGAGGTTCACAACACGAAACCACCATTCGACTCCGCATTTGGCCCGGGAACCTCGATAGCAGCCTTTGGCCTACTCCACCGTACCGCGCTGTACTATGTAGGACCAAGTTACGAGGCCTTTAGGCTGAGTTAATTTATGTCATAGTGACCTCCCAGATCTTTTCCATGGGTTCAAATTCCCACCCCTGTTTGTTGGCGCTCGTCAAGCGCTCACCTGGAATCGTTGAGACCCATGACGTCATTCACGGCATCCTCGGAGTAGCACGAGGCCCTTAGGGCCGGTCTCTATCCTTCCTGACAACCGAAATGTCTAGACTCGGTCTGGACTGGACACAAAGACCGTTTGACATCGATACATCATCACTGCGTCAAGTACCTCTCTCGGTCTGCAACCGTCGCATCCATTCCTCAGACTCCTCCTGACTTATCATCAGTGCCCAGTAGAAGAGCCGACGTACAGGTTTACTCAATACTATGTGTTTTCTCTTACCTAAGCTCTACATGGAAGATATAATGTATTATATGAAAGTGATTCTTGCTGCTGGGGCCTCGTAACTTGCCATGCGAAGCAGTGGCCCCTTACCCCAGTATATACTCCAACTTGGGTTCCAGAGCAGACAGAGCCTAAGGCTAAGATTGTATGTAATTGGTCGGGGTCGGGTTCGGGTTCGGGTTTGGGTTCTTGTGCCAGGGACTCAGGGAATTGGTCATTACACTGACAGTCGGCCGAGCCAAGGCCCAAGTAAGTATCAGAGCAATTACTTACAGGATGAATTTTGCGTAGTGTAGATACGTAGGTATGTACATACATACATGGCCCGGTAGTAGTCGTACTACATAGAGCAGGACATGACAGGACAGTAAGGATAGTAAGTAACCAAACAGAAACAGAAAAAAGTACAATGTGCAATGAGGGAAAGGACAGGTACGTATTTACAACAACAACAGAAAAAGTACAACGCACAACGGGGAAAGGACAGGTATAGGTACATGTATAAGCGTATATGTACAGTTTACAGATAGCACTGAAACGCAAAACACAGATAATTGCAAAAGAGTACACGGGGGGCAAACGAGGGGGGGGGGGGGGGGGGGGAACGAGAGCAGGTGAAGGTGAAAGCGGACCAAGTGCCAAGGAAGGGGAAGGAAAGGAAAGAAGGGAGGGGGGTATATAATCCGTAATCCGTAATCCGTGTCCGTGTCCAGATCCAAAATCCTTGCTTACAACAAAGGAAAGGAGTGGAAGGGAAGGGAAGGGAAGTAGCGAGTTGAGCAACGTAGGTAGGTAGGTCCGTCCAAGCAAAACGCTCTCAGAATCAAAGCACCATGCCCCCAATCATCACTACAATCGTCATTCCCCAAACCAACGTCGTTCCACTCACCCTCATCCCCATCATCCTAACACTAACCCCCGCATTATCATCCCCTCCCCCACCACTCGTCCCCGTCCCATTATTCCCCGCACTAGCATCCGTACTACTATTCGCCTTAACCCCATCCTGTCCCTCCCCAACAACACTCCCATCCTTAACACTAACCACATTACTCTTCGCCAACACATTCCCATCTTTATCCAACGCACTCACTTGTAAAACCTCTGGTGTCGTATCAATCGCAATAGCCGTTTCAAACCCCTGTTTATCCACATTCGTCTCGTTGCCCGAAGATAACGAAGAAGCATCATCCCCTTGAGTAAGACGCCACTTGACCACCCTCGTTGCACCATTCCACGATACGTATACCATCCCCGCATCCGCATCCACACCTACGTCAGGACGACTAACAGGCGTCCCATCCCACATTGCTCTAAAAATCCTATACCCCTGCGCTGCGCCACTATTCCCATAATGAACCACCCTAATAGGATCCCCCTCCCTCGTATACTCTGCAAAAACAGGTAAATTCCCATAACTCATAAACACATTGTCACTTCCCAACTCTGGATGTTCCGACAGAAACTGTAGATTTCCTTGGGATGCGCTAAGTAAAGTGGATTCGCCCCCGGGGGAGTGGTATGATGTGATAATGGAAGCGGTCCATGGGGACTGGGAAAAGTCGAGTTGGATGAGGAGACCTCGGGATTCGGTGCCGGAGGAGGCGAACCCGGCAGAGGCGTTGTCGTAGACGGTGAGAAGACGTTTGCCGGCTAGGGGTCCGGAGGTGTTGCCTGAGTTGGCGGAGCGGATGTCGTCTGGAGGGGAGGGGAGGGGAGGGGGGAGGAGGATATGGATGTTGGTTAGTATGAGAAAGAAAAGAAAGGAAAGAAAGAAAAAAGAAGACAAGTACTCACCCCCACTCAACCCCTTCTCACCAACCCACCTCGCATCGTGTTGCCAACTAAACTCATTCCCGTCTCCTGTAAAGTTGGACGGGTGGGATGAGGGGAAGGATGGGCCTGAAGCATCTGCTTGGGCGGTGGAAGCGCCGAGGGCCCATATGATTTGGGAGGTTGATCTGCGTAGCAGGGTAGCAGCATCAGCCCAGGAAGAAGACGAAGCAACGAAAGACCGACTCGACTCACCCATCAACATAATAAACACTATGCGTATGTCTCCCCGAAATCAGATAATTCCCCGCTGCGTCCTTCTCCGCCGAGTTGATATGGACGTAGTCCCACCCGTTATTAGAATCCGTTGGAGGGGTAGCTGGGGCGGTGAAGCTGTCTAATACGGATATAGGTGTAGACTGGGGAGAGACGGAAGATAGGGCGCAAAAGAGGAAGTTGTTTGTTGGGTTGCCTGTTGAAAGAGAAAGAACGACATAAAACACAAGTAAGAAAAAGAAGAGAATGAGAAGAGACCCACCAGAAGCAATGTCCAACTCCTGCGCACACCCATCCCAGACAAATGAGTCTTCTTGACCCAACGGAGACTGGGCTATAGATGTCGTGTCGATGCCTTCTATGAGGTTGTAGACGGTGGTGACTGCTGTCCCGTCGGAGTTGATGTGGAACTGTTTAAATGGAGATGTTAGTACACGAGGCTAAAATCAAAGGAATAGGATAGAAACGCACCTCGTGAATATCACTCCCATTCACCGCCGTAAAATTCTTGACCACCTCGTACCCATGATCCAACATAAACACTCTCCCTCTTCCAAATCCGGCTACACTAGCGGTTCCCGCCCATAACGTCAAAAACGTGTCATTCACACTTTTACCGCTCCCATCGTCAGAAGAAATCCAACGTTGTGGACGAAAATCAAAAACGCCCGAATGCGATCCGTCGGTGTTTTGGAAGACGTCCGAGTTGTTGAGGTAGACGAGGTTTCCGTCGTTGTCGAATATCATGAGACCTGTGGGAGCGGCGACGCGCGGGGCCATGAAGATGAAGCCTTCTCCACTGCTAGTAGAGGAGGAAGTGTTGGTAAAAGTGATGTTCCATGGAGTGGGTACGAGGTCGGGACGTGATATGAAAGGGTTTTGTTGGGCGGAGACGGCGAGAGTTAGGGAGAGGAGTTGAAAGGCATGGAGAAGGAAGGACATGGCCTTGGCGTGGTTGAAGTAGTTGGGGGAAGCATCGACGCGAAGCACGGTGTGTTTAAATCAAAGGACAAATTTAGAACGAAGCGCAGAAGCAGGCACATGAGGTGGAGTTCCATTCTCACGCTAAAGAGGGAGTGGATATAAGTAGACGCTGAGTAGACGCAGGTAGACCCAACCAGCGAGTGAGATGAAAACACCCAGAGAGGATTGGGCAAACGACTATGGCCCACTATAATAAATAAGCTCATTATGAACTCGCTGCAAGTTCACCAAGTGAATACCGTTCATTAACAACCCGATTTTATACCGGTACCATCGAACCAGAATTAAACCAGCCGGAGCAGAGCAGGCTCCGCAGCAAGGGAATGGATCGTTTCAAGTTTATTTAGACAAAGGTTGGTATGGAAGGCAAGTCGTTTCGTACACGGTACGCAAAAGCTCAGATTAGCACCACTGTACTTGCAACGAGTTGGAAATGACCGACCGGTAAGGATATCACGATACAGCCGAACAGGTACCGGGTTAGAAGCTACTGTCTCGGTTCATCTCAATACGGTGACAGCGAGCTATTCTTTATCTCACCGTAAGGCCGACTAGCTCAGTTGGTTAGAGCGTCGTGCTAATAATTTCAAATTGGTTATTAACGCGAAGGTCTTGGGTTCGATCCCCACGTTGGCCATGAGAAGAGTGCTTTCACTGTCTCTTTCTGCTTACATATGTAGACGTTTTTGCCTCGATATCGATGTAATATTGAATAATTGTGTTCTCCCCCAGAACCCACCGAACAGGTGTACTAGAGGCGACGTTTGCATGTGCATGTAACTGCGTGCACTCATTTCCTCAATCCTCAATGATTTCCGTACTCCCAGTAAGTATTGCTATCTTCCCTGTTATCTCGCAACAAGCTACGCTTATCCTCCCTTCCTATGATCTACGTTGTAGCAGGGCCACTTGCCCTACAAGTCGATTCTCAATTTTTACTGACATTACTTTCTCAAAGCTTTTCCCCTTCTCGTTATAGATCCGTCCCTTTCCCTACCCTTTTCCCCATCGGGTTAGCCACTTCACCGACTTCGACTTCAATTCCTTCCTTGTCCATCTCGCACTTCGTACCAATCCCTTGAGCAAGCGTTGCTCGAGGGTTTCGGGGTCCCCTATTGTGCGTCGTATGTCGTCTGGCGATGTACCGTCAAGGGAGGGAGAGGAATACTTAGCGTTGGTAAGAGTCTCTACTCCTCTTTTCCAAATACGGCCAATTTTTTTGATCATCGTTCCGGACCTTATTTCACCGACTTCTAAAACGCTAAATTTCCTTCTCTCGCTTCCACTACCTATCCATCTCTAACTTCTTCACCATCCCAACTTGTCGATACCAGCTCCTAAATGTGGTTCTTTGCCTTCCTGACGGGTGACTATGGTGTCTTAGCAAGTCACTATTACTAGTCTGATGTTTCAGAACACAATCTGATTGTATTGATACCCTCTAAAATCGAGTTTGTATCTGGGACTGTTGCAAAGTCTTAAGCAGAAGAGGCATACTTGCATGAAGACTCTGCAAAAGTACTGTTAAAACCCATTGAACTGAACGTTACTTCGAATAGAGATTTTTCAAGTTGGTTTTTGGTGCCCTAGACAACGTTCACTGTGACCGCAAAGTCAGCAATGCAGAAATCGAGGATGTTCTAAATTTATTCCAGTGCTATTGGGTGTTTGAAAAGTACAATAATGAGGAGTGGAGCACAGGGTGCAGAGACGCAAATGCCAAGGGGTACCCAGAATCTTAATAGCCGATATCACTTTGGGGGGAGGGAGGGTCCTAGTATGGCCCAAAATGACATTTCATGTTATAAGTACTCGGATAATCTTTACAGCCTTCTTTCGAGTCCAAACCTAGCTAAAAGTGCGAAATGAAGATAAAGATAGGGGGCAGGCGCCGCACTCTATCAGCCAAGAAACCAAATCTAGAACTTGAAGGAGGCTAAACCAGGTCTCATGTGACTTGCGCCGCATGGCTTGAGGGTTTCCGCAGACGATGTTTAGGTAACATCTGTCTTTGAATGAATGGGAAAGAAAAAGAAAGCGAAAGCGAAAGTGATAGACTGACCTTTGCAGAATAGGTGCAGATGGGTGTTACTTGACTCATTGACGGGTTTGCATGGCAAATACGGAGAAAAATAGCATGTATGCATAGTACGTGTCCATGGTCGGGGTTGAGGAGGGGGCAATGCGGTGATGATGAGATGACAGGAGTTATGCGAGTTCATTTGCTTTTTGCTTCGAGGAGAGTTGGGGGGGAGGGAGGTAGGCCTTATGACCGAAAATGGTGATGTCGCAATAAGGAACTGGGTCTTGACAGACGCTGCCGTGACCAACGACATAATTGTACAGTTTTAGGTCTCGACTGTGGCGCCGGGTGAGTGGCAATGGACAGGGGTGGGAGTTTGAGTCCCCGGTCAAATTTCCAATCCTCGGGTTTGAAGGCCTTGGCCTCGAACCAAGAGGCACGAGATCCTGGCTACAACCGAGAAGTCTGGACACCATCAATCATTCATTTCGGATCTCATCACCATTACGATGACGGCGGACGCGTCGTTATCCACTGGCTCTGAGTCTTGTACTCTTCCTCCCGTTTGCGATTTAGTTCTATTCGAGGTTTATGCACATATATAATGCTATTGTTTTTTCTTTCTTTTATCCTTGTGCATCCTACTTAAGTAGAGCGGCATGAACAGCAATACTGACGGGATCAGACAGGTGATAGTAAGACCACGCGAGTTCTCGGTGGTGGCTCGATTCGGGATCTCGCGCTTCCAAAAATACACCTTCCCACGGACATAATCATATATATGCAGGGGTGCTTTGCTATGCTTCGGTTTGACACTCCCCTCGTCCCCGTCCACCTGGCGATACAATGGCTGCTATTCCCCCGCCTTCGCCCCCTGTATCTCATGACACCATCCTGGGGTACGTACACTCTTTAACTTGGAAGGCTTGTTCTGACTTCTTGTAACGTTCTCAGCATAGGACCAGTGGTGAGCTTGCTGATGATCGTACTTATTTCTTTCACTCACTCCATACTCCTAGCTCATTGGAGCGCTCATGTCTTACCTACTCATGGGAACACTCATCGTTCAATTATGTGAGATATATCTTTGTCCAAGCAGACAGATCGACCCATTCAATTTCGGAGACAGATATCTACTACATGTCTTTCCCCGACGACCGTCTCTTCGTGAAGCTTACCGGTGAGCATGACCAGTCACCAGCTCTGAATTTAAGAAATAACGCTTTGCTTCAGTTTACTCGGTATTCGTGCTGGATCTCGTTTCGACGGTTGCAGTTACAGATTCTGTCTGGCTCATGCTTATTTTGGGATGGGGACGATTCGAGAATCTTCATTTGGTCGACTGGGGTTTTACCACAGTACCATTGTGGAACAGTCTTTGTGAGTTTTCGATACTCGAAAAGCATTTCGGGTTTGCTTATATCCCTTACAGCTTCCGCGATTGTACAGGTTTTCTTCGGTTGGCGAGTTTGGATGTTGAGCAGCCACCATTCTATCAATGAATTTGAGAAGAAGTTTTGGGCAACGATGACGGTGTTCATTTTTGCCGTTTCTGTGACCCAGGTAGTTGGAGCAATCGTCTCAACCGCTAGGGTAAGGTTCTCTTAAAAATTTCCTTCCCTGCTCAATCGCAATCGCTGAAATGTATCATCCCGTTGCTTAGTTTGTTCCCATAAGCGATCTTTCATTCATTTCTATATGCTTTCCAAGTACCGCCACCTGGCTATCTGCTAGTGCTGCCGCGGATGTCATGATCACTGTCTGCATGACAGTCTTGGTGCGTTCGGCTGCTCTGTCCAAATATAGAAAAAACTAATCCATCATTCACACAGCTGCGTAGGGCTATCGCTCGAAGTCGAAGGGATTATGTTAGCGACATCACCAGGCAAACTGATGCTCTTTTGACACGTATTATTCGTAACACCATCGAGACGGCTGCTATCACTGCCGGTGCTGCAATTTTGGAGTTGATCCTCTTCTTCCGTCTTCCTAATACGGGCCTCCATATTGCTATGTGAGTTACCTACCGTATACTGTTGGTGATTCTCTCTGATGCCGTGAATGTCGCAGTGCTCTTATTTTGTCCAAATTATACACCAACACACTCCTTGCTTCTCTAAATTCCCGTGCTTCCTTCCGTCTAGAAGAGGGCAGTGTTGGCTCAAGGAACCCCATTGCGTTTCGATTAGACCATAGCTCTCATGCTTCGAGTGGTACTGGAGCCTACTTCACGGATAGTTCTATTCAGCAACCCCGATGCTGAGGCCTTTCTAAGGGACTCGGTCTTACACACGCCGTTTTTGTGTGTGGCTATCTCCTCGATTCAGTCGGCAAGACCTATACCGTACCGGTATGCCGTTCCCTCACATTTCCATCGTCAAGCAACCCCGTTGTTAGTTCTGGAGGACCTAAGAACCATCGCCGGAGCCCTAGTACCATGCAGGACTGCAACGAGCCTTTCCTTGAAGGATGCTTTCCAGATTTCAGATTGGCAAGATGAGATTGATTGACATAAGTACGTCGGTACTGTAGGTGAGTTGCTGCCAGTCGCGTTGAGAACGTTGAGCTGACTGGCGTAAAGGTTTACTGCTCAAAGCAACTTTCCGTTGAGCTTCCTAACCACTCTTCAGCTCCAGTTGCGACGTACCCCCTCCCCCCCCCCTCCCTCTCGACCCATAACTACCCCTCTTCAGCTTCTCGCAGCCGAGCCTACTTTCATGCACGTAGATTTGATCATAACACCGAAACCTGCATTGGAGATCTTGAGGTCAAAGGGATTGATGTTGACGATGCACGGGCACTGTTCGGGTGGGGACTGAAGCTGTGGGTTGAATTTGGGGAGAGCCGAAGACCAGCTGGGAGTGACTGGAGGGTGAAGGTCTACCTACGGTCAAGGGAGTGCCAGAAAATCAGGCACCGGTGTAGCTCCGAGCGACAACCGCGGATTGCTCGTCAAGACGGGTTCTTCAGCATCGGGGTTGCCGAATAGAATTATCCCTACTTGATCAAGTCTTCCAACGTCAAGGTTATGCGGTACATCTCAAATGAGCGCAGTGGATATAAGTAGACGCAATCTAGCGAGTGAGATGAAAACAGGACGTACGAAGAGAGTAATGGGCAGACGACTATGTGCGTATGCTTAAGCTACGAGAAGTAAGCTCATAATGAACTCGCTGCAAGTTCACCAAGTCAATACCGTTCATTAACAACACGATTTTATACCGGTGAGCCAGAATTAAACCAGCCGGAGCAGAGCAGGCTCCGCAGCAAGGGATGGATCCCATACTGGTCAAGTCATTCGTTTCAAGTTTATTTAGAAGTTGGTATCATGTATGCACGTTTTCGGACACGTCCGACTTTAAAAAGTCCACTGTACTCGCAAAGAGTTGGAAATGACTGACCGGTAAAATATCGTGATACAGCCGAACAACAAGCACCGGGTTACTTAGAAGCTAAGGAACATCGGTGTCTTTACCGTCTCGACTCATATCAATACGCAGACAAGGAGCTATTCCTTCTCTCATCGTAAGGCCGATTAGCTCAGTTCCCTGACTCTCTTCCCCGACTCTCTTTCAGAGAGAAGGGCCTTGTGGGGTCAATTTGTCAAAACGTCCGCCATCAAAATTGGATTACTAAGGTCAATGTTTACTCACGCCTCCACATTGATTTCCGGTAAATTTCCGGACCGCATTATGTATCATCTGACAGTTGACTCACGCAAGGTGCGAATTGCGCCGTTCCTTCCTTTCTCCCTGCTATATCGAGGTACTTAAACTTGCTTACTTTCTGTACATATACCTACAATGAAGGGGGTGTGGGCCCTGGCGTGGCATGTACGAGGCCGGCATCCGTCATATCCATAAAGTACATATTATTTATTTGAAAACTTCTTTATATCCTCCCTGAAATCATACAAGAAAATCTATAGTACAAATCAATCAACTTCTTTTTACTTCACCATATTAATGTAGGATACAAAAATCAGACTAGCAGATTATTTTTTCTTTTCCTTTTTTACTGGATCTGACAAGAGAATCATGAACTTCAGATTCAACGCCAGTGTTGGATCACCACAACCAGTGTAGTATCCAGCTGTATAGCTGACTGAGCACACACTACCTGCTGGAATTTCCTCTTTCATGTCAGAACCGAGCTGAAGATGTTTAGGCGAGGTGACGATGACACTAGGAAACAAGTAGAATAAGGCAAGGTCTGTATGATAAGACCAGACTAGAGTAGGGATACAGGATGAATATCCTACACTATATATACTACTTTGCAAATAACATCCATGTTTCTGAAGGAATGAATTGAATAAGTATTAGTATGACAATGCACTCGCAATCTAAGGGGATCTGTAGACAACTATGGAGCAATAAATGACCCAGATCAGAAGAAATTGATCTTGTTAGGGGAAAGTGGGTAGTGACAATTGGAAGGATAAAGAAGGATCAAAAAGGAATGAGAGGTTTCTGACATTACTCCCCCCCTTAAAGGTCTTCACTCTGAAGATGCTTGAGAGATTCCATAGACCCATGCTTGAGATTTCTTTGGCCCTGAGGTGTAAAACTCACAAGGAACAAAAGAAAGGATTGTCTTGATATTCCGTGGTGCAGCAGGATTTTTTGTGTGAAACTTGGTTATCAATTCCCAACATTTCTTTTGCAATTCCACTGCTGGTTCTCAAGTATTTTCTGCTGTCAAATACCCCAACCACTTCACCAAATACTCCAAGAATGATTTCTTTTTTTTCCAGTTGTAACACATGAGAATGCAGGATTTCTTCAACGTTGTAGACTGGTGATCCATCTTTGATAGTAGTGGGTTCTCAGCTAACATCTTCTTGTTGATGTTTTGCAACTGAAAGATAATGAGGATGAAGATATGAAATGTGAAAGACAGGGTGAATACTCTTCCAGGTTTTTGGAATATTCACTTGGTATGAAGAACTTTCTATCGTTTCCAATATAGGAAAAGGTCTGTATTGTTTGTCTGCTAGTTTTGCACTTGGTCATTCCATAGTGATATTTTTTCCTTCAATATACACCTTGTCTCTCTTCTTGTACTCCAGATCCTCACTCCTTCCTTTGTCATAGTATTTCTTCATCAATTCTGCACTCTTTGTAAGACATGCTTTAGTGTCCATTCTGGCCTTTTCAATTTGATCAAAGAAATCAGTTGCAGCTTTGTTGGTGACATCAACAAGAGTTTCAGTAGCTTTTTGGGGATTAAAGCCACTAATCATGTAGAAGGGGGTATAACCTGGAGAACTATGTTCTCAATTGTCATAGCAGAATTCTGCCATAGGCAACCATTTGTCCCAGTTGTCTTGTTGCCAACTACAAAAGACATGCAAATATTGCTTGATTTCCTGGTTGACATGTTCTGTTTGCCCATCTGTTTGAGAGTGATACGCAGTCAAAACATTCATTTTGATGCCCAAAATCTTGTAGAGGGATTTTAGAAACTTGCTCACAAAGACTGATCCCTGATCACTAATGACCCATTCAGGTAATCCAAAATCCCTCCAGACATGATCCAGGAATAACTAACCTTGCTATGCCTTTGCTAGTAACTTCATTGTAGGTTGCCAATGCTCTCATCCTTTTACTGAGTTGATCTACAATGACAAGGATAGTGGTATAACCATGCAATGGAGCAAGATGCGCGATTAAATCGCAAGAGATAATCTGCCAAATTTGTTCCGGAATCTTGTTAGGACTTAGTAGTCCTCTTGGTTTCCCTGGGAAGGTTTTTGTCTGTTGGCATGTAGGGCATCCCTTAACATCTCTCTTGACATCTCCATAAATGCTGGGCCAGCAATAGTGTCAAGTAAATAATTTGGCTGTTTTGGCTTGACCCGGGTGTCCTGTGAAGTATGTATCATGACGGAACTGAATAATTTCATTACAGGGCTTGAGGTCATTAGGGACATAAGAGATTATCCCTGGTGATATAATCTCTGTGATTCTGGAATGAATGGTCATGCTCAACATTTTTTACAACTGAGGGTTCCCATTTGCATCTAGCATTTCATACTTGTGCAAGGAAAATGTCTCCCAGGGTGTCTTGAGCTTGGGCTGTTTCCATAGCTTGCAAGAATTCAGCTTTAAGAAGGGTAACATCTTTTTTATTGTCTACTCCCTCCTCATGACCCTTTTGCCTCAAAAGTAGGTCAGGTTTCAAATGACTTTTCCCTGGTTTATGAACCAGTTGAAAGTCATAGTCAGCCAATTCCACTGACCAATGAGCTTGTCTCCTGTTGAGGGTTTTTCCTGTCATAAAGTATTGGAGGTTATGATGGTCTGTCCACATTTCAAATCTTGGTCCCCCCATCAAGTAATGCCTCCAATCCTTCAGAGCTCTCATAAT
Source organism: Tetrapyrgos nigripes (assembly GCA_013368315.1). Classification (NCBI taxonomy): domain Eukaryota; kingdom Fungi; phylum Basidiomycota; class Agaricomycetes; order Agaricales; family Campanellaceae; genus Tetrapyrgos; species Tetrapyrgos nigripes. Next base: position 165,501 of record JAACJM010000075.1, read on the forward strand.
GACCAGCATCTCCTTATCATGGATTTTGTAATTTTGCTCCAGTTCACTGAGGCCTTTTGACAAAAAGGCAATAGGCACCCATTCTCCATTGAACTATCTGCTTTGACTCAATAGGGACAATTATCCATGGGAAAATGGAGAACCAGTTCTGATGTGACAGCGTCTTTCAATTTCTGAGAGCCCTTTTCTTGGTAAGGTGTCCATTGCCAGGATACATCTTATTGTGTTAAGTCATTTAACAGACGAACCATTTTTGCGTAGTCTTTAATGAACCTTTGATAAAATTTTGTAAATCCTAAGAAGCTCTGAACATTCTTGACATAGGTTGGTGTTTCCCACTGGCAGACTCCCTTGACCTTGACAGGGTCCATCCTCATCTTCCTGTTGTCCACTATAAGTCCCAAATATTCCACTTTGTTCTTGTGGAAGTCACACTTCTCTGGTTTCAAATAGAGGTTATTTGCCTTTAGAATTTGTAAAACCTCTTGAACAGTTCCATATGCTTGTCCATATTCTTTGAGAATATCAGGATATTGTCCATGTAAATGATAACCTTTCCTGCTTGGATAAGATCATGGTTTGGAATGTGGCTGGTGAATTTGTGAGGCTGAAAAACATTACAAGGGGTTTGAACAATCCTCGATTAGTGATGAATGCTGCTTCATGTTTGTCCCCTTCCTTGATTTGAATATTGTTGTATCCCCATCTTACATCAAGTTTTGTAGTTTATATAACACACCTGAAATTAGTGGAATGGGGTACTGATTCTTGATGGTCAAGGAATTGAGTTTTTGATAATCCTGAACTGACTGAAGCTTCCCATCTTTCCTTTTGATGAAGATATAGGGGATTTCAAAGCTCAAATTCTTCCAGTTTGGAGTTGCTCCTTGATGAAATCATCCCAGGGACCCTGCTCATTCACAGCTAAAAGATACACATTACTCTTGAATGGTTCTGCATCCAGCACTAATTTGATAGCATGGTCCCATTTTCATTGTTCTGGAAGGGTATCCAAATCCTCTTTTTCAAAGACAGGTCAAAACTCCCTGAGGTATTCTCCTGGTACAATTTCTTCCAGAGATTTTGCTCCCTCTTCCACAGCATGTCGGGCAGCTAAATTAGCTGATATGGAACCAGTAGCATGAATATACTCTGAAGGGTTTTCAGGCTGCATGTTCACCACAAAGATCCTATCCCCTTCTTCAATGGCTTCTTCATCTTCTTCTTGCCACAATTTCCATTGTTTCTTCCTTTTACAATCCCCAGGGCACCTACCAAACTTGATGGTCCCTTTCTTCCAGTCTATCAATGGGTTATGGTGTTTCAACCAATTAAACCCAATGATGATATCGTTCGAGCCAGTGTTAGTGACTGCGAATGTAGTAACCTCCATGTGATCATCAACAGTTAGTTGTAGTTTGGTCATATACTTGATTCTTCTGTTTTTGTTGGCTGTTCCATCTGTGTTGTATACTGGAAAGGGCGAAGTCTTGATTGATATAGCACCTCATGGCCCCACAATCAAGAAGGGCATCAGTAACCTGGCCTTTATGAGAATCCAAAGCCTCAATCATGACTAGGAGCAAAATAGATTCCCCACTAATCTTCTGAATCCACTTTGCAGGAGTTCAGAGATCCCTGAGTATAGTGAGAGCCACTTCAGGTCACATTGAAGCTAGATCAAACCTCAGTTCATCATCTACTTCATGCTCCCTCAATGAGTGGACCCATCGTCTTGACAGACAAGGTGCTCTAGATGTTTGAGCAACCATGTTCCAGTACACCCAGTAGGGTCCTACTTTCTTTTTGGGTTTTAGTGGTATGTGAGATGGAAAATGCGAAGGAATTTGAGTACAACACTTGTATCAGAAGAGTTTGTTGGGAAATTTTACAAGAATCCTCCAGGGGATTTTCAGATATGTCTTCAGTTTCAGTTAAGTCACTTTCATTTGTGAGGAAACTAAATTGATTATATGAAGCAAACTTGGTATGAAACACTGATCGTTCTGTAGGTGGCATATTATTCTGCCTACCGATCCTCAAAAACCCACATCCTTGCTAAGCTTCCAGAACTCTTCCTTCACTTTGTCCATCTTCAAGACTTCCTGCATGTTTCATATAAGACTGGAGACTCAATTTGGGTCCTTCCTCTCCACACTCATAACACTTGTGAGTCCTGTCCCATGTTCCTTTGTTTGTCCTGGCATGATCAATCTCCATGGATTTCCCCTGACCACCAAAAGTGACACCCATTCCAGTATCAGCTGTCAGTGCCTCTGATGGAGCCCCAACACTTGTAGTGGCATTTTGGGTAGCATTTGTGGGGGTTTAGTGGTAAACTGAGCTCCCACAGAGGTATTTCCACTAGCAGGAATCCCTCTGGAGTCGTTTCAAAGAGTTCGATCAAGTCGTACTGCTGGGGCCTTCCAGGCTGTATAGGCAGTAGGGACAGGATCCATTTGATAGATCCTTTGAACAATTCCAAACCAGAGGTTCTGCTTCAATAACATGATGAGTCCCTCTTCATTCAACTTTGCATCCTCCTTCCATTCTTCAAAAGATAGGAAAAATTGCATAGCCAATGAAGTGCCTTGCTTGATATTCTTCAAGTCACACTATGGAGATCTGTATAACTTTCATTATTTCCTTCTGTCTGAATCTTTCGAATTCGATTGCTCACCCATCAAGCTGCAGTGCTTTCCATCATGAAAGCAAGTGTCTCCAAGACATGAGAAGCATCATCAGCAAACTTGCAAGGGTTCCTGAGAAACCAGAGATACATTTGCGAAAGGAAAGGGTCAACTGTTTCAGAAGTCCCATTGAAATGTTTCAGTTTAGCACCAGAGTGGCTGCTACTGTCCCTTTCATTGGTCCTAACCTGTTGGGTGCCCATAGTTTGTCACATATTCCAAAGTTTGTGCAAAAGTTCCATCTGATTATTCTGGAGTCCAGCAATGGTCTGGAGGAGTAGCTGATTATAGTCTTCTCCAGGAACAAAGTTGATCTGGGTGTAATACCCCTGGTGATAGCTCTGATTGTAGAGTTAGAAGGCTCATACTTCTAGAGAGGAGGAGGAGGAGGAGGAGTGTATTACCTGGGCTGGGACCAAGAACTGATATACCAGGGGTCTGGGAGGCAATCTGATGTAGCTACTGTATGTAATACTAATAGGTACATCATTGTCCCAGGATCAACCACTTCCAGGGAGGATGAGCTCACAGTATCTTTAAGCTGCTGTAGATCCATCTGGTCATGGAGACCACCAAGATACATGAAAAGGTATGCTACATAAGTATAGTAATTGGTGACATCTTTTAGTGGTGATATTCAAGTGGCACAAATAATGGAAATTTCTCAAAGACTTCAAAGACTGTAAACACATATTTTGCAGTGCGTGAGTATAATGGCTGAAAGAGAATACATGAGCAAGAAATTCTACATCCTGTTTGTGTGTCTACTAGTAGTAGATCCAGTCTCCAGTAATCCCAGAGAGAGAATAAACAATTCATTCTGAGTCACGTCAGCCTTGATTAAGAGCAAGTCCACTCAAGCAGTAGCTGTGCAGCAGGAAATGGAAATATGATTATCAGATGTAAGAACAGTTGCCAAAAGAGTGTGAAATGAGAGAGTAAGAGTGAGAGAGCCAATATGAAGCTATTATGTGTGTCTCAAGCAGGGGAAAGGAGAGATAGGTAACAGGGATAGTAGTGTGGGGAGACTGTAGTAACATATATCCTAACACCACACAGGGCAGAATAGATGGTATGCATGTATTGAGAAGGGGGACTAGTGCAATGGTATTCATGAGAACTGCATGACAGTAACACAGTAACTTGCAGAATGAGGAGAAATTTTTTGAGCTCATCATTGTAGACGCTGTAGACATTGTTATTTCAACTTTGAGAATACAAGAGTCAGTCACAGGGCAAGCTTGAAGTGTATATAGTGTGTTGTCCAACTTTTGTGGAGAATGGACAGTATGAATAGGTTGGATTGCAGTTTTGCAATTTGGATGATGGATGAAGGGGCTAGGGAATATGACAGGTTCGAGTGCAAAAACGAGATACTTCAGTCAAATCAAGCAACTGTTAGACTTTTGGTCTGGCTCTTCACAATGTTGTGAGGTGAATGTTGCTTTGATTATTTTCTGCTTCTTAGCTGAGGACTCTGTGCCCTAGGACTTGTTTCTCACCTGTACTCACTACTGCACATCTGTGCATGTCTCTTTTCCTTTTTTATTCTCTATTGTCAGACCTTCCTATGTCTCTAGTAATTGTTTCTAATTTGTGGTTTATATATGTAACTTAGTCAGATGAGGGTGGCTGTGGAGGGACTGTTATTGTGTACGTGTAAGGTAGTGGGATGAGGGTGGATGTGAAGGGACTGTTATTGTGTCGGGGAATGTTTTTTGTATGTACAGTATTCTATACATAGGCTCCATGTTGTTGACACCCTGTGTACTTTGTAGATGTCTAATTAATTGTTATTGTCCCATATGCCTTATGTATGCTGCAGTAATTCTGCTATGATACAATAACCCATTGTCCAATGTTGTACTAATGCTGGAGAGTTGCATGCTAACTACAAGAGAAAGAGGTAATGTCCCATCTTTATTTAGAGACACTACAGAAATAGTATAATTAGCTTAGTCCAAAAGATACAGATAATTCCTGTAATTCTTTGGAGTATGACAACATTACCACTGCATTATCTCTGGGTGATTTTCCTGATGGTTGCGCATGTATTTATCCTGTACTCATCTATAAGCATGTTTTCGTTCCGATATCAGTTGAGTCGAGGCAGAAAGTTGGACTTGGCGCGGGAGTTTATGCAATGCTAGGCCTCACTGGTACGTTCTTGTTGGATTTGACTGTGCACGCATGGTTATAGAAAGATAGATAGCAACGAGCTCACAGCGCTTTCGGGAAAACCTTGTGCGAACCGAAATTTTGTGATGCTGTGGACGTGCTACCTGCCGTGCAGGCAGAACGCCTTTACCTCTAGGCTTCTACTTCAAGATTATACGAGAAGACAAGCCCACGAAGAATACATTTCATTCCTAACATAACGACTCTCTACAACTTTCAGTCGTAGCATGCCGTGGCCACCCGTTAGGGCTCCTAGCGGATCGGATGATCCGGCGCCTATCCGCCGATGAGGCCTCGGATTCGGATGGCGGATGGGCCTCTGGAGGTCGTCGGATCACTGAAGTACGTGGGAATGCGTTGTATTTGCCAATTTAGGTCGATTCTCGGGCTTTCCCGAGGTGCTGTATAGTTGGAAAAACTCACCAAAATCCACAGAAAAATCTTTTCAACGCATTAAGTATCCTGAACACTTTTTTCGACGTCGCGTTTGCAAAAACACATCGACAAATGGGCCACAGGCATTCTCGTCGTAATATGTGTCAGCAGTGAGTAAATTGATAGTTTTACTACATGTATAGTACTCGACCTGTAATTAGATGCAGTTAAACAATGAAAAACCACGTTCATAATGTTTCTTTGCACACTTGTAAGTATGTCAGCCACCCATCCGCGGATACCATCCGACGATGCGGATCGACATTCTTGAGCGTCTCATCCGAGCGGATGGATCCGCATCCGAACAGCATCTGATCCGCTAGGAGCCCTACCACTCGTATCATTGTTCAGTGATGGATAGAGGGAAGGGTACGGGATCGACGGCTGAGTTGTATTGTCCATGTTCCTCTCATTTTCAATTCTTGTGACTGTGGCATTTGTATTACGAGGCCGAAGAATGAGGACGAGTTCTTAACACTGCGTTTCCGCGTGTGGCTATGTGAGTTTGTCCCGATTTTCCCCGTCTGTCTTGATCGTCCTGTCTAAAGATTTTTCCGAATTTCTCCAGGCGTACGGTGTGTGCCTCTATTCTTGGTACTCCATTCCTTTTCCAAGTTCATAGAGAGCTCTAAAGTGCTGTCTCTTCTTCTCATGTATATTGATCATAGCTTTGAGTCAATGCTACAAAGTGATCTACACTCTACAGTACTTTTCTCAGACCAGTATTAAGTATACACACCCATTTTTCATTGACTACCTTTACTGTACAGGTGTGTGGTCTAGCATCTTTGAGCTCACTGGACTCGTTCTCGCCACACTTCAGCACTGGCCCACACCCCCTTCATTCAGGAGTGGATGGGAAACTGACGATCCAAGACGACGCTCGGGCCACCGAAGCTTCTACGGTACAGTGTGCGGGAGGAGCACTCTACTGTTGGAGAGGTGGATACGGCTGGTGGTACCTCGGCTCTGAGGATCTGATGTGACCTTGATACTTCGCTATGCTACTCACAGCGGTGCACAGCGGGGCGCGGAGCATATTTGTCAGCCATTTTTGTGCATTCTTAAATGACGGATAGTTCACATGATTTTGGGTGAGATAAAATCCATCGTATTTACTGCTAAAAAAACCGGGTCGCAAAAGCTCAAATTATGCGCTTAAGCTTTTCCGTGCTAAAATTTTTATTCATTTGTGACCAAAAAAGGGAAGTAAATAGTATTCGAGTTTTGATTTGTAAGAAAATGCGCAAAAGGTATGATCAATATTTGTGTGTCGGATTCCGGCGAGTAAAATGAATTCACTGGGGCATTGAAAAACACGAACTTAAATTACCGATTTTTCTCAACAGCCGGGCATACTCCATATGGAATATCGGCCTCAAATCGGTGCTATATGGAGTAGGTCCGGTGCCGAGCAAAAATCCGTCATTTACAGTGACTGACAAAATTGATGTCATCCCCGTGACCAGATTCAATTCAAAAACTCAATTCGATCTGGTCACGGGGTGACATCAGTTTTGTCAGTCACTGTAAGTTTAGATTTTTCCCATCCGCAGTGCTTTTCCTTTTACTCGCCGGAATCCGACACACAAATAGTGATCATACCTTTTTCGCATTTTCTCACAAATCAGAGTTCAAATACTATTTGCTTCCCTTTTTTGGTCATGAATGAATAAAAAGTTTAGCATGGAAAAACTTGAGTGCATAATTTGAGCTTTTGTGACCCCTTTTTGGCAGCTAATACAATCAATTTTATCTCACCCAAAATCGTGTGAACTATCCGTCATTTAAGAGTGCACAAAAATGGCTGGCAAATATGCTCCGCGCCCCGCTGTGACTAATGATAGGCGGTATAACGATCACGCTGACTGGCGTGGGAATCCATCTCTCTCTCTCTCTCTCTCTCCTGAAGTCCAACGCGGCTTCATATCTTAGTCTCTCGTAGACAGACAGTAATAACGATCATTAGAAATGATGTATTAGCAGTCTGTTAATAACCTCGGGTGCTTTTTGGGACTCGCTTTTTTCAATAGATTTGATTAATTGCATAATCTTCGCACGGACCTTTTCGGGAAGGTAATGCAGTTTTTGCTCAACTGTCCCGAAAATACTGCAGCTTCATTCCATTATATTTCGTTGTCTAAAAGCTACATACACGGTATTGCAAGCATTCTCGGTATTCTAGAGTCCTCAGAACCACCCAAAACGACCCACGTATAAGGGAAATTGACCGCGGGAAGATTACGAAAGAATAAATCTTTGTAATCCAAATCCCAGTCCCAAGGCTCTCGATCGCAATCGATAGACTATTCATATCTCAGGCCATCACGGAATTGGGACGAACATTGCCATGCATGGTATATGCTGGCCATGCAAAGACCATCATGGTTTGAAGATGGCAGTGGATGGTATGCAGTTGCCATCGGGGTGCCATGTTATGGAGTACGATGGCAAGCATATACCATCGATGGCGTGGTTTACCATGTTTGTCCCAGTTCCGTGATGGCCCAAGTCGCCAACGAGCGACTCACCTCTTCTTCTCGTACTAGCTTTAAGACCACCGTGTTTATCAGGGCGAGTACTTTATTTTCGTTCTCTAGGCTACTGTATAATTTTGAGTAAGTGTTCAGTAGGGATGACGCGTGACGAAATTCAGGTACAGTTCAGCGAGTTCAGTATCCAAATTGCGGCGTGACACCTTCTAAAACAGTGTTCATTTGTGACAGTTCACTGCCAATTTGAACCCATGATTGAGCTAAAACGATGGAGTACACGCTCTTCTGAAGGAACTGTGAGCTAAAAAGTGTTGCTTTCGATGAAAAACGCGCGTTAGCGCGGAAGCTTGAGAAATTTTACTTGAAATTACCATATTGGACAGGTTGTCATGCGGTTCATTTGCAAGCGTGATGCGTGACGAACAACGAAAAATGAACAGTTCAGCCAGCGCTGTGATGCGTGACTGAACACTTACTCGAAATTATACAGTAATCTACTTCGTCGTCTCTGCGGAACGACTTCGTATTTTAGACTACTTACAGACGCCCGTCTGTGTACCCGACGGATCTCCCGTGCTCTACCCGTAGCACAAGCCTTTCTTCCGCAATGCGGGCCAGGCTTGATGAGGGTGCTTGCCACCTCATCCGATACCCCTCTCTTACATCCGTACATCGTTTCATTTTAAGTATTTCTTTCGCGTTTACAATTCATTTGAATCAACACCTTTCCAAGGATCGGATGCGGCGGGTGCTGTAGTTTGCAGCGGATGCCCATTGTAGATCAGTACGATCATATTCAATATTTATCGTGGCGAACCACCTGAATGTCGCGCTCAGCTCCACCTGTCAATAGAAGGATTTAAATGATGATGCATATGGGAGGCGGTATCCATAATCACAACCGTAAACTTCGAGAGCGTAATATATAATATAACCCCTCGATTTCACCCCAAGGAGGTCATCCGACACACTTTCGAGAAAGCCGGAGCTAGTCTCTCCCTTCGGGAGCTTAAATGAGGGTGCAGCGGATAAAATACCCATTTTCTCCTTTTCCAGAAGTTGACAGGAGGCTCTCCATGGCGGCATCCCTAATACAGAACTGGGCGAGAATGACAGACAGGAGGCGATATAACGCCACGCCGTCCTCATTGCAGGTCAGCGTACACACTGACAAGCGGGAAGCATGACATGGAGGAGTAGAACTGTAGGTTGGAGGAACGTGTTGACGATGAGCAATAGTTATAAGGCTAGTGATGCCATGCGTAGCAATGTCATACATACCAGTTTGGCGCCAGAGCAGAGGAGCAGCACATCCTAAGATAGCGTTCACCTTACAGGTATAACGTCCAGTGCGATGTGCCGAAGCTACGCAGGCCACCCAGAACTGCCTACGCAATGAGTCCTATCGTCCAATGTGCCATTGTGCTTGCCGCCAGGGCCTCTCTCGTTTGGACAGTGACTGGGATCATATGGATGGTAGAACTGCAGGCATGTGCATGTTTGGTGATATAGTGTGTGAAGCTTGCGAATGAGGTGAGGTGGAGGGTGTGAATTGGATAGCTAGAGGAAACCTACGAAAGACGAGTGAGTAGTTTGCGTTATTGTATTGCTCTCTTCCTTTTTTTTTCTGCCAGGTTTCCCTTCTTCGTTTTTCTGGAGCGAGGATATTGATAGATAAGTAGTAATTGCAAAACAGTACACGGGCAAACATCACTAGTATTACACGGTGCCGGGGCGAATCGGTCCCCTAGTACTTATAGGTATTCATGGGAATATCGTCTTCCAGTGTGGATACTACCGGCCTAGAGGACGTAATCATGATTAAGAGAATGTCTGCGATTGAATGCACTAATTTGAGACGTACCGCATAACCTTTATCATGGTTGACATTGGAAGACTTGGTCCAGTACCACTCGGAGCGTGAGGGACATGGTCCAACTGAGACGCAATGTGACTGAAAGAGCCAACACTGCCCTCTTGTCGACAGAAAGAAGCACGGGAATTTAGAGAAGCAAGAAGGGTGTTGGTGTATAATTTGGACAAAATAAGAGCACTGCGACATTTTCGGCGTCAGAGCCTAGATTCACCAGCAGTATACGGTGAACTCACATAGCAATATGGAGGCCTGTATTAGGAAGACGGAAGAAGAGGATCAATTCTAGAATTGCAGCACCAGCAGTGATAGCAGCCGTCTCGATGGTGTTACGGATGAAACGTGTCAAAAGAGCGTCAGTTTTCCTGGTGATGCGGCTAAAGTGATCACTTCGACTTTGAGCGATAGCCCTACCCAGCTATACGAATGATGGATCATCAGTTTTCTTTTTATATCTGGATAGAGCAGCTGAACGCACCAAGACTGTCATGCTGACGGTGATCATCACATCTGCGGTAGCACTAGCAGACAACCAGATAGCGGTACTTGGAAAGAGGATAGAAACGAAAGCAAGATCGCTTATGGGGACAAACTAAGCCACGGGATAGATTTCAGCCATCGAACAGGGCAGGGAAGAAAAAAGAGAAACTTACCCTAGCGGTTGAGACGATTGCTCCGACCACCTGAGTCGCAGAAACTGCAAAAATCAGCACCGTCACCGTTGTCCAAAACTTCTTTTCAAATTCATTAATCGAATGGTTGCTCCCCAACATCCAAACCCGCCAACCGAAGAAAACCTGGACGATTGCGGAAGCTGTAAGGGATATCATAAGCAAACCTGAAATGCATTCCGAGTATCAAGAACTTACAAAGACTGTTCCACAATGGTACTGTGGTAAAACCCCAGTCGACCAAATGAAGATTCTCGAATCGTCCCCATCCCAAAATAATCATGAGCCAGACAGAATCTGTAATTGCAACCGTCGAAACGAGATCCAGCACGAATACCGAGTAAACTGAAGCCAAGCGTTATTTTCTCAATCCAGAGCTGGCGACTAATCATCCTCACCAGTAAGCTTCACGAAGAGACGGTCTTTGGGGAAAGACATGTAGTAGATATCTGTAATCTCCGAACCTGAATGGGTCGATGTGTCTGCTTGGACAAAAGATATATCTCACATAATTGAACGATGAGTGTTCCCATGAGCAGGTAAGACATGAGAGCTCCAATGAGCTAGCAGAACGAAGTGAGTGAAAGAAATAAGTACGATCTTCAGCAAGCTCACAACTGGTCCTATCCTGAAAAGGTTATAAGCAGTCAGAACAAGCCTTCCAAGGTCAAGAGCATACGTACTCCAGGATAGTATCATGAGAGACAGGGGGCGAAGGGGGAATTGCAGCCATTGTAGCGCTGGGTCGGATGGGGATGAGGGGAGTGTCAAACTAAAGGATGGCAAAGCACCCCTGCATATATATGATTATGTTAGGGGAAGGTGTATTTCAGGTTAAGGATGATTTTTGTTGAGCTTCATCGACACGAGGATGATGATGGTACACCAAACATCGGTATCGGAAGAAGATCGGATGTACTATATAACCTACCATCCGATCCGACCCAATCCGTTAGGAGCCCTAAATGTAGCCACACACGGAAGTAAGAACGAGTCCCTGATTTTAAGTGCCTCGTAATTTGAACCTCGTCTTTATAGAAAAAAGGACCAGACACTCGCCTACCAATGTCTCTCGACTACTTATCTCCCCTCGTCACGTTTGGAATCCCTTGATGATTGGTACTCTTAAGCGCTTGCGGCGTTGCGGATTGAGAAGTGACTAGTTGGGTAAGGCCGAGTACGATCATGGAATGCCAAGGAGAAAGAAGAAGGTACCCTGTGTTACTACGCCCTAGACAGGATACTTAGTTCTGTATTTTCTGGGGCTCCAAAAAATACGAAACGATGTTGGGTCAGAAGAATACACCCTGCGAAAACACCTGTGATGGCGTTGAAACAAGTCTAGACGATATCGATGAAGACTGAAAACAAACCTCAGAGCAACCTCATAGCGTCAAATGCCCAAAGAGTCAGCGCTGTCATATTTTTGGACTTCTCCACCACTTCAAGAGAGGATGAAAAGTCTGATAATCCGTTTTCTGCCCTTGGGATGGCAAATGCGTGCAGCCGTGTCCCAGTTTACTTACGTTTTGGGGGCCCTGCGCAGTAAACAATCACGTCAAACCCAGAAAAAGAACTGTATTACCTAGAAAACTAGAAATGCAAGAGGATTTTACACTCATTTTGCAGTTCTGGAGCTTGTCTGTAGCCCATAGAAGGAGGAGGACGAACTCGAAGCTGAAGATGTGTTGGTCCCGAAGAAAGAAATGCCGGCGGCAAATTTCCGAAGTCACAGCACATGACTCTGACGCGTCGCGTAAACTAGCCCCTATTCGTTCAGGGTGCCATGGCAAATTTCGAGGCCCAAGCTTTTATAAGTTTCTGATAATAGTCCCTGAGTGTAAAATGTTTTTCACAATCAAAAAAAACCCTCTTATTAACTAGTGTACTTGGTCTTGGCCACAATCTCAACTTTGACATCAACAACCAGGCAGAATACTACCAGAACCTGCCTGTTAGGCTGTTCCTTTCTATGCAAGCCTTAGGGGTGTAAGGGTCCTTATAACCACAAATGAAATACCATGTTATAAGTACTCGGATAGCTTTAAAGCCTTCTTTTAAGTCCAAGCCTTGCTAAAAGTGTGAAATGAAGAAGGCAGGGTCCAAGCGTTCTCTATCAGCAAGGAACCAAATCTGGAAGGAGGCTAGACCAGGTACGATGGCATTTTTGAACTGTCGAAGTCAATGACGAATCATCGCTGCCATGAGGTCTTCTGGTCTATAGTCTCCACGGTGCGTCGCACGACTTCGGGGTTTCTGCAGTGACCTTACAGCATCTGTCTTTGAATGGAAAAGAGAAAGAAAACGAAAGTGATAGTAGACTGACCTTGGCGGAATATGTGCAGATGGCTGTTACTCAACTCATTTGCGGGTTTGCGTGCCAAATAAGGAGAAAAATAGCATGTATGCATAGTACGGGTATGACAGAAATAGTATTAATGAAGTAAAATACACTTCAAGACTATGTCCATGGTTGGTGTTCAGCAGTGATAGTGGTGTGGCAGTCAAGCGAGCTCATGACCGAAAATGGGATGTCCGGTAATAAGGAAGTGGGTACTTGACAGACGCTGCCGTGACCGATGTCAACTGTACATGTACAGTTTTAGATCTCGACCGTGGTGCCAGATGATACGGATGAGTGGCGTCGAACAGGGGTGGGAGTGTGGTAAATTCGAACGCAGTTTAACTCGGCCTCGTAACCAAAAATACACCTTCCCGCTAACATAATCATATATATGCAGGAGTGCTTTGGTACGCTTCAGTTTGACACTCCCCTCATCCCCGTCCACCGGGTGCTTGCTACAATGGCTGCAATTCCCCCGCCTTCGCCCCCTGTCTCTCATGACGCTATCCTGGAGTACGTACACTCTAAGTTGATCTTGGAAGTTTTGTTCTGACCTCTTATAACACTCTCAGTATAGGACCAGTGGTAAGCTTGCTGAAGATCGTACTTATTTCTTTCACTCACTTCGTTCTACTAGCTCATTGGAGCCCTCATGTCTTACCTGCTCATGGGAACACTCATCCTTCAATTATGTGAGATCTATCTCCACGCAGGCAGATCGACCCATTCAATTTCGGAAACAGATATCTACTACATGTCTTTCCCTGACGACCGTCTCTTCGTGAAGCTTACTGGTGAGCATGACCAGTCGCCAGCTATGAATCTAAAAAAAACGCTTGGCTTCAGTTTACTCGGTATTCGTGCTGGATATTGTTTCGACGGTTGCAATTACGGAGTCTGCCTGGATCATGCTTATTTTGGGATGGGGACGATTCGAGAATCTTCATTTGGTCGACTGGGGTTTTACCACAGTACCATTGTGGAACAGTCTTTGTGAGTTTTCGATACTCGAAAAGCATTTCGGGTTTGCTTATATCCCTTACAGCTTCCGCGATTGTACAGGTTTTCTTCGGTTGGCGAGTTTGGATGTTGGGCAGCCACCATTCTATCAATGAATTTGAGAAGAAGTTTTGGGCAACGATGACGGTGTTCATTTTTGCCGTTTCTGTGACCCAGGTAGTTGGAGCAATCGTCTCAACCGCTAGGGTAAGGTTCTCTTAAAAATTTCCTTCCCTGCTCAATCGCAATCGCTGAAATGTATCATCCCGTTGCTTAGTTTTTCCCCATAAACGACCTTGCCTTCGTTTCTATCGTCTTTCCCAGTACCGCTACCTGGCTATCTGCTAGCGCTGCCGCGGATGTCATGATCACTGTCTGCATGACAGTCTTAGTGCGTTCGGCTGCTCTGTCCCAATATAGAAAAATAAACCAATCCATCATTCGCACAGCTGCGTAGGGCTATCGCTCGAAGTCGAAGGGACTACTATGTTAGCGACGTCACCAGGCAAACTGACGCTCTTTTGACACGTATTATTCGTAACACCATCGAGACGGCTGCTATCACTGCCGGTGCTGCAATTCTGGAGTTGATCCTCTTCTTCCGTCTTCCTAATACGGGCCTCCATATTGCTATGTGAGTTACCTACCGTATACTGTTGGTGATTCTCTCTGATGCCGAAAATGTTGCAGTGCTCTTATTTTGTCCAAATTATACACCAACACGCTCCTTGCTTCTTTAAATTCCCGTGCCTCCTTCCGTCCAGAAGAGGGCAGTGTTGGCTCAAGAAACCCCATTGCATTTGGATCAGACCATGGTTCTCATGCTTCGAGTGGTACTGCCAGAGTCCACTTCACGGATAATTCTATTCAGCAATGCTGATGGACAAACCTTGCTTGTGAAGCAACCCCATTGTTAGTTTTGGAGGACCTAAGAAACCCTGGTACCACGCAGGGCTGCAACGAGCCTTTCCTTTGAAGGTGGTTTTCCGGAGTTCAGATTGTCCAGATGAGAGTGGTTGACACATGTAGGCGAGTTGATTGCTCCCAGTCGTGCTGAGAATGTAGAGCTGAGTGGTGTAAAGGTTTACTGCTCACAAAGCAACTTTCCGTCAAGCTTCCTAACCACTGCGACGTACTCCCCCCTCCCTCGGCCCCCCGGGCACCCATAACTACCCTTTCTCAGCTTCTCGCAGCCCTGCCTACTTTCAAGCACGCAAATTTGATCATAACACCGAAACCTGCATTGGAGATCTTGAGGTCAAAGGGATTGGCGTCGATGATGCACGGGCATTGTTCGGGTGAGGACTGAAGCTGTGGGTTGAATTTGGGGAGAGCCAAAGGCTAGCTGGGTTAGTTATTGAGCAAATAAATGAATGGAAACTCGGACATGACTTCAACAAAGCATTACCAAATAGGTACTAGTACAGTCTACTACGCTGGTTGTAAAGAACCGCGGGTTCAGTTCGGGTTCAGGAACTCTAAGATGATTAGTAGTGAGAATGAGAGTACTTAAATCCAGGCAAGCACTGAGCATCATCAAGAAGTACTATGTTCCCGAGCACTTGGTGAGCGCGAAGCATCAGTCAAGGTCGAGCAACAGCACGCTAAACAAGCTTGCGCATTGCTAAGGATGGCGGCTTACAGATGTAAGGTTGTACACAGGTGTGTATTGCGGGTAGAAAGGCTTTTTTACAAGAGTACATACTAGGGTACTTATATACTCAGTCAGCGAATGATTAGAAGTAGCTGGAATATGAAGGAATGTTATAGAAAAGGGAAGAAAGAAAGAGAAAGCGCATGCCCGAAGTATCAATCTACACAGTACGTACGGTAGATCGAGACTGATAGCGAACTGGTACCCCAAGTTCAAATTTCGGCTATTTTTGTTGGCTTCCCGAGTGTGCCAATCTCTGTGGCCCAACTTCATACTGGCTCAGGGCCTCCAATGTGTAGTTATGAACACTGAACAATCATAATTGCATAAAAGAAACACTGTGGAACGTGTGGAGAACATCGTCGAAAATGGACCGAGCTTGCGGACCAGTCAAATAACCGAAAACAGCCGAAAAAGATCGCCAGAAACTCGGGGTTTTCCTGATGCAAAATGCAAAACGCAAAACATGTACACAGATAAGTATTTGCGAAAGAGTACATTGGGGCAAATATCACTGTTATTACACGGCGCTGGGGGTCAGTCCCCTAGTAGAAGTATGCATGGAGATGTCGTCTCTCAGTGTGGAAGTTATACCGGCCTAGAATAGGTGATCATGAGTCAGAGAATGTCGGATTGCATGCGATGATGCGCTAATTTGAGACGTACCGAATAACCTTTATCATGGCTGACGTTGGAAGATTGGGTGAAGTAGACTCGAGTATCACTCGAAGCATAGTCTCGATAGTCGTTCAAAGACATGTGTACAGTAGTAAATCGAGTATTGCTGCTCAAAGAGTCACCCTCTTCTCGTCGGAAGTAAGCACGGGAATTTAGAGATGCAAGGAGCGTGTTGGTGTATAATTTGGACAAAATAAGAGCACTGTGACATTTTCGGCGTCAGAGCCTAGAATTAGCAACAGTATATATATGATAACTCACATAGCAATATGCAGGCCTGTATTAGGAAGACGGAAGAAGAGGATCAACTCCAGAATTGCAGCACCGGCAGTGATAGCAGCCGTCTCGATGGTGCTACGAATGATACGTGTCAAAAAAAGATCAGTTTGCCTGGTGATGTGGCTAAAGTGCTCAATTCGACTTCGAGCGATAGCCCTACGCAGCTGTGCGGATGATCGATTAGCTTTTTCTATATTTGGACAGAGCAGCTGAACGCACCAAGACTGTCATGCAGACAGTGATCATGACATCTGCGGTAGCGCTAGCAGCCAACCAGGTAGCGGTACTTGGAAAGACGATAGAAACGAAGGCAAGATCGTTTATGGGGAAAAACTAAGCAACGAATAGGTGATCGAGCAGGGTCGAAAGGCAAAGGAAACCTACCCTGGCGGTTGAGACGACTGCTCCAACTACCTGAATCACAGAAACCATAAGAATCAGCACTGTCATCACTCTCCAGAACTTTTTCTCAAATTTGTTGATAGAATTATGGCTGCCCAACATCCAAACTCGCCAACCGAAGAAAACCTGTACTACCGCAGAAGCTGTGAGGGATATAAGTAAACGGTTAAACCAAAATGCTCAGTGCCCGAGTATCGAGAACCGTGACTCACAAAGACTGTTCCACAATGGTGTTGTAGTAAAACCCCAGTCGACCAAATGAAGATACTCGAATCGTCCCCATCCCGAAATAAGCATGAGCCAGACAGAATCTGTAGTTGCAACGGTAGAAACGAGATCTAGCACGAATACCAAGTAAACTGAAGCAAAAGCTTTATTTTTGACTTCAGAGCCGGCAAATGGGCATGCTTACCGGTAAACTTCACGACGAGACGGTCGTTGGGGGCAGACATGTAGTAGATATCTGTTTCCGAAGTTTAATAGTCGATCTGTTTGCTTGTACAAATATATATATCTTACACAATTGAACGATGAGTGTTCCCATGAGTAGGTATGAGATGAGCGCTCCAATGAACTAGGAGAACGATGTGAGTGGAAGAATTAAGTACGATCGTCCGCAAGCTCACCACTGGTGCTATGCTGAGATTGTCATCAGAGGTCAGAACAAGCCTTCGAAGATCAAGAGTGTACGTACCCCAGGATGGTGTCATGAGAGACAGGGGGCGAAGGCGGGAGAATTGCAGCCATTGTAACGCCGGGTGGACGGGGATGAGGAGAGTGTCAAGCTAAAGGGTAGCAAAGCACCCTTGACCCCTGCATATACATATATGATTATGTTACTGGGAAGGTGTAGATAGATTATGTACACCGCCCCGGAAAAGGATCAACCTAACGTCAAAACCGTCAGAACACTGACATGTACTGACACCTCATGTGCCTGCTTCGTAGTAGCTTTGTTCTCAATTTGTCCTTTGATTTAAGCACACCTTCAGCGATGCTTCTGCTTCCCCAACAACTCCTTCAACTATGTGAAGGCCATGTCTTTCAAGCCTTCCCCACGCCTCCCTTTCATTTTCGTCTCCGCCCAACAATCCCAGTTCAAATCCCGTCCCGAACTCGTACCCACCCCATGGAACATCACTTTGACCAAAACCTTCCTCCTCTCCTATTAATGGCCCCGCATGTCTCCTCCCCGGATCGCATTCGTCCGCAACGTTGAATATCTTCTGACGGAGTGAATGATACGTTTTTGACGTTATGGGCGGGAACTGCTAGCTCGTTGCCAGGATTTGACGTACCATTTGATCACTGGGGAAAGATGCCACTGCTTCGCATGGCAAGTTACGAGGCCCATAGTAGGGTTGCAGCGTTAGCCATATTAGGAATATTATACTGTGGTTATTCAGTAGAGATTCACTGTAAGAACAAGATAAGTAATCATGCAATCAATGCCTATTCGTACTTAGAACCCCAGTGTTTATATTGCTCGGCTTGTACAACCGAATAAAGGCAGGGCACGTTGCCGTTTAGCTGCTGTCAAGCCGGGCAACCGAGTTAATTAAATCGCGGCTTTTCTGATGGGCCATGGCCTACACACTAAAACCTCGCTATATTCTTGAACCGCGTTGTAGCTGATCATGATTGCAAAAACAGGGCTGACCAATTGACTGACGGCGCGTACTTGTATGCTTGTGTATTGGCTACATAAATACATACATACATATCGCGGGGTGAAGGCGAAAGGACTTAGGAAAATCCGACGGGACTTGGGTTATGTCATTGTTTGTTCATGGTTGACGACAGCTTGAGTCGGATCGAAAAGCCGATGCGTCGTGAGTCTAGACCGATCATTCTTGGATCATTCGGTTGTCGGCATCATAGACTGGCCAATAGAAATTGCAGGCGTGGAAAAGTTGCGATTGAATTGCAAAGGTCGCCTAAGTTAACTCAGCCTAAAGGCCTCGTAACCGATCACCGGCTGTTGCCGCAAAAACGCGTGGTCTTCAATCCTTCACACTTGCTCACACACCGAAAAGGGACAAATTTCCGCTCGACGGATATGTGAACGGATATGTGCATGGAAATAAGATATATTTGGAACCTGGATTTCAGTACAAAAAGATGATGTATCTGTAAGGTAGATATCTGAACAGAAAGTTGCTATATAAGGATGCATTTTAGTACATTTGATTGATGTGCAGAAATATTGCATATCAAAGCTATTGAAAGAAGTACAAAAAGACCTCATATCAAGGCTCTGGATATGGTTATGGACATGGGTCTGGAAAGACAATCAGTCCGGCTTCCTGATATGTACCAATAATTCATATGTCCGTTGAACGAATATGCCAGAATCCGCATATCCGTTCAACGGACATATGAACTATTGGTACCCATATCTGGAAGCCGGATTTATTGTCTTTTCGGATGCATATCCGTAACAATGTCCGGAGCCTTAATATGAGGTCTTTTTGTACCTTTTTCCATAGATTTGATATGCCATGTGTCTGTGCACTAGTCAAATGTACCAAAAGACTTCGAGATATATTGGCTTTCTGTTCAGATATCTAGTCTACGGATACATCATCTTTTTGTACTTATATCTAGTTCCCGAATATATCTCATTTTCGTACACATATCCGGTCACATATCCGTCGAGCGGAAATTTGTCCCTTTTCGGCGTGTCATCGCTGCTTCTCCCATTAAGCAAAATCCACATCATGAAGGAGATGTGGGCCACCACTGCGTGTGGCAATGACGAGGCCCAAAGGAAAAGGGGTGGGTGGCGAGCGCTAATGAGAGCTGTCAACTGTTTCGGTACTGAGATTCCGAGTCGAGGAAATCGTATATCTAAATCGTATATCTAAATTACATAGCCATACGCGGAAGCCTCATATTATAGGAACAAGTCACAGTCCCTCAAGGGCCCCGTAACGTTGTAACCTTCATGGATGGTGAGCAGCGATGAGCAAGTGAAGGGTGATGGGCGTTGCGCGTACGCGTTGCAGACCACGTGTTTTTGCGGCAACAGCTAGTGACCGAATGGCACCGGAAACCAGCCCAACATCTGTGAAGAAACGGCATACCGGCATGACCGGAGCTTGCCGACTGAATAGAGGACCTAACGAGCACAGCCACACGCGGGAACGTCAGATTATAAGAACGAGACCCTAAAGGGCCTCGTAATGTCGGTCTCCCCACAGTTTACACCAGATTTGGGTCTCGTTATTGTGCCACGCGCAGCGATGGCCCACATTTCTCTCTTAGAGTGTTGGATCATGGGTATGAGCAGTGGTAAAGAATTTTACGGTGGTGAATTGGAATGATATCCATGAGGTGGGTTTCTACTTCTCTTTCTATTATTTTCTCAATGTAGGCACCTCAGGTACTAAGATCTAAACAGTTTCACATAAACTCTGACAGGACAGTCGTCACCGCCATCTACAACCTCATAGAGGACATCTCGGACATGACGTCTGTAGCCCAGTCTCTCTTTGGCCATTGGTTTATCTGGGATGTATGTGCACAGGAGTTGGATATTGCTTCTGGTAAGTCAATTTTTCGTTCTCTTCTGCTCCTTTTCCCTTTCTCCCTTCATCCTCATCTTTCTTTGACATTGATATTCATGTACAATATATCTCTCCATCTCAGGCAACCCAACAAACTCCCTCTTCTGCGTCCTATCATCTGCCTCTCCCCAGTCTACACCTATATCCGTATCAGGTAGCATCACCACCCCAGCTACTCCTCCAACAGATTCTAACAGCCAATTATGTCCATATCAATGGCAGAGAAGAGCGCAGCAAGGAATTATCTGATTTTGGCAAGACATTGATGGGTAAGGTGTTTCATTTCATTTCAGTCTTGGTCTTTTCTTTTGTTGCTTTGTCTCCTTTCTTCTTCCCAGCCCTGCATAATGAATGATACTTACTCTGCTATGCAGATCAACTTCCCAAATCATATGGGCTCTTGGTCCCCTCCACCATCCAAGTAAATCTCTCAGGCCCATCTGTGCTGTCCTCCCACCTCTCAAATTTCACAGGAGACGATGCAAGATGGGTTGGTGAGAAGGGGTTGAGTGGGGGTGAGTAGCTAAGGTAGCAGAAGTCCACTGCCATCGGTAGTCACGTGAAAACGTGTGACACCGACCCCGATATGCAAGGCTTGGTGAGCAGGGCATTAGAGGAAAAAAGAGCACTGCAGAATGGTAGCTAGGGATGTTGTCTATAGATCTGTGGTCTTATATTTCTGAGGAATAGTGCCGATGTAAAGCTTTAGCACAAAAAACTTTTTTTTTCCAAAAATGCTCAGAACAGGATTTCTATCCGAACGAGGTAGACAATGAAAATTTGGTCTCTCCAAAACAGCTGCTCATGTGACCGTATTGTTGCAGCCTCAGCAGCACTCGGAGACGTGTTTTTTGCCTCTTTTACATCACCATGCCCACTCTGAAGTGAAAGAAATACATCAAGAACCTCAGACACCATGCCAAGAAACGAGCAAGACGTGAATCTCCTCATAATCCTGATCCCGCCACCCACTCTCCCACACCCGAACCTGCACTCGAGCCTGCACCTGATGTGGACTCAGATCTTGAACTGGAAGATCATCCTGGTTTGAATATTGACGACGGCAACTCGGATACTTTTTCGATTGCATCATCAGACTTCTCTTGTGAGAATGATGATGTGCCTGATTTTGACACTGATAACTCACTGGTGCACTGGCTTACACTCGGACATGAACGCCTACAGGCTAGGCTTCACTTGCAAATTAAAAACAAGAGATCAAACTGGAAAACCAAAACACTTGGAGCTCAACCTGCTGAGCAGACGCTGCGCACACACAAAGCCAACATTCGGAAGAATAAAGAAGCACACGGTGATGGCTTGATGCAATGGCGATTGGGCATGGGCAAGGGAAAGGCACAGAGCAGTGAGAAATCTACAGCCACGCCCGATGAATCAGTACCTGTGGCTTTAGACTCGGATGATGAAATAGAGATTGTTGAATCTCAGAACAGGAATGAAACTGCTGCAAATTTGCCAAGTACTCCTCAACTGTCAGTGACCATCGAGGAAGTGGATGATGAAGATCTTTTCTGTGAATACAGGACCTGGATGCATCCATCCCTTGGCTTCTTGAAGAAGATGGTGTCAATGACATTGACATTCCGGATTCAATTTTTTTTGACATCCAGGAAGACTTGTTGCCTTCAACATCATCTGATTCGTCTATCCCCGCTCCATCTAACCAACCATCAAAACGACAAATCCCCACCCCTTCGAAAGTTCAATCTTGCATCACGCAGCTGGATGAGATGCTCCATCCACGTCAGAAGACTGGCCATGGATTTAGCAAAAAGGCATCTCCATTTGATAGAGTTCTTCGAGGTCGGCTCGAATTGATGCTTTCTTTCCTTCGGCTTCAAGTCCATAATGAGTACACTCAATGGACTTGGTCCGCTGATCTCATTGCTGTGACTGCTGGGAAAGGTCCATGGTTATCTCGTATGCTCAGGGTCTGGACAATAGACTTTGTGGAGAACCCGGAGAAGCTTCCAAAGCCAGCATATGGGTGCAAAAACAAGTCAATGCTAGATGACGAGGACCTAACACATGAGCTCAAGCTGCATCTTCAGGGGATTGGGAAATATGTTGCTGCAAGACATGTTGTTCAATTCATCAACTCACCAGAGGTAAAAGCTCAGTTGCGGTTGAAAAAGGGAATCACTGAGCGTACTGCGCATCAGTGGATGAATCGTATGGACAAGAGATGGGGGAAGGATCCTAAGGGAATGTATTTTGATGGCCATGGACGAGAGGATGTTGTTGATTACCGACAAGAGGGAAAGTGGGCAAGGCACACACGAAAATGGAACAGTGACGGCACCGAGGACACGCAGAATTTTATTCCAACTGCCAATGGGAAGACAGTGGTCATGTGGCGACATGATGAATCCACTTTCTACGCAAATGATCAACGAAACTTGCATTGGGTTGATAAAGATGAGCCGGCCACTCCAAAGCCCAAAGGAGAAGGATTATCAGCCATGTATGCTGGCTTTGTCTCTCCAGATTATGGGTGGCTAGAGAGCAAGGACTCGAGGTAAATTTTGGGTTGATTATTCATTTATTGACTTGCATTCTGACACTTATATTCAGGCAGACTGCTGGAGTGGTTTTTCGTGCTGGAAAAAACCGTGATGGATATTTCAACAATGACGATGTCATAGTACAGGCAACAGTTGCGATGGATATTCTTGAAAGAGACTATCCGGATGAAATTCATGTTCTCGCATATGACAATGCCAAGACACATACAGCACGAGCTGCTGATGCTCTCATGGCAATGAAGATGCCAGTCAAGGAAAATAAAGATTGGGGATATTTCACCTGCAATGGCATCAAGCATCGCATGCGGAAGGGGGAATTTGCTGATGGAACCCCTCAAGATTTCTATTACCCATCTGATCATCCGAAACATCCGGGCTGGTTCAAAGGAATGCGACAAATTATCCAGGAGCGGGTTGATAAAGGTGCAGACTTGCCGGATCCTTCCAAGGTCAAGCTCAACTGTGAATGTAAAGGTTTCAAATGTGAACCTGGAGCTAAAGACTGCTGCTGCTGAAGAATTTTATTTAATCAGCCGGATTTTCAGAATCAAAAAAGCTGTCTCGAGGAGCATTGTGAGAAGTGGGGGTTCATCGTGATTTTTTTCCCCAAGTACCACTGCGAATTGAACTTCATTGAGCAGTGCTGCGGGTATGCCAAGCAGATTTATCGAGAATTTCCGGAGTCAACAAAAAATGCTGATTTGGAACGGAACATGCTTCAGGCTATTGCATCTGTTCCTCTTTTATCCATGCACAGGTTAGTCCGCTTTCTCAACTCAGCCCTTGGGAATATGCTGATGACTTTTACAGGTTTGCAATACGAGCAGACCGCTTCATGGACACTTATCGGAAAGGTTTGAATGGTACCCAGGCTGCATGGGCAGCTAAAAAGTACCGAGGGCATCGAGTTGTTCTGGAAAAAATCATGGAGGAGTTCGATCAAGCTCATAGTAATACAAACGTAACTTAGTTCTACTCACAAACCTGAAATTCGCTCCTTAAAATTTTTTTTCGATGGTTGACCAAAACGGCCATGTGACAGTGACATGTCACACCATGTGACAGTGACATGTCACACCATGTGACTATCAATGGCAGTGGACTTCCGCTACCTTATCTACTTATCTACCATTTTTTTTTTTCATCTTGATTACTTTTGTTGTGTTCCTTTGTCTTTTTGTCTTTTGCCATGAGGTGGAAGTGAAATCCAACTTGATTACAACCAGTCTCCTCATCTAAGTACTGCTACCAAGGTATCCTATGTCACAGTAAGCACAGACTCCAAGAACCTCAGCTCGCCAGCAGCTGCAAAGTTCAATCACCCTGGAAACTGAGCCCTTACGCTGACAGCGATCACATCACCTGCATGCCACTGGCCCTGCTCCTTCCCAATAACCTGACCCTCCCTCTGCGTAATTTCTGTGTTCCCTAGCCAATTATTATGACTATGCAACCAACGTGTGTGCATAAAGTCCAGCTGGCCATTTGAGCCTCTGGGTATGATGCCAATCTCAAACCAGCTCCATGAGTTGTGCTGAGGGAAGTTGACAAAGCCTTGATCATGTGAGTGCGTAGAAACACGGATGGCAGCGATCTGGGCAGTGTCAGGCACAGAAAGTGGTGGCAAGTGGAATCAGACTTTTGAGACAATTTTTGCAGATTCACTGTATGCCAAAACTGGCCCCAGTGTGCAGAACTTTTGTTGGATGGTCCAAGTGTCAGTTGGTCCAAGAGAGGGAGGAGCCCGAGGATTGGGTTCATGGGTGGTAGAGGACTCAGAGGGTGACAATGGATATAAAGATGTTGCAGAAAAGAGGATGTGGACATTCTGGAAGAGTGACAGATCTTCTGCTCCTTGATCAGGTGCACCAGCATTTGTTGAGTATGGTGGAGTTTTCAGTACTTCTGGCAGCTGTAAGGGCGACTCCTGACACATGAGGCAATCACTCAACAACTGCAGGAGGAGAGCCAAAGATATATAAATCAGAACTAGAAGATACAAGGCTGACATACTATGCACCTGCAGGAGGAGATCCAAAGAGAAAAACTCAAGGATACTCGCCTGCAGGGAAGGGGTATATATACTTGTATGAAGGCCTGGAAAAAGATCTACAAAACTGTACAGTTGAAACGAAGTAATAGAAAGGTGGAATGATGACAGATCAAATGATGAATGATGAAACAATGAAACAGGGATAAACAAGTTGATGAAGTCCAGATAAAACAAGAACAAACAAGTCCTAAAGGAGAAGGGAAGGAAAAAGGAAACTGTCCCCTTACAGCAGCTCTGGACCATAGTAGGGCAGTCTCTGCACCAGGCTGACAGGGCTATTTTCGAATGGATGTCTGGAAATGTGCCATCATTATGCTTTCCAGCCAAATTCACATTTGTGTGTTACATACACTTCGCTAGTGTCAACTGGTGGCAGTTCAAGAATGGAGATATGGTATATGTGATTGCAAGAGACACTGTTTGCAAGATTTCATTAGCAGCAAGAAAGCTGGGAGTGGATTGTTTTGACTAACCAAGCTACCTGCTCCCTAACCCTAAACTTGCTTTTTTCACTGGCTGCTCCACAGCGTGGGGACTTTACAGAAGAAAGGTATTGCAGTGCAACAATGTTCATTACTGTCTTTATTTATGGTCTTTGCCCAAGACTGAGAGTCAATCACTCATCTAGTTTTGCTGTCCTCAATTTGTAGGCACCCTGTCTTACCAGTGCAGCACCACTCTTTGTTGAGAAATGATTTACAAGTGTGAAGTGGAAGTCCTTCAAAGGTCCTGAGTATAATAAACCTGCTATCAATATGAAGGGAGACTCACCTTCCAAGAAGAACAATTCATAAGTGGCAGCGTGACTGGATCCCTGAAGGTGACTATGAGCATGATGCTTGTGTCTGTCAGAGAGAGTTCCTTTGGGATCATCATATGATACATGTAGAACAATGCTGGAAGAAGTGGAAACTTCTGGACCCAGAGCAGAAGAACTGGTATGCTGGAGAGCATGACTGCAGCACCTATAACATAGGTTGCTTGCTTGACCTGCTCTGACGATAAGCTAGTCTTTCTCTGCTGTACGAGAAGTCGCTGCATATCGCTGCAAATTATTGTGGTGTGCCAAATAAGCTCACCATTGGTGATGACATTGAAGTGATTATCGAAATGAATGTCTATGTTGCTTGAGGCTTCTTTGACCTCATTGTGAGGAACTGATTATCCAGTATAGGGAAATATGTGGGTACCCCCTGGGTACCAGTGAATATTTAAGTTCAACAGTGTATGACATAAATATGGGCATTTGTATATAGTAGAGAGGTGTAAAGGTGTACATAGAGCTCATACATGGACTTCAATGAAGTGTACTGAAACTCAAATGTGTGTGGATAAGCACAGCCACTTACTTCTGTCCACAGTAGTCTCATTGCTACCTCAAGTATTTTTCTACAAAACAGCCTGGATATTTTTACCACAAGCCTATTGCATGCATTAGAGACTACTTTCATCCTCTGCATGCCAATATTCTATGAATCATGTACCAAAATCAACCTTAGATTCAAAATGAAGGCTTACACATGAACTTGAATAATGCTCATCATAATTCTCATTGTAAATACAACCTACTTATTCTACTTCATCACTGAGCCAGTGTTTCAAGCATTCACTAAGGCAATTTGTACATCCAATTCCTAGAAAAGTCAAGATCAATGTGAAATTAGCCTGAGGTTTAGTAGAGTTTGTGCTAGAAATTCACTTCTACACTTTGAATATGTTGTGGTACTGACTATTGGTGCAGAAGCTATAGCATTCCTTGTTTTCAAACCATTAGAAGTGACTTAGATGTTGGGTAGATGCTGGTAAGGTACCATGTTTCTTGCCTTTATGTTGTACGAAAATCTATTGGAAGATATGTAAGCCTGTATTGGATTATATACTAACCTGCCTGCTATGGTAATTTCTGGAATCATTCTCATGGATCTTGACCAATCTCAATGCCTCCACACAATTCTACCTTTTGGCGGGCTGATAACAAGGACTCTGCATTTACATCTTATTTGTGACTCTGAACTACTTTGTATGGCTCCCAGAAATATATATTCAATGATTTTGCCAGTATTCTACATTATTGTCTTCTTTGTTTCTTAGATTTTTTATCATTCTCTGTCTCCTCAGTCTCTTTGGTGTGATATGCCACTTGCTTAGATCTATGCAGCTGTGCATTCTCCTAGACTGTCTGTGACATCATAACTACTTCCTCTTCAACAGGTCAGGCCTTTCAGCTATAAGTCCAGCTTCCTGTAAAGCCTTTCTACTATGTTCTGCTGCTTATTCCTCAGTCACAATAAAAGAGCCATCAGAAGGTCTAATCAACAATGATTCTACATAATAAGCAAAGGTTATTGAATATTTGAAGGTACCCACATGTATCCACATGTACCCGCAGATTTCTGATGCCCAGGAGCTTTATGTCATATGTCGTACCAGCCAAAAATAGGACCAAATTGACAGGTCCCTCTGTCGAGGATAGCTCTGCTTTCAATCTCGATATTCAGAGGGACCTAGTAACAGGTCTATGTTCTGCCCTTGTATTGCATCATATGTCGCAGTATCTGATCTGAGTCGTATACATGCTAGTCCAAAAATAAAAGTGGTCTCATTTCTCTGATTTAAATGTACCTCAACATGGATATATCCAGTATGCATAGGTGGGTCTCTTGCAAAGTACCTTGGGAGCCTCAAGTGCAAAGTGTGCTTACAGACAACCATTTAGCAAGGACTGAATCAAATTAGGTCATCGATGAATAGAAGAAGCTCTGTCTAGCCTCAACAGTCAATCCTGCCTTCGCATTATGTACATATCTATATCCTTCGCATCCTACTAGACACTGGTAAGGAAGGCGACACCAGGAACCGCTTACATTTATGTAAGCGTAGCTGTGTAGCACTGCCACCCGCCAAAGTCGAGGTCCAAGAAAAAAAAAAAACTTTTAGGTAGCAAAAACTGTAGCTAGTACAACAAGAAGTATAGTATCTGCACCCGAGATGTGAAAGAAAGCTATGGAACAGTACGATGTCCATGGTACCTTTGGTTGGCCCAGGCAGCCTGTGCTCCTGTCAAGCCTTCTGCATAGGCATGAATATATCTATCTGCGCGATTTGCAAAGCTATTAAGTAGTAAGAGAAAGGACAGATTAGTAAAGAGGATTGAAACCAGATAAAAAATTTGACCTACCGCCGAATCAGAACAAGTGGTACTTCATCCAGAGATTTTTTTATGTTGGTCTTCATCTCTTGCATGGTTGAAGTGTGGGGACAGCAACGGTAGGTCAACTTGGACCTACCCCAGTACAACTCAATGTAATTGAGTTCGCAATGGAATTTCGGATAATATTCACAGAGGTGACTGCGAGATTCAATGTATTCCTGGACTGCGGATTTTTGATTTACGAAATCAGACTGATAAAATAGTACCTTGTGGCAGTAGCACCTCAAGTTTGTCCGGTCCTCAAAGCAAGTCTTCGGACACGATGCATTGAGAGAGGAACCATCAGTTGGCCAGAGACCCCTCTCCTTGATGATCTGTTCAGAACCTTTGAAATATCCAGGATAGGTGGGATGATCGTTGGGATAGTAAAACTCCGGTGGTGTACCATTGGGCAGAGTTCCATTGCGCATGCGGACACCGTTTCCCGGCCAGTCAGGGTGTGGACCTTTCACCATCTTGCGAGCAGAGAGTGCGTCAGCGGGACGAAATTGATGAGTCCTCACTTTGTCAAAGAGAAATAGTGCAGTCTTTGTTCCTCCAGTGCGAGACTCAAAAATATCGACTGCGTTCTCAACTTGCTTCAGCACATGCTCTCCTGTGAAGTACCCTTCACGAGAAGAACCTGCCTCAAAGAAGACACGAGCTTCACTAGAAAGTAAATTGTAAGTATGATTCCAGAGATTATATTGCAGAAACTCACTCTTCTTCGCTCTCAGGATCTTTGAGTGTAAGTCTGCCCCATTCTGTGGTTAAAAAGTCTGAAACCATCAACGAAGGGCCCTCTCCCTTGGGTTGTGGTGCAGTTGACATGTCCTCATGGTAAAATCCTCACTTTCGGCGGTCATGAGCATAAAATGTGGATTCGTCATGAGTGATGGGAATGATTTGAAATCAGTAGGGACCCTGTGGAACAGGAAATGGTGTGGGAATGCTTTCAACCTCTCCATTGCGATCATAGAGCACCATACGCTTTTTGTACTCCATCCAACGTTTGCAAAACTCATCCCGCAATTTGACAACATCTGGTCTCTCATGACCATCCTCGTACTGTTTTCGCTTCCTTTCACCAAATCTCCATACCATCCCAACCAGCCAGCGCTCTCCAGTTCGGACACTGATGTCAGTCTTTGAACCTGGATGATGCTTCTCGACCCACGCCTTCGTTGATGGCTCCTGCAAGAACTCCACAACATTCCAGCCAGAAACGTAACCCCCTTCCTCTGTTGCGGCTTTCTCCAACAAGTACACCTTGAGATGGTGTTGAAAATCCTCGTCATCAAGTATTTTGGGACGGAATTTCGGATAATGGAGAAGAGGTAGCTCGGCACAGCTAAGGAACAAATGGATCCAACTGTGAATGTTCTGTGTGTAGAACAAATTATGACCTGATGCAATAGCTGCTAATCTTGACGCTTTTGTCCAGGTGCATGGATGTGTATCGTCCAGGTACAGATTGACTGCTGCCAGCATTGCAAACAGCTGAGTTTTGGACTTTTGCTCATCCTTTTGAGTCCGTCGTGAGCCTTGCGCAGTGCATCACGGTTGAGGGCTTTGTCAAAACTTGGTAGATTCCCTGCAGTTCGTCGAAGATCATTGAGATGTGTATGGAGGGAGGCCAGAGTTAATGTTGGGCAAGAAAGATTGAAGTCCAGAGTGGATGAAGCGGATATAGGTAATGGGTCAATTTCGGCGAGTGGGGATGGAGGAGACTCAGCAGGTTGAGTTGTTGCTAGTGAGTCCAAATCTGTATGCTCCCATCTTCATTCACCATCTCATCCAGCTCGCAATTCCAGGTTGGTCCATTCATGATCTCTATTTCCTCCATCTCGTCGTCTTCGCTGTCTCCCTCAACCTCATCCAAATCCAAGACAGCTTTCAGCAGCTCTGTTTTAGAGGGACGCGTGAAAAACCCGGTAATAAATTGTTGTTTCCCATCTTCTGCAATGCGATGACGAGTTTGAGCATGTCGCTGCATAGAGCGCTTGGAGTTTCCGGTCCATCGTCTCTTTTTTCTTGTCTGATGTGATGCTAACCAGTCATTCTATCCATCCTCTAATCGCTTCCATAGGTTGTCTAACTGCTCGGAGTTTGTGATGTCTTCAGAGTCATCCTCGTCTTCGTCCTCGCTATCAGGGTTCCATGGTGGGATAGCATGTTGCTCCAGGTCGGCAAAGCATGCAAAGATTTCTGCAGCTTCTGGGATAGCAAGTTCGGGCTCTGGTGTACAGTGGTTGGAGGGATCTGGACTCGGAGGGTCAGAGGGTTTTTTCTGGTGCTTCGGATTTTGTGTGTTTGCGAGTTTTAGAGAGGCAAGGCAAGCATTTTTGGAGTCTTTGTTTCGGGGCATAGGGAGACAACAGGGAGCTCATTTTTTTAGCTTTTTTCGTTGCTGTCGGTGATACACTGATGCTGCACCATTTGTAGAGGCGCTGATCACCTTCTTTAGGAATATCTGTAATCTTATCATTTCCTTTTTAGGTATATCTATTATCTTATCTAGATTACATAAGGTGCTATAGCTCGGCTTTGATTTTTTTTGGGTATGCGAGAAGCATCAAAAAGGTGATTTACGTTCAAAGGAAAAAAAGTCAATCTAAATCAAATTTTGGACTATTTTGTTGGTTCTGCTTCGTACGATCCCTTCTAAACTGCCATCCAAGCATACCCTACCATTTAGATTTTCAATATTGCAAGTAGTGCTGATGGAGTTTCCTCATCATCGAGAGGGCAGGACTGCTTACATAAACATAAGTGGTTCCTGGTGTCACCTTCCTTAGGAATTACAATGTCACTGTCCAACCCAGTCTACAGTTTCCAAAACGGTGGATGCAAATCACTACAAGGTTACTCAATGCCAGTCTTGAGGTGAGTTTGATTCTCACCTTGCAATGGATGTCAACAATCTTTCTCTAGTCAACCTCTACATAGGTGTAGTCTGGTGTAGGACACAACAGTGACATCTTTCTGCCATGTTCCACAACCTGTAATAGAGTCTTCATGCCTTTGAATTCACAAAGGAATGGTCTGCTGAAGGCTTTGCATTGGCCACAAGGGAGATGACCAGTCATTGTGTAATGATTGACTGCGGCCATTGGTGTATAAAAGTAGTACAATTCTGAACCCTTCAACCTCATTCTCATCCCTTCTCACTCATCACTCACTACTCCTCACTCACATCCTACACCTTCCAGGTAGGCTTTGGCACCTCTGACTGTTTGAGCTCTACTTCTTTTCTCATCCCCTTCCAGTTTACTATAATCATGCGCTTCTTTGCTCTAGTTTCTGCCCTTGCTGCTGTTGGCTTCGCTACAGCTCGAGAATCTGCACATTTAGGTGCAGTCAGTGTCAGCCCTTGGGGATTTACTGATGGTGATGTGAGTGCATACTTGCAATTATCTTTCAATTCATTGTCCTTACTCAATCTTCAATGAACTCATAGGACATTACCCTCACCTACAATGCCACAACTGCCATTGCAGGAGGGCCTGTTCCTGAATCTGTCAGCCTTTGGGTCCAAGGTGTCTCTGTCACCAACAGATTCCAAAACCCTGTCACTGAGTTCTTCAGACTCGCACATAACAATAACTTTGATTCGCTGGTGAACCTGATCTTCACTGTGTCATGAATCTCTTCATGTCTTTGTCTCCAAACCCTGTTTTCCTTCATTCTTTTGCTTTTAGTCTTCTTTCCAGTACTTTGGCTTATCCAGATCTTGTTCCTCTTTGTTTTACTTCTTCTTTGCTTTGCTTTGCTTCTTACTTCTAGTCTCCTTTCCAGTACTTTGGCTTATCCAGATCCTTCTTCTTTGCTTTGCTTCCTTTGTTCCTGTCACTTCTATAGTTCTTCCAGGTGTTTATCCATGGTTCTTCCTTTCTCCATAGTTCTTCCTTGTTTCCCCATAGTTCTACCTTGTTTCTCCTTGATTCTTCCATTGTTTCTTTATTTCTCCATAGTTCTTCCTTTCCATCAGTACCTATTGATCTAGGCTTCGTCTCTTCATTCCTTTGATCATATATACTTCAGGGCTTTGTAGATAGGTCTCTAGTCTGTCCACTTGTACTCCCTATGATCCATACTGCTCAGCCTTGTCTCAGTACTATGTAGACTTGGGCCCATCTGTGGCTACTCACTCTTATCTATTCTCTTTGCTCTGTTACTTTGTCTTTGGCTCCTGTGTGGTGGCCTGAGAGGTTATCCAGTCTCTACTGAACCTGTTCTTGACACACTGCTCAAGTCACAGTGAGTATAAGTACTAAACTTATACAGTGGCAGAAAATGATGATACTGACTAATATTCACCCTGGGTTACTGTAGGTTCCCGAGCTACTGAACTATCAAGTTTCCGGCTCTGGCCTCACCTTCTTCAGTTGCACTACTGATGAATGCCCTCAAGTTATGACCAACAATAATTGAGTGAATATGACTTGGAGATGAGTGGCTCAGGGAATCAGGATTTGAAAGGATAATGATGGACTGACTGGGGTGTTCTTGTGAATATTATGTTGCTCTTTTATTTAATCATAGTTTTCCTGAAGAATGAATTTTGTAAGTTCTGCAAGAGGGAAGGAATGCAATGAAGCTGCCAAATCAAAAACAAGTTGAGAAAACAAAACACAAAGTGTGATGACAGTCAACCACACTGTCAGTGAAGACACTTTTGATCGACTGTCATACAAAGTGCTACAAAGGTATGAGGGCAACAATGACATCTAAGGTGCTAGCTATTTGACTGATTCTACACATCAGGAGGAAACACCTTTACAAGTTATCTATACTTAATATCTTATTCTTCTATGACTCAGACTACCCAAAATACACTATTTACTACATGTTTACCCATTTCTGAAACCTAAGATGAGAGTACACAGTACAACACACATAGCAGTAGAAATTGAAATTTGTTTTGCTTCTTCACTCAACACGAGTACAAGTCCATATTTTGATGTGTCACCCTCACTCTGAGTCACTAAATCCCTCTCACAGCCCCATTCCCACTTTCCACCCCTCAATCATTGTCAATGAGGATGATTACTAAATCAGAGGCATGCATGAATTGCGAAGCCATACCAAACAGATCAATAATTATAATGAGAAGTAGAACTAGCCAGCCCATTGGGAGGATTTAGAAGGTTATGCACATTGGTAGTGGTCCTGAAGGAAGCAGGACTGGCAGTGATCTGCAAGAAAAGAACACCACACAAAACCTGAGGTGACAAAGGGGACAACTGGGGACAATAGACAGAAGTGGGCACTGGGGAGGACGAACTGGGAAACTCTGAAACAACTGGAAAGTACTACAAGAATGGAAATACCAGCTGAGCAGCAGTTGGGGTCGATGACTTAGAAAGCCTGAAAACTAATGTGGAGGACAAGACATCGTATTGGGGATGTAGATACAGTAGTTATACTATTCTACGAAATGATCAGATTGTAAACATGAGTATAAAACATGTAGCTACTAAAGTAAGTATCAAATGTCAAGATCAAGGAAGTATCAAGTGAAACAAAACATATGTAAAACTGTAACTAAAGCTGTAGGTAGTGAAACTAATCAAATAAATGAAACTGCAAAAGATAGACCCAAGCACAATGCACATGACTAAAGTAGATACTGAAAATCAGTACTACAGCAGCTGGACCAGTTGCATTACCATTACCAATGTTACTAGATGAGCTTTTGTCTCAATCCTTTGTCACAGTCTTGAGTCTTGACCTACATACAATGCCAAAATAGGAGAGGAGGAGGAGGAGGAGGGTGTGGTGGCAGGGAGAG
The DNA here is from genome assembly GCA_013368315.1 of Tetrapyrgos nigripes. Taxonomy (NCBI): domain Eukaryota; kingdom Fungi; phylum Basidiomycota; class Agaricomycetes; order Agaricales; family Campanellaceae; genus Tetrapyrgos; species Tetrapyrgos nigripes. The sequence continues at coordinate 199,351 of JAACJM010000075.1, forward strand.
TGAAAAGTGAGAGAGTTGAAGGGAAGGGTGGACAATCACAAGTGGGGGGTGAAACTTTAAGTCAGTGTTGACATCAATGAGAATTGCAAGGCTAATGCCATAAAGGAAAAGAAGGGGAATTATCAGGGGAGATGTATAGAGGCAAAGAGAACATAGGTAAATCACGCTTGCATTTACTCACCACCTTTATATGTCTTGTGGATTCCTCTCCTTCTCAATTGACCCTGCCTGGAGATGCTAGTGTCAAGAACAGGTTCAGGTAGGGACTGGATGCCTCTCAAGCCACCACACAGGAGCCAAAGACAAAGTAACAAGGCAAATAGATGGTATATGTGAGTAAGCCAGACTGGGCCAGAGTCTACATAGTACTGAGGACAATGCTGAGCACTATGGATCAGTGGGACAGAAGTGGACAGACTCAGGAACCTATCTACAAAGCCATGTAGTAAATATACAAAAGTGCGAAGCTAGATCAGCAGGTATCTGATGGATACAACTAGAGGATGATAGTCATGTGTCTAAGTGATCTCAATATGTGCAGTAGAAGCAGATATGATCTGTCAGTCAGAAGGTAGAAGCCATAGGCACCAAGAGACGAGAAAGCTGAGGAAGAGTGAAGGAGGGCAGGGGGGAAGAGGGGGGGGTGAAGAGTAAATGAAGAGTCTGAGTTAAAATAAAAGAGGGAAAAGGCTAAAAAGCTCAGCTGACACACCTAAGAGTCATTCTACATTGAGGGTACCTCAATACCCAACATCAATATCTCTCCTTGCCTCCTCCATCTCCCAACTACCTCCACACTCCCCCCCACTCCTCCCCTATCACCCCACACTGCTCATTGAGAAGCTCAGCCTACACAAATCAAGCACCACCCCCCCTGATCCCAGTTCTCTCCTCCTCAGCACCTCAGCACACCAGTAAATAAAGCTTTTCTTGCAGGGCAAAAGTCAAAGTCATCAGAAGACAGGTCAAATTTGAATGATGACTCTGAAGCCAATGGGACAGGACATTTGGGTGGGCACAAAAGTGAATAGGTCATAAAAAAGCCAGTTAAGTTGTCAGGTTGTGTACTGTACCATTTCAATCAGTTGGAATGGCCTTGTGACATGTGACAAATTTTTCCAACTGGGACCTGGAAAATTGCAAGATTTAGGTGTGACCAGGGAGCAAATTTGGAAGTTTTTGCTGATTTTTGCTGATTTTCAGATGAAATTGGGGGTAAAAATTGTGACCAAAGGAATTTGTACTGGTGACCAAGGGCCAAATTTGGAAGAAAAGTTAGGTCTGTGGCCCGTGACCATTCCAACTGATTGAAATGGTACAGTACATGGACTTGGGCAATAATAGTTTCCGGAAGATCAAAAACCCAGATTTTCACACAAGTTACCACTTTTTGACTATTTTGACCATCTTTTCACACAGGTTTGGTGTTTTTTTGCGCAACTTCTCATCAATGAAAAGTCAAATCATCTTTCTGTACAAGTTAGGATAATGGACCAAAAATTCACAGGTTTCACATTTGATTCATTTTTAGCATGTTGTTGGGGATGGATTTTTACCATGAAATTTTCACATGTTCTCTTGATCTTAGATTCCAAAATTTACAGTTTCTGAAAACAGAAACTTATGACTATTTTCTGCAAGTTGAACTTCTTTCATAGCTCAAATAGCCCTCACCTTTGGTGGGAGTGTTAGTCACAATGACCCTCAAGAGCCAGGCAAGATGGTTGAGTAGGAGTAGGAGTCCAAGCAATGGAGGGTGAGTTCTTGTGACATTTTCCCCTCACTATTGTTCTATCTTCTTTTTGTTTTACTTAACCTCTTCCAGTCAGGGCAAGGAATCAAACACTCCCAGAAACAATCTTTGTGTCTCCAGTCTCAGCTACAAAGTGGACAACTGTGACAGGTCCAAGAGAACTATGACCCTCAGTACTTCTGGGACTATGACAACTGCGACAGAGATAGACGGTAATAGGTGTCTTTTGCGTAAGTGTAGAACAAACACAAACCTAAAGTCTTTTATACAAATTGTAAAGTGCAAGTGTTCCAAGTAGTCAGAATACTCAACAGTTCACTTGTACTACAAGGACTTTTGGGGGTTTTTGGTAGGGTTTTGCATGAATGCACACAAGTTAAACACACCCAAAGACTATAACAAGTCCACAAAGATATAACCAACAGTTTCACTTCACAATTTGTAGGCCCAAATGTTGTAGGCCCAAATGCCTTATAACCAGTTTCACAAGTCCAAGGACACACACAAAAAGGTAACACACAAAAACCAACAAATTTGATTCAACACTATTGATCCACACACTATGTTTATACTCAATGTGAGTGAGGTAAATTTGGTAGAAGTGTAGTCCGCTAGATACTCTACAGTATGTGGCTTGCATAACAGAAATACCTAGTCCTTTTATACTACTCGCAGCTACTATTATACAGTTCTACAGTTCTTTTTTAATGTCTGCTAAAAGGTACATAAGAAAACAGAAATATTAGTCTAATTGCCAGTCCATGCTTGTCCATACTACTAGATTAAGTAGGTACTTTCTAATTAGGGTATCTAGGAAATGTAGAATATTATCTAAAAATAATAGGGCTTTCTATGTTCCCTTCACTTCATCCTCTTGACTAAGAGTACCTTTCTGGAACTGGAGGCTGAGCTCCATCATCCATGCTGGGCTCCACTCATATGACTCACATTCCTTTACCACCAATCAGTTGTTATAGGTTTGCATAGTCTTTTGCTTATTCCTCCTCTTATGTTTTTCTGGTGCTACTATAGACTTAGTGTCAATAGACCCCATTCCTAGTATAGTTTTTCTTATAGCTGAGTCATGCTCTCTATAAGGTCCTACATATCTCTTGTAGTCGCACTTGTACCAACAAGAACACCTCAGTCATCAGGCCCACATCTTGCTGATCTTACTGCTGCATTCAGAAATATCTTTACCCTTTTGAGGCTTTCTCATTATGACTCATTCCTTAGATCACATACTGGCAGTAATGAATTATGGGTTTCATTCCTTCACTGCTAGTCTACCCCTTTAGTACCATATGAAAGCTGAGCTTTCTAGGAACTCATACATATATACTTTGTCCTACTTATCTATCCTTACCATCTTTAAAAGACCATTTCTTCTGTTTTGCTTACAAGTGAGGTATCACTTGTTATACTGCTAGTTCAGAAATAGTCAGTTACTAGGGTTTTCCTCTGATTTCTCCGATTATGGCGCCATTCTAAACCAGTGATCATTTAGCACTAGAGTCTGGGTCATATAGCCTATGTGTTTCTTGCCCATGAATAGGGGCTTCACTTTCCCTTGAGTCGCACTGGTGGTACTAAGCGCTAATAGGTGGTTTTGTAATTAAGTGCTAGGAACTACCCCCAAACACAAAACCGTATACAAATGTAAATGAGATGAGTGTTCTGAGTAGTCAGAGTACTCAAACTCCCAGTTTACTTGTACTATAACTACTTTTGATTGGGGTTTTTCAATGAAGTTAGTGCTTAGCATGTGGCACAATAAACACAAGTTTAACACCAAGGGGATCAACGAGTCCCAAATCAAACACTTAAAATGAAACACTTAATAGACCAAAAGGTCAACACAAAGATCACAGTTATAACCACAAAATTTTCAATTTAAACTCTATTATCTCCAACACAATGTTTATACTCATAGAGAGTGCAGTTAGGTTTGTTTAGAAGCTTTAGTCCATGTTTCACATCCTCTACTATTGCTAGCAAGATCTGATACTCTACAGTACGTGGCTTGGGTAGCTACTTGTAATATCTGGCTGGTCCTTTTATACTACTAGCAGCTACAACTATACAGTTACTTATTTCTTTTTGATGTCCGCTAAAAGGTACATAGAGAAAGTACAAAACAAATCAAAAAATCCATTAGCAAGTTCTACCTATTGTCTCATAAGTAAAGACTTGCTTATTAGGGTATACAGAAACTGTCCAATATTATCTAAATATTTGTAGGAACTTTCTTCAGTCCTCTTTGTAAGCCATCTGGTGTTTTGTGTACCATCCTGGTTAGTGAGCATCGCATCTATGACTCAGAACACTCCACTTATGACTGCTAGGTCCTTTGTACGTGTCCTTACACTAGGGGCATAGGGTTTTCTCATAGTTTCTTTATTCCATTCAGTTTTCCTTTCTCTTTTCTCCAATCTTTCTTTATTCACACCCTATGTATTGCCAACAGTCTACTACTTAGTCCTACATATGAGTCCAGCTCTTCTGCAGTCTGTAAGGGGACAGTTTCCTTTTCCTTTCTCTTCTCCTTTAGAACTTGTTTGTTCTTGTTTTATCTGGACTCCATTGACTTGTTTACCCTTGTTTCATCATTTCATCATCCATCATTATTGTTCATCATTCTGATCTCCCATCATTCCACTTTTCTATTACTTCGTTGCTGCTGTATAGTTTTGCAGATATTTTCCCAGGCCTTCATACAAGTATATATACCCCTTCCCTGCAGGCAAGTATCCTTGAGTTTTTCTCTTTGGATCTCCTCCTGCAGGTGCATAGTATGTTAGTCTTGTATCGTCTAGTGCTGATTTATATATACTTTGGATCTCCTCCTGCAGTTGTTGAGTGATTGCCTCCCGTGTCAGGAGTCACCCTTACACAGTCCTGTTCACATACTTATTCACCCTTCAACACTTTCAACACCTAGCTAGACATTTACTGATGGATTTATCCTTATTCAGAAATACTGTTACCCGTTTGGGTTGTATTCCAATTGTCCAGATGTACTGTGACTTAGCACTTCTGTCCCTTATATCTCTGTGTAGAGATGTCCATTCACTATCCCTTTTGTACCAATGGATAGCTGAACTCTCTGGGATCCTGTACATATATACTTTGTCCTACTTTTATCCACATGTACCTTTTACAGATACTTAAGATTCCCTCAAAGCCATCTTAGTACTACAAGATTTACTGATACATAGATCTAGACCTAGCGTGCTTGTCTGCATATCCGATCTTAGCGCTGTCTTCTCCAATCAACCTTTCAGTCGAGGATTGTGCTGCTTACATGTTCCTATGCCCGTGAGTAGGGGCTATCTCACACTTCACTGTCCCTTTGGATCACGCTAGCAGTACTAGTAGTCATAATAGGATTCAAAAGCCTTTGTAGGCTATCTTTATTATTTGGTGGGTCTGCTATCATAACTCCAACTCATACATATCTATCATAGTACTTAGAATGAGTTGTTTCTCCATCCATAAGCACTTAATATTATTGTACTGTTGTTTTCTAGTCCTGCTAGGTATTAACTAGCAGTTCAGGGCCCACCCTAGTCCTCTTACTCCCTTAAAAGAACGCCAAAACTGATATTATGGTCCAAAATCTAAGTATGGCATATCAGCGCGTTATAGTAGGAATTGGTTACAAAGTCTTTATAGAACTTTGTATAGTATATGGGGTGGATCTGCTACTATAACTGAAGCACTGTACACATCAACCATAGTACTTAGAATAAGCATATCCTATTCATAAGTACTTAGCTTTATTGTACTGGTGCATACACTTAGTCCACTAGCACTTTAACTAGCAGTTTGGGACTCACTCTAGTCCTTTATATACCAATTGAAGTGGTGAACCAGCTTTCTAACCACCAATTAATGTTTCTATACATGAATTTTGTATGGCGTATCAACAGAGTGGACTGTCTTTTCATTATGGTGATGTCTGTGACTGCTGAGGAAGGGGTGCAGGGTGGTCACATCAAATTTTGGGTGTGGTGATGGTGTTGGTGCAGGGTAAAGAAGGCAGGGGGTGGGAGCACACAGAGTTGATGACGATAGAACCCCAAGCCTGATAGAGAAGAGGGAACCAGTAGAAGGGAGTGTAAATAGAGGTGAGTTTTGTTTTTATTTATACTCTAGCAAACTGTTCTTGAGTTCTTGAGTTCTTGATCTTCATGGCTGACTGGTTGACAAGTTACTGATATACTCTTTTCTCTCTCTCATTTCCAGCTATTGTCAAAACAATGCTCAACCTGCATCAGCTCACCTACCCATATGTTCATCTGAATACACCTGCTGTGAGACTGAGTTATTTGAAAGTTGTATCACTATTGTTGCCTTCGTTCTCTTTTGTTGGTTCTTAATGGCTGTCTTAAGTTGGACTTGAGTCAGGTCAACTATTAATATTACAAGTATCAATTTCTTTCAATCTTGATCTGTCTCATTTTCCTTAAGATGGCTCCCATTTCCAATTTTTCACATCTTAATCCATTTTCCCTTTCTCATATCTTAAGCTGTCTTAAGACAGCTCCCATTGTCACCTTTTAATATCCCAAGCCATCTTAAGATGGCTGATCATCTTCACTTTTTTCATATCTCAAGCTGCCATACCATTGTTGATATCTTAAGCCATCTTAAGATGGCTTATAGAATATATACCTGTACATACAGGACTTGAGACAAACTTGAGCTGTCTTAAGTTGCAATGGCAAAAGTCATTGATATCTTAAGAAAAGCTGATATAGATTCATCTCTGTAAGTAGAGAGGAAGGCCTTGTAGAGTCAAAATGGCCGCTATCAAAATTGGATTACTAACACAGACATTTACTCACACCTCAACATTGACTTTCAGTAACTTTGTGGACTGGACTGACACCCATGACATCTTAAAGCTCTTAAGGTGTTAAGTCTCAATGGTGGACTGAGTACACTGTTTCTTCAGCCTTTCTTATACTGGTACTCTGCGTATACAACTCCCAAACATCTCATACAGGTTCTATTCAGTGGTGAGTGCTTCATACACATTGAAGAAGGAGATTTGGGTCCAAGCAAGGACCCAGGGAAAACTGATCAAGTCTTGGAGATGAGAGTAAGGGTGAAAGAATAAACACAGCCATGTGAATGTGATGCATAGGATACTGTCACAAACTGCTACAGTTCTTTGTCCTCCTTCCTCTTTTACTTCATTATTGAACCCATTTTCTGATCATTTGTCTATTGCATTTCCTCGATAAACCTTTTAAACCTTATATTACTGACTTTGAACCTTATAGAACCTGTCAAACTCTATAATAACTATCAATCAATCTTCCATTCTATTGATCCTATCTTTCTCCTATCTTTTCTCCATTTCTCCTACATTTCTCCACTTATGCACCTATGTTTCTCCTATCTTTTCCCTATCACTTATTCATTGCTCTTCTATATAAACCACTAGACATTCTAGTTAATCCTTTAGTTCATTCACTTTGTCTCTGCTCTGTACTACTACTACACAGTGTAGAGCCTAGTCAGCTTACTTGTCTCTTTTCCTCTATCTCTATATCTCAATCTATTGCTTTGTATCTGTCTTCATACCATGTGACTCAGGTGGTTATTCGAGTGTATTGACAACCTTGACAGATACATGAAAGCAGGATAGAAAAAAGGGCTCAAAGAAATGAAAGACTCAGAGAAACAAGTAGGGGCTCAGGCAGCTCAGGCAGCTCAGGCTCAGGCTCATATTGGGCTCAAAATGTGCAGAAAGGGAAGAATTACATTGGGAATACAGACATGGAACCATATACTCGTAGCTATGCTGATGCCTGTATGAATAGAAGAATCAATGATTTTTAAGGAACACATACAATGCATACAGTGTCAGATAGAAGGAGTGAATAGAGAATTTATCAAAAGGAAGGCAAGTAAAAATAGTATCAGGGAAAAGTGTCCATGTCAAGAGACAATTCAGTTCTGCTCACGTTGGTCTTCATCTTGCCCCAAAACCCAGATTACTGTCAGATGATATATGACATGTCAGGTGGGCTCCCTGTAGACCTATACACACTTGCTCAAGGTGTGGACGTGAAGGACGGATCAGGTTATCAGAATGAAGGGTCAGATCCAGACAATGGGCTAGCCAGAAGGAGAAAGAAGAGTGGAGAACAATGTGAAAGACAGCATAAGAGTGGAGATAAAAGGAAATGTGTCAAACAAGAGTGAAACAAAGTAAGTATCTAAAATGTTGAATTAGAGATGAAAGAGAAAGAAAGAGTTGTATCTACAGGGAGGGCACATAGCCCTACTACAACATATTGACAAGTTCCAATCTAATGAACAATCTTCCATGACACCAATCTGGCCAAGAGCAATCAGGAATTGATTGGGAACCTTTTTCTCTTCCTTCTAGTGAGTTTTGGTTCTAATTGTTTTTTGTATTTGTTTCATCAGTTTCAATCCTGTAATGACTGGAATTACATGTTCATTGCTCAATGATACCTCATTACAATGTAGTCTTGTTCCAAATTATACATCTGACCAGAGAAGCATACAAGAGTATCAGTAGATGTGAGTGATGATCTGCCCTTCTTCTGTCAACTTCTCAACCCCACCAGCATTGCTGGCGACATTTGTACTTTGGATGACAATGAGGGTCCATTTGGATATTTTGGTGAGTCTGTGAAACCTAATGGGTTGAAGAGGACTGGAGATGATACAGAGGACAGGAGTAGGCCTGTGCCTGGTTGCAGGGAGGGCTACCTTTAGATGAGCATTCTGCAGCATCTACTAGTAGAAGGCTCGTCTTGATGGATGTGTTTCTTTTTTGTATTTTGCCCATTCTTTTATTGAACGTGAACAGACTACTATGAACTCTGGTGTTATACACTACTGTTGCTCTCAGGACAAAAGAATTCCAATTTGTGCTACCTGTTTTCTCTGCACAATACCAGGGATCTACATGTTTCTCTCTCTGTGTATAGTGTACTACTCTTGCAATAACATACTACACATTCTGTTTTGACTTGTGGCCCAAGAGGTGTGCAGCCAGTTGTGACTGAAAGGTATCTTCCCTTTGGGTCTTAAGATCAACCAGGACCCCCCCCTCCCCCTCTCCTTTCTAAAAAGGAAACAGATAAGATAAAAATTTGCTTACTAATCACAAGACATCTAGCTTGACCAGTTGAATCACCCACAGATGTGTCCTACTGGCACAGAAATGTGGTCAAATTACAATAAATGCTCTAATCTGGTGATTTCTCAGTGCTACTTGTTCAAGTCTTGATGTATTTGCAATGACCAATATAATATGACATCAGCATTTGTGGGAGTATTATATACCATTTAAGGTGAGATTCTACTATTACTGATCAGGAAGGCCATCACTGGTGGCTTTTTATGTTCTGAGTGCGTTTTGTACACTTTCAGAACCCAGTGAAACCATAATGCACATCTATACACCTTCCAGACCATGATGTACTTTTTGGGTCATAAGGTCTCTCCAGCCTCCCCCCCAAGATCTGGTCTCTGGTAGACCAACTGCACACCCCTTGTTGTGGCCTCCTGTGGCTAGCATCTTTATTCATCTAAATTTTTTATGATGGTCCGGGAGAGTCAGGGACCGCGTGCGCACTCGTAACGCGCGAAGAATAAATGATTAAATGATGAAAAATGATGGACCACGACCATGGGGTCCTTGAAGATTGGTCCCAAGGACAATTCCCGTGTGAGAAGTGTTGTAAAAAGTTCATACGCAAGGCTTAACCGTAGACTTTTATATGTCCGTACTAGGGGTTGAACGTTGAACCGTCGTTTTTATAGAAATTTTGATAAAAAATCTGTGTAATGGCATTAGTATATAGAAACAGATACTGAAATAGTAATACTCACCAACTCCAGCTCGGAGGGTATCGATATTCCGACCAGTATCCTCCTAACATCGTTCTTCACGGTACCGTCCGAGTCCTTTCCCTTCACAATCCCAGTTCTCCAAGCGCGTCCTCCAAATGTACTGAAGGTGACGGAAAGAAACCAATGCAGACCCCTCCGAGATTTATAGTCTCAGCAAGAGACCATGTTTGTATTGGTGTCGGTGCCGTGGACTTTGGTGTAGGTGTAGACAGGCTTGGATGGCGAAGTCACAAGTGGGATAAGCATGTGTTGAGGAACATTCCCAGGACCTGGTTAGACGTCGGGAACTGGGAGCTGGACACTGGGGAAGGACACTAGGAACTAGACGGGGTGAAGAGGACTATAGAGTATGAGCATCAGCATGAGCATCTGGGTCGCCAGAAGGGACAACTGCAAATGAAGGCGAAAGAGGGGAAAAGTTGGGGAAAAGAGAGCTTATACGCAGGTGCGAGAAAGTAGGGCTCCGCACCGTTCCAGTACTCGTATGGTTTTACGGGTATCGTATAGGCTTGCTGCAAGAGTTAGTACGGGTACGGGTACTGGACGGATAACCCCGTAAGAACCCGTACTGTTTACAACCGTCTTACGGGTTTGTACGGTGTAGGGGTCGGCTATGCATCGGTCATGATATTCTGCGGTTTCCTCGCAGTTTCTGTATCATTTGTGGTCAAAGTAGTCATTATTTTGATATGATTTTCCTAGGTTACAAGCCCGGACTGCGGCGGATAGCTATTTTCAGCGAAGTTTGTGCAATAAAAAAATTATTGAGCATTTGGTGAGATGTTGACAACCCCTAGAGACAAGTACTTCACACGAGTTCTGGTTCGATCTTGACTTATACCCAACAAATACATATGAAAATCCGGTCTCTTCACAGTCTGCTCGACATTTTCTTCAAATAAAAAACCCGTATCCAGTACAACCTAGTATTACTGCCGTACCCGTACCCGTACCTTGCCCGTACCGTACCATACAAGATCCAGAATGAACCAGTACAAATACGAGGACAGGTACACCATACTTGTAGCGACCCCGTAAAAAATACATCCGTCAATCAACAATCACTCGATTATCCCCCTTTCATCCTGATCTACCCACTCACAACAGCTTTAATGCTCACAACGCATTACACTTCCTACGCAAAATCATCTTTCACTATGATAGCATTGATATCATAGCAAAGTTCGTACACGACACTCTTGAGATCTTCTACTCTAAACCTATCTATATACCCCTCGATAACACTGCTACAGCTGCACCTATTATTATCTCCACGTCTCATTCACCCACTTTTCTCTCTCAATTCTCTACTCTCATCCTTGTCCCACGCTCCCACCCCTTAAATCTCTCACTTGGTAGCGCACCATCAAACACGATTCGACATTTTTGAGTTGGCTATGTAAGTTCCTGACCTAAATACCTGCCATGGGACTACCGTCACAAAGTTGATGTGATCGATTTCATTGGTAAGGACTTAGAGTAGATGTAGGCTGTGGCAGGCTATAACATGTCTACACCCGGCTTGTTCGTAGAGGACCATGCCGTGTAATTCTATCTATCTATCTATCTATCTGCCGTACCAGTATTACTGTACGGTGCGGAGCCCTACGAGAAAGAAAGGTAAAGTAACCACAAGAGACACCCACTTTGTTCTGGACCTCGCGTTGACGACAGTATCCACTGGCAGCTCTCCACCTGCTCCGACGTCCGCGTCCTTCTCTTCTCCAGGAATGCTGACCAGAATGTATGACATGGTCCCACCGAGAACTGAGGGTATGCCCAATGCTGACAAAGGATGAAGGATAGCCTGAAGAACGCATTGGCTCACAATCATATCCAATCAAGACTCAAGAGGAGGAAAACAGACGCAAGGAAAAATGATAACGAGAAGCTGGGGTAAGTGAAGGTGCCCGAGTAGTATGACCCCACGTTGGAAAGCTTTCCAGGTGAGCTCGCTCCGAGCCCGGCTGTCCTATTACCCAATCATTACTGTCTGCACCTATGGTATGTGCTCGAATCGACATCCTCGTTCTTCTAATGAGTCTGAGTACTGACGGCCAGTTTTGTCACTCAGAAGTTTGCGCGCCGTTGGATTGGACTCAACTTAATACTGGATTGAGGTTGTAGTGGTATGTTTTGTTACCTCTCTTATCTATTCCAGTGACTTCCTGCTCACCATGGATCAATATGGTAAGGTCAATGGGAGTCGCAACTGCATCCAGTGGGAATGGCTTCTGGGGATGGTACAGAGAAGGCCCGATGACAAGCAGGATAGGATATACGAGTTTAGAATGTCGAGGCCTTATCTTAGTTACTGTGAGCGTATGTAGATAGCAATGCTGCAATATATCTTCTTTTCATCCTTTTGGATTGGTCTGAATGCAAGATGCAATATCTGCACTATAAGTAGTAGAATCATGAATGTAGCAACGTGTGGCAGCGTCCTGCAGGGTAACATGTGTAGCTGCTACACCCAGGTGTGGCTAGTAGGACTCCTTCCCTACTAGAAAGGGAGCACATCCTTGTTACACCCTTTATGGTTTTGCTGATGTGAGGTCGGACTTGGCGCGGTGCCTCTTCAACAACCTGTCAGTTACGCTCAGATACCGACATACCGTCACAGATAAGACACAAGAAAACGCAGCCCCTGCCGGTTTGCCGAATTCTATAGTCCTTATCGTTGACTACTGCAGAGATAAGGTACTCTTTTCACTTGCTATCTATCCGATACCAAAACATATTTAAGTATCTAAACATTCACTACATAGATACAATCAAGCCATTTTGACCCATAATACGCCCAAGACCCCTTGGCCAACCCTGCGCGCCAATGCTACATTTGGTGAAGATGAAGGCTGCGGAAATGCCCGGTCCCCTCGATACATTTAGCAGTGGTTTCAAATCTGGAAACATTGCATGGAATACAAATGGTTTTCCTCTTAAACGGGGCCCCTGATCTTTGACTTGTCTGACCGTTCACCCTCCATACCGACATAACTAACCCACTGACGCTGATATTCCGCGACTCTTCTCCTTCTTCCTTCATGGACAGTCTCGCAAAGACCCAGCTTATTCGTCGTCAGTAGTTTTCGCTACTCCTACATTCCATTGTACTTACTAGTACTCACGAATTCTTCAGGTGCTGACCCTGAGTTCGTACCAGACCCTTACTGTACATTCACCAGCCTGAAATTTGCAACAGGTATGATCGAGGAGATCTAGCTTTTATTATAATCGCAGGTGCAATGGTATTGTTCATGGTACCTGGTCTAGGTGCGTTCATGCCCCATTCACTATCGTTAAAAATGCTTAGCGTCTCTTAGCTTTCCTTTACTCTGGATTGGCGCGTAGGAAGAGTGCTCGTAAGCACTTTACACCTTTACACAAGACTTCCATTGGTCCTCACACACTACCTATTCAGTTTCGTTGATTTGGGTCGCCGCTGCCGGAAACGCTGTCACCATCTTCCAATGGTACTTCTGGGGGTATGTTGCGCTCGTAACGCAGAATTTTCAGCGCCTCACTTTCATACTACAAGATACTCGTTAGCGTTCTCATCTTCTGCCACCAACGGATACATTGGAAATCTTCGGAATTTTGGTCTCATGAACGCGCTAGGAAATGTATCCCCTGGCTCCCCTTTGATTCCAGAATTACTCTATAGCTTCTTCCAGGTGGGTTGGCAAGCGGGTTATTATCTATTGAAGTAACTAAAAACTGATTCACATCTATGCAGATGGAATTTGCTTGCGTGACAATGTGTCTCCTCCTGGGAGGCATTGCGGAAAGGGGACGGGTATTGCCAGCCATGGTATTTACCTTCGTATGGATGACAATAGTCTACTGTCCATTGGCTTGTTGGGCCTGGAACGTGAACGGTTGGGCTGTAAGTCATTCTTGGCACCATATTGACGTTCCATCTAACTTTCCTTCAGTTCAAATGGGGCGTTCTCGATTTCGCAGGTGAGCTGCGTTCTGGCCGTTGATCCATTTTTTTAAGGAGTCTAGCAGCCTGACTACTTACTTAAAATTCCAGGTGGTGGACCTGTTGAAATAGGAGGTGGTGTCAGCGGACTTGCTTACGCATGGGTACTCGGTCGGAGGCATGAGAAGGAACTGATCAACTTCAGACCTCACAACGTCTCTCTGGTCAGCTTGGGTACATTCATACTTTGGTTCGGATGGTTGGGATTCAACGGCGGAAGTGCTTTCGGTGCAAATTTGCGTGCCATCATGGCTATTTGGAACACCATGCTCGCAGCTGCTTTCGCAGGAATCGTTTGGTGCCTGCTTGATTATCGATATGAGAGGCGTTGGACGATGGTCGGCTTCTGTTCCGGCACTATTGCTGGACTGGTTGCAGGTGAATTCCGAGTTGATTGGCTTTTATTCCTGGATATCTGCTTAAACTGGTATATTCTTTCCAGCCACACCTTCGTCTGGTTTTGTCCATCCTTGGGCATCAGTAATTATTGGGATTTTGTCTGGGGCGTTATGTAACTTTGCAACAAAAGGTACGCTTTCATACTTCTCTTGAACGGACTGCTCACTCAGGCCTTCTCTATCTCTAGTCAAGTTCCTTCTGCGCATAGACGATGCCCTGGATTTGTTCGCTGAACACGCAGTTGGTGGTATGATTGGACTTTTCCTGATAGGGTTCTTTGGGGATGCAGACATCATTGCTCTCGATGGCGTCAGCGCGGTCCCTGGTGGTTTCATGGACCACAACTGGAAACAGCTATACATTCAATTCACGTATGTCGTTGCGACGAGTGCCTATAGTTTCGTCGTCACCGCTCTGATTGCCAAAGCAATTGATATGATTCCTGGACTGCATTTGAGGGGATCACCAGAGAGCGAGAGACTTGGTATGGACGAGGTTGAGGCACGTTTGAGCGTTATTTTGGCCCTGGGCATCTTGTCTCATCCCTCTTTCTCCCTTTTCACATTCTAGATTGGTGAATTCGCAACAGATTACATCGAACTCCATCGTGACTTTACAGACGGCTTCGCACCTGCACAAGGAGACCACCATATGCACTTTACTGCGGGTGATCGTCATGGCCAACCTGAAACCGGCTTGCATAGGGATTCACATGATATCAGCGCGCAGCCAGAGAACTCTAAAGAGCTGTCTACTGTCGAAGTGAAACCTACAAATGAGTGATTGAAGTTACCAATGGCGTGGCCCTTGTTTGATTCAAAGGCTTTTCACGATGTTTTCCTTGCTTTCTACAAAATATCTATGTTACATAGACGCAGAGGTAAATACACTGTGGCACGTTCCTATTCATGCTGATCTCCATCCTTCTGTGGCTTTCTGGCTTTCATGAATTCGCTGTTAGTTTGTATTTTTTCTGAGCAGACGGTAATCCAGATTAGACTTGTAATGAAGATGTAAACAGAATAAAATTCTCTACGTGTTACGTTTCCACGAACATCGAAACATGATCATAATATCACGCATCCCCTACAGCAGCCCTCCGAGTTACTCTCATGCTGTGGCTCCTCATTGCAACAGATATCTCCAGGTCTGTTTTCTCTCCGAGGCCACCGGTAAACTTTCCTCAATCCTTTGGAGCGTCTTTTCTGCGCAGCTGTTGGTCGTGACGCTGACTCTGTTGAATCAATATGCTGCTGAGCCTGGTAGAAAAGTAGATTAGATAGTAGGTGAGATTAGCCGAGGAATCCTCCAGACCGGGAAAGATCAGAATTTGGTATCACAACACAAACGCACCTTCTGAGTCTGATTATGTTTCTTAATCTCTCGTACAACAGCGTAGAAAGCCTGATCCACGTTGATATCTTCTTTAGCAGATGTCTCGAAAATTTGACACCCGATTCGGCGAGCTAATTCTTGACCCTCTGAAGACGTGCCCATTGAAAGGGTGAAAGAACTGAAAGGAAAGAGAAACTTGTCTATGAACCGTCCTTGTCCACTTGACGTTTATCTTCCAAATCGCACTTGTTTCCGACTATCAGAATCGGTATGTTCTCTGGACTGCTTGACATGGAGCTCTTCGCTCGCGTGATTTGCGAATGAACCCAATTGAGAAACTTGAACGATGTTCGGGATGTTGGAATTTTATATTGATCTATACTTACAACAAACACTTATATCTTTCTCTCCACTTATCTAGTATACACAATCCACTTGTATCCACACATGCACCACTTACTTTCCAATATGCTCCATACTTACATTGTCTCTTACATCATTGACTCCGAACTGATATCAGACATTACATCATAGTATCCGCTTTTCTCCACTGTTATATTTACAGACTTGCACAGCCACAGTAGCTAACAGTATAAATACTTAGTAGTTCACTGTCTATACCTCTAGAGCCGCAACGGTTGCGAGAATTGTGCGGGTCAGGTGCGGGTCGGTGGGCCTGTGCAGGTCAGCGTGGATTAGCCGAGTCCGAGGCTCAGGCACCATGTCCGAGTCATCGGTCAACACGTTCTCGAGAATAGATGTCGGCATCAGGTCAGTTTAAGTTAGCTTGACCCATTCAGACCTCACTGTAACGTCAGTAGGCACTGTGCCGGTAGGATAGATTCTTTTTCAGTCTATGAAATTAAGCTAACATAGGATGAAATCTAGTCTACCGTAGGCTACACATAGAATATATTTCATTCTATCAGCTGGAATAAAATCTAGTCTATAGGAGATGGGCATCAGTCTATGGCTGACATAGCTTGATTTCGCGATTCAGCCTACCGTAGCATATCTTCCGGTCCAAGGACGGCAAGGACGGCAAGAAGTCTGTCAAAATAAATGGCATACCCTTCCCACAGTACCTCAGGAGCGATTAGATGACGTGCCAGGAAATTTTGGGAAAAGGCAGCCTCGGGTCAACCTCAGGTGCCACTGATTTTGGTAGCTGTCATGCATATGTGATCAGTGACACCTGCCATAAAAGGCTATTATGTCACTTACCCGTACTACCCGTATACGATACGGCCTGATATGGGTCATACCGTACTGTATACCGTACCGTCTTGGTCTTGGCTAGAGTAGCATACGGTACGGGTACGGTACCGAGCCCTACTTAAATCATAGACTGATATGGCTTATCAGTCTATGATAGCATAAATATCAAGCTATCCTGCCCCCACAGTGAGGATGTCTCTGAGTCCATATCAGTACATATGTATCTTAGTACATAGGATTTGAAAAGTAAAAACTAGTTTATTTTTCCGAACGCCAGGCTCCTCAAAATCAAATTCTCAACTGGGGATGCTAAGCGTCCAAATTGATGGCGTCGCTACAGTCTATTTAAAGTCCCGGCCAAACAGCGGTATTCCGTTTTTGCTCGCCCCCGACTTTCCTGACCTCACATCCCCTGTAAGTCGTATAAGTATGTAGATAGTTACAACATACTTAGAGGATGCACTAGAAAATCTGCATAACGGCAATTGAATTGTCGCCATGGATTTACAGTATATACTGAATCCGAGTGACTCTGATCTCGCAATTCAATGTAGCAACAGTACGAAACACTGATTTCTCAATCTGGTCACGTCCTCATAATTTCTATCCATATCTAGAACCAACCACAGTAGCGAGAACTGACGAAAGTGAGTGTGCTGGGCAGCTGTTTCTAGACCTTGCTTATCATCATTGATCATGATATTTTAGAAACATCAACGGCAAATCAGCCTCAAAATACTCAAAATATCACCTTCCAGACCCAGGATGGTGGCCATTCCACACTCACCACTAGTAATCCCATGAATCTGTCTTTAGATGCGACAAATACAGATGTAA
This sequence comes from Tetrapyrgos nigripes, assembly GCA_013368315.1. Lineage (NCBI taxonomy): Eukaryota > Fungi > Basidiomycota > Agaricomycetes > Agaricales > Campanellaceae > Tetrapyrgos > Tetrapyrgos nigripes. Next base: position 216,783 of record JAACJM010000075.1, read on the forward strand.
TTCAAGTGCAATTATACCGGAAAGGTGCGGGATTTTTCAGAAAGAATAATGGGAGAAAAATTAACTGCTAGCTATTTAGGTTTTTTTCATGCCGAAGCTGGCAATGTTCTTCATTATCCGAACAATATTTCTTGTGCTGGAACACAGGCTGCAGCCACACAACGTATGTAGCCTATAGCCTCATAAAAATGGTTTACTGAACATTTTTGTAGAGCTTACCACTTTTGCTAATATGGCTGATTTGTCACAACAAGACAAAGAACCAAAGAGGGGTATGTACTATTATCATCTGGCAAGCTATCATCAGATAGCTGATCATCATGCAAGACGCAGAAAGAAATCAGATCCAAGACAATGGCAGGCCCCTAAAGCATGCCACAATGCAATTTCACAGTGTGTCATCTACAGTTTCAAGAAAGAGAATTCATCATTAAGAATCCTAAACAGACCAACCTCAGTCTGCTGCCCATGGGCCTGTTATTAATTCTGCAAGAGATTCATCTGCCACAAAGCCAGCCCACACATTTAAATTGGCTCCTATTGATCTCACTGATCCTGCCAAGCTTACTCCATTTGTGCTGCTGGATCCACAACCCACTCCTGAATGCCGAAACCATCGTGATCAGGGTGTAACATTCACATCCTTTCCTGATGGGATTGTATGGGATGGCTTCATCAATGGAGTGGTTGGCTTTGACTGTAATCATGCAGAATATGAGGCAACAAATGGCCTTGCTGTTCAGTGGGCATGTCGTTCACAAGGTGGCAGCAATCAAAAAGCCAAATATACGGCAACCTCTATATCTGGTGGGCGGGAGCTTGTTCGAAAATGCTATGGAATATTTCGGTGCCCAACTGATAACTGCAATTTTGTTGCACGACCACACACCCGCAAGCCTCCTGGGGAGCAAGAACATCAATGTTCACGCTGTCACATTTCCTTGAAGCATTTTCCATGTCCTTCAATCTCCTACATCAGCATTTGGGGCCAGACCAGAAATGAACCAGAAGACAAGCACACACGGAAGTACCGGTACATTAATGGACAGCCCCATAACCACATGCGCCCACCTGCTGTTGTTCACATGACTCCTTCAGAGGAAGCAAATGTGCGAGAGCTCTGTCACACCCATCCAGATAAAACACCTATCCAACTTCTTGTCGGGGTGAAGACTGCAACAGGTTATAAACCTGGGGCTGCAGCCATGGCCCAAGCTGCTAGTAACCCTGCGTCTTTTCGATACCGGCTCCACAAGATTGATGGTGCTCTGAAATTGGAGAATGGCCACACTTTTCTTGCTCAGTTTAATGCTTGGAAAGCAAGACATGAAGGAAATGTCCATATCCGAGTCTGCACCATTGGATTCGATAATGCTATTGTCATTGGATTCAACACAACTTGGATGTGGGATAAACTTCTGCCCAAGGATGAGCTTAAACTCTGCTTGGCTCCACTGGAAGGCTTGATAACAGATGGAGCTCATAAATTCTGGTCTGCACCAAATGCAATCCTCATTACAACCTGCACCTTCTCACCTATTGCTGATCTATGGGTCCCGGGCATGTTCAGCTTTGCAGATGGAGCCACAGCCAACCATTATCGATATCATTTTATTGGTGTCTTTGAGAGCATTGCTGAGGCAGCGCAACTCCAGAATATGCCAATTATAGATGAAATGTTTGCAATGGTGAGTATCCAGTAGTCAGCAGTATAGTTTACATTCTGATTATTTAATACATTAGGTTGTTGACTTCAGTGATGCTCAGCGTCAAGGCTACATCACTGCATTTGTGGAGTTCTTTTTCCAAATGGAGGAAGGTAGACAGAGTGCTGAAACTCTTCGACAAGTGGCAAAGACATTGCTGAAAGGCTGTGAATACCACTATGACAAATCTGTTACACGAGTGACCCGCATTGGTGATGTTGTTTCCTCAGATACAGCCACTTCATTCAAGGCTTTCTGTCGGATACTTCGGACTACTGAAGACAGTGATGAATTTGTGGAAACAGTCAAACTACTTCATCAGCGCTGGCCAGCAATCAAGCCCTGGCTGGATTGGTGGCTAGCACCAGACCACGCATCCATGATTTTTCTGACATGCCAAGAAATGAGTGATGCTCTAGTTTCACGGCTTCCAAGCACTACAAATCCTGAAGAGTCACTACATCTCACAACATACCGGATTGCTGGGAAGGCCAATGATCTTGTTGATGGCTTTGATGGTCTTGTCCAAGTTGAGACATATTTTCATCATTTGGAAGATGCATCCTCCAGTAAGTAACTACTATTCTCATGTGCAAACATCAGACCAAATCTTCTGTTAGTTGGAGTTCCTATTCGATATGGCAAGTCTCATTATGAGAAACATCAGGAGCTTATCACATCATTTTTCGCACCCCCTCCAACCAAGAAACACAAAGTCCCTAGTGCTGTGGCTTCACCCTTCCGACGTGACCCTACATCAATGAAAGAGGGAAGAGGTCCTGACACCCAAGCTGAACTTTGCAGCCCTCTGAAACGCAATCAGATGGTTGAGTCTGCCTCAGATGAGACTACTATTCCCTCAAAACGAGCATGCTTTCAGCCAATTTCCTATGATAGTGACAAGTCTGATCCCAATGCAAGCACCCCTAAATCATCTCAAGCTCACCATTCATTACATCAATCTACACTCTCCTTCAAGGATACCCAAATCCCTGCTGGTTTTCCCACAAACCATCTTTACAACAAGATCACATCACCTCGCAAAGTTCAGAACAGTCCCAGCATGCTCATTAATCTCAAGAGTGTGAAGGAGTTGGCTGGCTTTCCCTGGAGCAACAACTCATGTTGGCTTGACACCACTGTTGAAATGCTTCAATGTGCATTTCTTCACTATAATTTATGGGATAGATTTGCAGAAATTGCTGGCACAGAGCTGGAATCAAGTACACGCTCTTGTCTTTTTCCTCTATTTGAGCTGTTGAAGGCACGCAGGGGATGGTCAATGTCTACATTTCCAGACTCCAAAAGTGGTACTGGAGTGATTGGACTTGCCACATTACATGACACATTTCGGGATTATCTTTTTGAACAAAATGTCTTGCCTTTTCCAAAGTACAACTTTCAACCAGGTTGGGTGAGTATAGTGGATTTTTGTGTGTGTTAGCTTTGCTAATTATAATGTATATATAATTTAGGGCTGGTTTGATCTGTTGCTATACAGTTCACCACTCTATCATCACTTCTTTGCTCCTGTCAAACAAACAGTGTGGAGATGTTCAACAGCTGATTCAACTCATTACAGGCTGGAAAAGCCTCGAGTCCCAGATGTTCCTATCAGTGAAATGCGGCAAATCGACTTTGCATACTACCAGGGATCAATCAAAAATTGGCTACAGGAGCGCACCCAAATCAAAAAGGCTATGAAGAGGGAACCACATCCATTGTGTTGGAAAAAGGGGACAGTTAATGGCGAGCAAATTGCCTTTTGTGGGGGAAAGCCAGTGGAAATTGAATTCTGGAGTTCCATTCCCATTTTTCTTCTTCTGGAGCCTCCAGGGGAGACACAGTCAAAAATACCCAAGTGGGATTTTCCCAAGACAATTCATCCTCTCACTGTGGCAGATGGAAACTTGCATGGAATTGTTTATGAGCTAGTTGGACGTGGGTTTTCCAATGGTGGTCATTTCATCTGCCATAACCTCATCCCAACTACTCATGGCTCCTCTGCAGTCTTTGCCTATGATGGAATGCTCCATCATGGATATAGTCAACACCAACAAGAAAGTGCTCAAAAGTTGATGTTTGGACCTGAGCCTACTTGTAGGGCTGGGTATTCAACTTGGACAGGTTTATATGTATTGAAAGGTGGTTGAGAGGCTCAAATAAAGTTTCAGGAAAAGCAACGTGAGCAGGCACACAAAATTCTAGGTATAGCATTGGAGCTAGAAAGCACTCCTGCAATTGTTCTTCCAAATTGTCGAGAGTTGTCAGCAGAGGAGCGAAGAAAATGGAATAGATTGACAACTTCAAGAGAATTTGAGACTGTTGAGGGTGTTGAGGGTGTCAAGAACATTGTAGCTGAGGAAGAGGCTGAGGACAAAGTTGGTGTTGAGGCTGCTGAAGAGGCTGAGAGTGATGTGGAGGTATATGATTTTTATGGATTCAAAGCCATATTTCTGAGACAGTTTCTGCATACTATCAGGTGGAAGCCTTCAAATGGCTGTCAGCTGAAGGAGAGGTTGAGGACAAAGCTAGTGTTGAGGCTGCTGAAGAAGCTAAGAGTGATGCAGAGGTATGTATATACCTATTAATTCAAGGTCATATTTCTGAGACAGTTTCTGCATACTATCAGGTGTCAGACATGATTTTGAAACAATGGAAAAATTGTGGCAAGATGAGGTCACTTTACATATTTGTGGGTTGATAAATTTACTGACCTAGTACATATCAGGTCAAAGCATTCACTCAGGACATGAAACTTGGGGCAACTTTTCTACTACCAAAAATAAAGCTTGAGGAACACGATGTTGAGAATCTCAGAAGCAGTCAACTGGACTCTCGCATTATGGATGAATACTTTTCAATCTATCACGAAGAGACCAGAAGACGGGGAGTTTATATCTTGCCAGGGATAGACAAGGACAAAAGGAAAGAATTAAGTTCATTAGAACCAGAGGATCAGCAGAAAATGTTTTATCAAATGGCTGAAAGCTGCGGTGTAATATTCTTTGTCATAATTATGGGAAATATCACTGATTAAATTCATTTAGCTATGGGCTGATCGACATCCGAAACTTATTGTGCTTCCAATGTTTTCACATGACCATTGGATTCTAGGTATTGCAGACCTCATGGCACATAAAATCCAGGTATACACTACATCATCCATGGATGATAGTGCTACATTTTCATCATGGAGAGAGTGCCCTTATCGTGACATCCTCAAAGTAAGTATCTGGAACTTTTTCTCATTTGAAACAATAGACTCAATTAATTTTAGATAATGAGGTCTTGGATCAATTATGGATCCAAAACTGTCCATGATTTTTATCCTGCTTTTTCTAAATGGAAGGTTGTATCCCATGTAAGTTCTTTGACTCTGTGTATACATTATTTTTTGACATGGATTTTTCTCTGAAGTATCACTCTAGTCATCCAGATCTGATACTAAGTGGTGTCTACATCATTGGAATTACTCTTCTTGTGGTGGTAGGAGGTTGTCAACCAGATCAGATTGCAGACATTCTGCTCCCCAAAATGCTGCCTCTGGTAAATGCAGAGATAATGAGCACTTTTCTTGATTATGCTATTAGAGTTCCACCATTGCAAGAAGCTGAAATGAGCCAATTTAATGTGTAAGATCACATTTCAATTTTATGTTCACCTCCAAATTAAATGCCCTGATTTTTTCAGACAACCAAACCTACTGGATACAAGGAGAAGCAAAAGACTGCAGGCAAACTTAGATGTTAAATCACATCCTCCAAAGATGCAAACAGGGGAAAATACCCAAATGTTTAAATGGGGAAAAGGATCATACTATTGGGAAGAAATCAACAATGATTAAAGGTCCTATTACAGGTTTCCAAGCTCTAAATTACAAAAAAAACAATATTGTAATGAAGTATTCTGCTATTTAAAGTGATATTTTACATCTAAGACACCAAGAATAAGAGTCAGTGTCCATGTCAGGCAACAAGGCAAGTAACAGTATATGAGTCAATGTGTGGGTTGGTCAGTGGAGATAAGTATTAGCAATAAGTATGGATGATTATCCTCTGAGATGATGGAAGATAATATTGCAGTCAGGGTGCTTAACAATAATTATGTTGCAAATGCAGTATCTGGGTTGCATCTCGACTAGACTCACAAATTCAATGAAATAGTATAGTACTTATACTGGTTTGGATAGCTGTAAATTAACTATTTGTGGGAAATGGAATTAACCGGGCAAGCTAAATAAGTTGCTGTAAATATACTGGTTTTCGTCTACGAGCTTCCTTTCGGACTTCCTCAAAAAGCTTCTTTCCCTTCTCCTTATCTGCCTTGGATTCCATGACACATATCAACCAGCTGGGATGAAGCACCAGCTGAATATTTGTCATTCTCTCCTGCCTGTCACTTCCAGTGAACTCAACACCACGAACAATAAAATGAGACTCTCCACCAACAACACAATAGTACACTCGTTGAACAAGCAAACCTGTGTGTTCACCAACAATGATGACCATAAGTCCATGCTCAGTACAGGCAGAAGGCCATTGAAGTGGACCACAGATATTGGCTGGTGCAACACCAAGACGAGGTGGGCGCGTGTTGAAAATAACACCATCTGATACGTGAACCCAGGCCTTCATTTTCGGCTCCAATAAGCTGACTTCCAAAGTCAACCCATTTAGACGTGGATTGAGAATCCAGTGCTTGTAGAAATGCTTTGAGAATAACATAAAACATAATAGAGTAAGTACTCACAGTGATTTCATGTTGAGAGTCATATTGGTCAGGAGTCCATGGAGCAGTGGCAGTATCAAGGCTGTCAACGTCTGAAGGAATGGGTGTAGTACTCCGTGGAACATTGACTGGAGCAGGCCAGCATTCAGGGGAATAAGGAACTTCACAAGGCATACAACAATAATCAGGCCGTAGTGAATATCCTGTGTGATAGTGCCCTAGCGGATCAACGTCGTCTAGTGGCTGAAAATGACTGAAAGAATGATAAGTTACACAAACATCACATAGAGTGCACACTTACTCGACATGACGGACATGATCATAGTCCAAGTTGATGCTCGGACAGACCTGGGTGCCAAATTTCTGAAGCTCAACATGAAGTTGCAAGCCACTGTAATTTGGAAACGGTCGAACATCGCGAACAATACCTCTGTATCCCTTCTCGCTACCCTTGACAACATAGACATGCTGTCCAATCCAGGGCGTCCGGCCAATATTCATAGATAGTATGTAACTTGTTTGAGAACTGATTTGCGATAGGAAGACAAAGCCGAGAGAGAGTGAAAAGGATGAAAGAAACTGATCGATGAAGCTTGCTGATAATTTCCGATGCGTCGGGTATTGGCTGGTCCGCACCTGACCCGCACCTGGCCCGCACCTGGCCCGCAATGATGTCATATGTGCGGGCCGCCCCGATAGATCTGCGGGTCAGTTCTCGGTGTGCGTGCCACTTTCCGAGTCATACATGTACAAAATTCGAACTTGCAAGAGTAGATACAAACCTTCATACTTATACTATTCATCTTCTCATATTCACATATACATATCTACCATTTATATGTTTTGACAAGCAGGGATTAGCCCGATCGAAATTGAAAAAGAGTATGTATTAATAGTGTTTGCTAACGACATTGTCTAAGAGACTCAGAAAGTACATCAGACTACTTAAATAGAGGATTTTTCATTGAGATATCCTTCAGAGTGCATTTCTACGTAGTGGAGGAGGATTCGAACCGATATTTCGGCGGCACGCACATACACAGCCACTGACCCGCCGACCCGCAGGGGTGACCCGCACAATTCTACACACTGAGAGCCGCAATAGTATTTGTCACCTCACTTGTTTAACAAGTGTCCTCATATTCATTTATTCTCATACGGGATGTGATAGCATAGACAAGGAGGAAGCCTTCACCTGAGTGAATACTTAAATCTCAGACACTGACAGTCCAGTCTGAGTCAATACCAGCACTAAAAATAAAAAGCTGAATACAGATGGATGTATGTGTAATAGGGTGAATCTTCCTGACCTGCTGTATCTAGTATATCTAGTACAGTGATTTCATTGTCTAGAACACATTGTTTTCTGTATGAATCTGGGATCCAGATTACAATCAGAATCATTTTGAAGCATAGGAAAGCCAGGTAGTAGCCCATCCTCAACTGTAGGATCATATTTGTCCACATATAGGTCTAGGGTAAATCAAGTCATTAAAGCACTTTTGCCTACGCCTTTTTCGTGATATGGACAACGAGTACGATAGCAGATAAATGAGTTAATTCCACTGAAGGGAAGTGTACCCATGTACCACCATTTCCAAATATGACAAGCTTGTATTCCCATGAGGATCAGGCCTATAGGGCCACATTACAGGCAGCAAGGTGAACAATGAATAATACGTACTTCTTTACTGTTCTGAATGGGCATTTAGATCTCAGAAAGTGCACTAAGGAGCTTTTTCAAGAGGAAGCTATGGGAGAGGGAAAGAATCAAGGGAAGAGGTGTTGGTTTGAAAAACCTTAGAGAGAATAGAAGGTTTTAGCACTCATGTACTTATGACACAGCCTTCAGAATTTCAACAGCTTCACATACAATCCTTCCCTCGCTGGTTCTCATCTACTGTACACATTTGATATGTGACCAAATTCATGTTGATCACCTGAACCTGAGGATGAAGTTCATGAATCATCACATGTTGATAATGGGGTGATGTGCAGCCCATATAGCCAGTCAAAGATTGTTGTTGTTGTCGTGGTGGTCAAGACACAATTTGACAGCCAACAGAAGCTCTACTTCAGTCCGAGTCGCATTTGTTCATACCTCTTCTGTATTGAGCTGCAGATGAAGTACACAGTCACTGGTACAAGTGGCCTTTGAGTGAAGGTTGGAGTAAAAGCGATCACAATACCACATATCCATATCCTGTGATATTGTGAAAAAAATTAATCGAACAGATTTCAATCGAAATCGAACCAAATTCACACTTTTTCGTCTATTGATCTCTCCCAAACTCAAGCTTCTATGCTCGTTCCTCTCTCTGAGAAAGAAAAAGAAAATATTTGGGTGAACATGTCTCTGGGGTATGCTGTACTAAAGTGGAAGGTATTATTTCCAACTTAAAACACAGTTTCTGAACTCAAAAAGGCCTTAAGCGAGATTTTTAATTATCAAGAGCATGATGTGTGATGCCCAAAGTCCAACACTGGCCCGAATTGAATTGAAAGGACACATGCCCTGAATTGCAAGTCATCCTCATCAAAAACATGAGCACCTTACCAAAATACAAGTCATCTTTCCAAACACATGGAATGCCTTTTGAGTCCAGGATTCAAATTGTAGCAAAATAAATTTCCATATGATTTGTAAATATGACATTTTCCTGTCAATATCCTTGCTCTACTGTGAGTTACCTACACTTCTTCTACTTTCCTTCCTTGAAATTATCTTCTGCATCAGTGACAGCTACAGCCTGAAAGGGACTCTGAGTGTTCTTGTTCCTTATTCCAAAAACCCTCAGAAGCATCCTCAATCCTTCTTTATCCTTCCAATTACCACTACCCACTTTCCCCTAACGAGATTGACTTCTTCTGAGCTGGGTCATTTATTGCTCCATAGTTGTCTGTGGATCCCCTTAGATTGCAAGCACATCATCATAGGACCTTAATTTATCATACCAATACTTATTCAATTCATTCCTTTAGGAACACAGACAATATTCGCAAAGTAGTATATATAGTGTAGGATATTTGTCCTGTATCCCTACTCTAGTCTGGTCTTATCATACAGACCTTGCCTTATTCTGCTTGTTTCTTAGTGTCACGAATCGCCGCTCTATTCACCTCCCTATTCATTTCTTAACTCCACGGACTATTACTCATAAGGACTAATATTCATTTCTCTCATATTCCCATCATCATCTCCCTTGTCTACAATTACCATCACTTGATCTGACACGTACATCTTTTATCTCCTCCGATTCCTATCTCCATGGATATTCTCACCTATTCACTTATTCTCAATTCACTTCTCTCATATATATACCATGGGACTTGTAGTTAGTTCTTTAGTCTGTTCACTTTGTCTCCACTCCACTCTCAGTACAGTGCAGTGTTGAGCATAGTCAGCTACTCATCTGCTACTCGTTTCTACTATTCTCTCTCTCTCTCTCTCGTCTCATTGTAACCTTGTCAATCTATCTTGTTCATCGTGTGACTTGGGTGGTTATTTGCTAAGTGACAACGTTCTTGACACTTAGTGTCATTGTCACCTTGCCTAAACATCTTCAGCTCAGTTCTGACACTGAGGGAGAAGGACTGGGGCAGATGACTTTGGCGCCATAAGCCCCTAAGTGCCCTTGATGCATCTTTTGACAGGACATAGCTGATAGTTGGACTTCCCCATACATGATGTGTCACTTGCATTCTATTCTTTCTCATTTGATCAACCAATAACATTCATTTCAAGTGCTGATAATGTATACAAACCAATCCATGTATCTTCATCTTCAGCCACAGCTATACCCATTGTTTTCTTGTTAATTTTGACCCAAATCATGACCAAATCATACAGGAATCATATCTTTTCAAATAGATTTAGTACAATATAGCCAGTGAAGACAGGAGGTAAGTCATCAATTCAGAGAGACAAGTTACAATTTGGTAATGCGCTGCTGTTTTTGGTGAGGTCAACTTACGATTCAGGACTCATGCTCATCAATTCGGGACAGTGTTGGACTTTGGGTTGTCACACATCACACTCTTGATAGTTCAGAATCTCGCTTAAGGCCTTTTGAGTTCAGAAACTGTGTTTTAAGTTGGAAATAATACTTTCCACTTTAGTACAGCATACTGGGGCATCTGGTTTTTCAAGCCACTCAAGCTACCTGAGCTTGAGTAGCTTGAGTGTAGCATGAGTGTAGCTTGACTCTCCTTTTTGAGTGTGGCTGTGCTTATGCTACTGTAATCAACTTCACTACACTTCATTTCACAACAAGTTACTCACATTTGAAGGACCATTCATCAAGGAGATGTATATTTTACACACCACATGTCTCATTGTAAATTGGTTTAGCTTCTACAGAGTCAAGTACATACACTTTAAAATTGCAGTCTCGTTTTGTGCAAGTCTTAGCTAGAGTTTTCCAACTGTGTTAGACAGCTTGCTTTGTGAATATGGTAACCCAGAGAGAACAGGCAGATCCTATGAATGAGGTTTCAGTATAGAAAGGCAATGTCAATCATTTTACAAGCCAAAAAATAGTCTAGACATATTCAAGAGGAATTAGGGCACATCAAAGGCATTTTATGGGCATATAAAGTAGCTGGAGGAAGCTTGAGAGTAGCTTGGGGTAGCTTGAGAGTAGCTTGAGTAGCTTGAGTATAGCTTGAGTGTAGGTTGAGTGTAGGTTGAGTGTAGGTTGAGTGTAGTTTGACTGTAACTTGAGTACAGCTTGAGTATAGCTTGAGGTGGCTTGATGAGTGTGGCTTGAGTGTGGCTTGAGTATAGCTCGAGTATAGTAGCTTGAGGGTAGCTTGGCTTTCCATTTTGGGTATGACTGTGCTTATTCCAGTCTAGTCAACTTCACTACACTTCATTTTATATTAAGTTACTTGCATTGAAAGGGCCATTCATTGAGCAGCTGTATATTGTACATACCACATTCTTCATTGCCAATTGTTTTAGCCTCTAATGAGTTGAGTACATAAACTTTAAAATTGCAGAGATAGAAATACAGTGATCTAGAGAGAACAGGCATATCCATATTAACGAGTTTCTAGTATTCAGAGGCAATGACAATAGTTTTACAAACCAAAAAAATAGTTTAGACAAATTTAAAAGAGATTAGGACATCAAAGGCATTTCATAGGCATAGAAGTCCCTTTTGCGTCATTTTGAGATGGCTCAAGAGTAGCTGGAGCAACATTGAGGTAGTCTGAGTGTAGCTTAAGGGTAGCTTGAGGGAAGCTTGAGGTAGCTTGAGTAGCTTGAGTGGTAGCTTGAAAAAATGGTGGCCCCGTCTCTGGATCTGACTAACCCAGGACGTGCAAGGATGAACTTAACCATAGTAGCAGCATAAATAAATAATTTGCCAGATCTTTCTGCAAGTTCTTTGATATAAGTATCCTTCTCCTCCTCTGGAATCATCAATTCCTTGAACTCCTCATTTATGAGCTTCATAATATCTTCCTTTACCACAGTTTCCTCAACATCATGCAAAAACATTCCATCAACTTCACAGCCATAGGGTGGAGGTCTATCTATCCTCAAATGTTTTGTATATATCCTTTAGGCCTACTAGTAAACAGAAACTTCAATCCAGCCATCATTCGATTTTGAATAGCAGGTATCAAAGCACTGAGGACTGATGAGATGTCTTCACATTCATCCAATGCATTGACCACAACTACTACAGTTTGCATATTTGTTCTGGCTATTTCATTCCAAGGATTCATGAGAAGAAGGTTAAGCTGGGTGGAAGGTGGCTTAGGAAACACACCAGGTTCCTTTCTGAAAATCTCTACAAATACTTCTGCAAATGCTTGCAACTGATGTGCAAACTGGTTACAAGGCCAAAGAATGAGGCTGAGTTGTTTACACTCACTTTCTGCCTGTGGCTATATGAGTTGGTCCTGATTTTTCCCTTGACCCATCCGCATACGACATGTCCATTGGTCCATGATCTGGTTCATGGTCTTGACTGTGGAAGCAAAACGCAATCAGGAGTCAGACTAAGTAGAAGCGGTGCGCAATGAGAGTGAAGGGAGACCTTTGCGAGTCTGTGTGGTCTCCATGCTCAAGGTAGTTGTGACAGATCTTCCCTACAAGTTACATGTGTCCTGTTTTATTGCTCAGCCTGGGTATTTTTGCTAATCACATCAAAATCACATCCGATGGCTATAGGGGTTCATATATACATGTTGTTCTTCACTAAGCCAATGGGTTTCTGGCGTCCCAATTTACAATGGTCACGGTCAGCCAAGGAAGACCAGGCGTACCAAAGGTCTTCGCTGTACTCCTGATGATTGGAAGAATGTATCTTCTGTTCTGTTGTTGACAGAAGAAATTCCAGCGGGGAGTGTGTGCTCATTCGGTTATATAGTTGGATATTACACTGGTAGGAGAGAAGAAGTGGCGTTGAATCTCAAGTTTGTAACTGTCTGGTCTGATCCAGTGAAAAATGAAAAAATAAAATAATCTGTTAGTCCAAAATTCATGTACTCCACTGATTTTGGAGAGATAAGAAGTTCAATGACAAATAATATGTACTGTATATTTGGTAAATAGTCCCAATTTCATGCACACATAGGGAGGGAGGGAAAAAGAAGTTCTAGAATAAATAATATGTACTTTATAATTCTGGGAAATGATGGCCTCATACTCGCCACGCTTCAGCGATGGCCCACAATCCCTTCATATGCATAGTGGGAATAATCAGGCTGTGACCTCTGCATTCTGGAATTTGTCGAGAGCAGAAGAATGCGGCACCAAGCAAGTTCTTCTCTTCTAGCTTCTTGCAAAATGACATTGCAATGGTACTTTCGCCTGTTCCTGTCATTCTACAGATCCAATATCCAACATTTTTGATAGGTGATTCTCCAGTTGCCCAATCTTCAATCTCCCTGAGAATGGCTTCTCTTGTTCCCTTTGTGCACTCCCTTTGAGTATTCTCTGTACCATCATCAGCATTATATAGTGCTGTATATGCAATTGGCATATTCTTGATAATCTCATTCTGCAAAGGATTCTGAGAAGGACTTGTCACATAATAGTTATGCCAACCTCTGGCTATATCATTGAAAGTGGTATTCTTGATACTAAAATTGGAAGCATTTTGCAGAATGCTTCAAATTGAGTGTAAACTCTTCAGTGCTATTCCAAAGGAATTAAAGAACATTTGCTCACCTATGATCCCCTGATCTGGCAGTAGTGTCCTTGGTAGAATTATCTGACATGAGTCTTTACACAGTGATTAGTATTAAACTACCTGAATAAAAGTTATTTCAAAGCAATCAAGAAAAATTTGCTTACTTCTGACTCCCTGTTCCACCAATAGTGTTGTTGGTCAAATTATCTTGCTCTGGAACATTAGAGCCCAGTGCTGATTCAGATTGAACTGTTTTTGATCTTCAAGAGTGTGACTCCTTTGTTCTAGATAGCCTGTTCAAATAAGATGAGAATCCACCAGACAGTGATGCTGTCACAGGTAATGGTAGAGTCCATGGGTCACGCTATGTAACCCAAGTTATCCTTGAGTAAGTATGACACATGGATTATGCCAATAGCTGTAACAGTGTAAACAGTCAGACAAGAAATTAACATACCGAATTCCGCGGGCCACTTTAGAACTAATGTTCCCCATTGCCTGCTGACAGGAGATGCGGTTCGAGTGAAGAAGCAACAAAAGAGTCAATAAAGGATTGATGGCTCTGCGAAAGTCAAACATTTGTCTTGACCATGTGAATTGACAGAAGGCGTTTGTTATGATGCGAACCAAAACGACGCGTAAGTGTTACAGTGTGAACAAGACACGTTAGTAGAAACATGATTACGAAGCATAATAACTGACATGTACTGATAGTAGGGCTACACGCTGATCAAGTAGCTCATAAAAAGTGTTCCGAACGAATCATAAGTTTAAACAATCCGTGCGAAGCAAAGCTTAGCATTAAATTTTCTTCTCATTCTCATTCCTCACTTGAATGAACTCGACTATGAGTGATGGTAATTATAATAGATATCGCAACACAGGCCAACACAGATTACCCTTATCCTCAGACCTCCTTCCTATATATGTGACTATCGGGTATACGGTATAGCAAGTGGTGAACCGTTCCATACCTCTGAAGTTCTTCGAGATTCATTCATGGTCAATTGAACACTATCTTCATACCTACCCTTTGTTTGAATGAGTATTCAGCATACTTACCGGTTTGAACAAGTCCTGAATCGTACTTTGAGCTACATACTCCAAAGTATCGGCAGACCTGTGCTTGCGAGTTGCAGATCCGGTTGCCGGCGGCGGCAGTGGAGTTGGAAGGGCAGGGTCCTACTTTTAGGGAATATGAAAGATTCGAGTGCAAAATGTAACGATCGCCTTGGTCTATAGTCCATAGTACTTACGTGTTTCATACTTCTTACTTCCTTTTACTGATACTTCCTAGTATTTCATACGCTCATTACTTCCAAGTTCTCTTAGTTGTTTCTTATGATACTTGTCCCAGGGGGACGGAGAAAAATAATTAAGGATATAGGACCAGAAAATTTTTTAACACCTCCGACAGCTGAACCAACTAACACCCTTGTGGGAATATACTATATATAGAAGGTATTTGTAAGCACATGTGCGCATTATCCGCCCAAATAAGTCGCTTCAACCTCCCGCTACCGTCAAGCACGTTTCTGCTTTGTGCAAGCCTCACATTCCCATTTGTTGGAGGGATATGCGAGCCCTACACATGTCAAATAGTACTTTTTGAAAACATCAGTATCCAACCTTCAACTGTCTCATGACAGGGCTAGCACTCACAAATATTGTCTCGCATTGGTCTCGCAGCTTTTCTTTGGCAAGTAATGTCACAGTTTTGAGGATCTGAGGTCTCTTCTTCACTGATTTACTCTCCACAGATATATACCTGAATCCTATAACTCATGTCATTGCTTTGTACACAGTATTAGTACTTTTATTCACCTGTGGAAGCTCAGGCATGTTACTGGGAGTGTTTGACATGGCACTCAGTACCAGTACTCGCTCTTGCAGACTCAAATTTACCATCAAAAATGGTACTGAAGTACTAAAATTTTCTGACATGAGAAAAAAATTTAAGAGGATCTTGGGCTGAACCCTGAACTAGCCCTATATCACTCGGCTAAATTTTCCCTCCCCCTTGTACTTGTCTCATATGATCCGGACTTATATTATCTAAGCTTGTATTCTAGTAGTAGTACTTTAGTCGAATCAACTCTAGTTTTCCCTCTTATTGTTCTCCTAGTCGTCAGCTCAAAGGGTTTAGCCAAAGCCCTTACACAAAACTGCAAGCAGAATTATAACCAACTGAGCTAGTCGGCCACAAAAATATGTACGCATTTGAAGTCACCACTTTCACTTCCTCAGCTTGAGATTGGCCGTATCATAGGCTATGGATTCAAAATACCTGTCTCGTGTTTGGTTCCTCGTTACCCCGCTCTGTTTTCCTATACCGTATACCAGAAAAAGAAATAATTACCGTACCCAAACTCGAATGTGCGGATAATTGATCCTGAATCGATGATGATTCATGATTAGAGCTTGATTTATGCCAACGGGGGAAGATCGGAGATCTAGAAGAGCTCGGACTCGAGAACCGGGGGGATTGGTACCGGCTGCGACGATAAAAAGCCAAAATTATCGCGAAGGCAGAAATCAATGAAGGAAGAAAAGGAAGAAAGGGCAGAAAGAAGGTGGCGTAGGATGACGTAGAGCCTAGTACTTCATAGAACGATGGAAGAACTTCTTCGAGTAGGACTGGGGAAAACTGCAGAAGAGGATTGGTACCGGTTGGATCACGAAGGCACAAATCAATGAACGAAGAAAGGGAAGAAAATGCAAAAAGAAGGCGGCGTAGGATAGCGTAGGGCCTAGGACTTCATAGAACGATGGAACTAGAAGGAATTCTTCGAGCAGGACTGTGGAAAACCGAAGAAGTAGATTGAAACAAGATTGGAACAGGAAGGAACTTTTAGAACGATACTACCCAAGGAAAGCTAGTAGTATGCCTGCTGTCTGCCGGAAGGACTCGGAATTGAAGAAAGAAAAACAGGAGGAACCGGATGACTACCATCCGCTGATGATGGTGCATTAGCGTCGAACATAATTATAACCTATGTCAGGCTGATCAAGTGCCGATCATGAAACCTTAAAATGCAAAAAGGGTGAAGTAATTTATGAAGCGAGGTCCGACCCGGAGGAAAGATACCAAGAATATCACTCAATACTGTCAGAGTCGTGAACATTAAGACAAACAGATGAATCGAATGTACCGATACCGCTCAAAAATGTGGCGTGGAATGGACGGCGGAGAACGGGATATCTTTAGTACAAAAAATTCCAAGTTACTCATGTGAGTGTAAGTGCGTACCAGTTGAACAGTATGACTACTTATGCGAGTAGGAGGAAGGTTTTGGTATACTCAGTGACGAAATATGGCTACATGTCGCACTTCCGACTGGCTGAACGGTATTCCTGATATCGTTTGAGTATCATAGTAAAGTATCCGGTAAAGGGTCCAAGGCCCAAGGAAGATCCTTGGACAGCAAAACGACCTTACTGAGTTCGAGTCAAGGAAACGCACAATTCCTCTCTGAGCACCCCGAATTAAACTCTGATGACGTGTTTAGGAGTTTGGGGAGTGTGCCCGCTTCCGCTGAGGATGGTTCATTATGGTACGAGTGATGCAGCACTGGTATACCAAATCTTCAGAGCACAATGGGACGTAACGCCCGTCAGCCGCCCCGATGTCGCGGTGGATGCGAACGTAGGAATGGTATGTATTCGTATCGTGGAATGGCGCGAATCAGGTGGTCAAGTGGCGGAGTCTCACACAAAAGTCCTACGCCTCTTCGTTATCGTTCGGGAACTCAACGGATGTAGATAAACAGGGATTCGAGATAGCTATAGCTATCGATGCCACCCTCAAGGTCCTACAGTCACAGTGACCGCGTTAGATAAAGATGGGAATGTATCGGCGAAGAGTAATTTAGTATTTACTGTGGTTGGTGTAAAAGATGGGAATAAGTTGGGAGTAAGGTTGTGGAGGGCCAGGATGGAGTTAAGGCAAGTAGTAGTACGAACGCTAGTGCGGAAAATGGGGAGAATAATGGGACAAGTGGGGGGAACCCTTAGCCAATCACCTTGTCAAGGTCCTACTACACCGACAATTCGACCTTTATCATCCACATGTACAAACAAATGACGTGCACCAAATATTGACGCGCGTCTTTTTTTGTTTTTGTTCTCTGACTCAAACACTCTCAATTTCTCAACGGGTACGCCTATAATGACAAAGACAACTGGAACGCCCACGCTGGCTATGTCGCTTATACCTACGCCTACACTTGAGCTTGGACTAAGACCAAGAACAAGAACGAGGCTATAATATCTTTCCTCCTCCTCCTCCTGAAATGCCTCCTCTTACTGGTATTGTCCTGCGTCTACCCCTCGTGATTCGTCTCAGTCTACGCGTCCAAGAATCCCGCCTCTGCCTCTGCCCAACCTCCAAGCCACACAATCCAGATGCAAGGCGCGGTTTAAATCCCGTTCAGACCTCGTCGTACCATACTGGTTCTGACTCTATAGAACGTTAGCTTCACCGACAACGCGTCGTTATGCTCTTTGCCAAGGGGTGCTGAAGGCGAGGAGGGAAGGCAAGGGAAAGGCTTCATCTTCATCATGCTCTAGGTGGTTGGAGAAGCAAGTACAACGAAAGAAGGAGATGGAGAAGGTTTAGAAGGAACAAAGAGAGAAAGGAAGGTTAGAGTGTATGCCAATGGCGCTGGCGTGTGCACTACTAGCACCGCAACTGCAAGGCTGGTGAGTGTCGTCTCTTCTCTTCTCGTCGTCCTTCCTTCCACTTTCTTTACTCTATTTTCCTTCTTTCGGTTCTGCATACATCGTCCTCTCAAGTCATTCATTCTCTTTGATTTTCTGAGTCTCTGTACCTCTGAAACTCACATACGTCTTTCGGCTTCCTGCAGGTAACCCAATCATCGTCACGTTGTGCGCTGTTTCTTCCACCACACCCGTAGAAAACGACGCAGCGAGGAGTTATCTGACTTCGATTTCGGTGTTTGAGGGTGAGGTTAAGGGGAGAGTCAGAGCGAGGCTGGTGCAAGGAAGACACGTAAGATCTATCATGTCGATAGGTGAGTGTGGGTCTCGCGTGTCTTCTCTTTCTTCTTTCTTTCTACACTGGCGCTAGCGTCTCTGGTTCTCTCGGTGTTTTTACTGCTTTCCTTGGGTACTAACGCACCTTCTCCTACGCGTCTAGACGAACATCGCAAGCCATGCGGTCGGATCCTAGTCAGCCAGCAAGCCTTCTCAAACTAGTACCTCAAACTCTACAAGCAATGCCAACTCTACTGATAATGAGAACACGAGATGGGTTGTGGAGATTCGGCCGGGGATGAGTTCTGGTGAGTATTGTTTTTTTCTCTTTGTTGATGTTGCTTCGTTGTTCTTCTGTCCTTTCGTCTTCTCTTCTGTTTGATGTGCTTTTTGGTTTTTGGCTTCGTTTTTTTGCGTTGTTCCTCCTTCTCAGTCCTCCTCGGCGTCTGCCTGTCTCTCTTCGTGCCCAGGTGGTCTGGTCCTTCTGGTCGTTGAGGTTGGCATCAGCGTTATTGACTCGGAGTCTCTAGTCTACCCTTAGCTACCCTTGGCTTTCGTCCGCGTCTGCGTTTTCCATATCCTACCCCACCCCCTAGACTTTCGTTTTCGTTTTCTCTTTCCTCAGGCTTGAGTTCCGCTTAGGCTTTTGAGACTTTCTGGCTTGTTTTTGGTTTTCCCTTATCTTCATCGTCTGCCCTCTTCCCTAGCCCTAGTAGTCGCTTTCTTATAAGTTATGTTCTCTCTTCCAACCCTCAATTCCGTTCCTTGTCCTTCTTTCCCATCACATCTAACATGCTCATTCACTGCATGCTGACGTCTTTTTCTTTCAACAGCTGGTGTACGAGATGTACCAGACGAAGACGAAAATGTTAGAGGCGGGAAGGAGAGTGCCAGTGGACACTAAGGAGTATTTGGCAAAATTAGCATCAGCCTCAGCGGCTGCGTCAGGAACGAGGTCGCCGGGTGTTTCTTTAGAAGGAGAATTGGATTGGGGTGGAGAGGATAGCGACGAGAGCCTGAGTGATCAGTGGTATTGATGATAGGCGTAGTGGAGATCGAGGGTGTTGATGAGGTTGAGGATAGATAGCAGTGCCAACGGGACTAATGGAACCGGCCGCAAAGCGACTTCTACTCGAGACCCTACCCCTGGTACGATGTACCCTGCCCAACGGTATTCCTATTCCAATGCTACCGATGCTATCAATGCATACAGCGAGATAGGTGACAGTGGTTTGGGTCCTCGTTCAGACCACAGCTACCCAAACCCATATCCATACTCCTGTTCCCACTCACACGCACAGTGGATTCGCGGATCTAACGGAACTTCTACTTCTATTCAAGACCTTAATCTTGCTATCCCCAGTACTGCATCCAACGAGTGGTTCCAACTCTAACTCTAACGGAACCGTTGGTTCTAACGCCGGTTCTGCGTCTAGTTCCGAGTACAACGGTAACGGCAGTGGTACTGTTACTGGCACTCGCAATGTTACTGCCAGTGGCACTCCCAATCCTAGTTCTATTTCCAGTTCCACTTCCAACGGGTCAGAAGTCTCAAGATCCCAAGGGTCTGACAGCGACTCAACCCCAAATAACGCAATCACTACCTCGGCCACAACCCCGACCATAAACGTAGACGTAGACGTAACCTCTCCAGGAGGAGATGGAGATAATGACAACAACCCCGTCACAATCGTGGTAGGCGTAGCCATAGCTGTAGCGGGGTTGATAGGGTGTACTTTTATGATTGTGCGGTATGCATCGTACATACATACCTAGCCCCCACATCCTTGAGGGTAGAGTATGTAGCAAATCATGGACGAATACATAGAATGGTGGAATACCAGAGTCAGACTGACATACCACTCGACTCTCGATGCCAATCGCCCGTACCTCGTATGATTACTGACATATAGTGCTAACAATCTGACATTATCACTAACACGACACTCTAACCAACTGAGCTAGTTGGCCACACTCGTTCTGTCGATTTGCATAAATCACAACCCCTCGAGTTGGACTCGGGCCGGCGTTGGTGTTCACTTTCATGTTTCATTTCCTCAGCTTCAGTTTGACCCTACTAACGAAGAACACATCTCAGTTCTCTTTACCCCCACTTCAAGTCCCCGATGAGTACTTAGTAGCTGGCAAGTTCACCTAAACCCACCTGAAGAGTCAGTAGTCCTCAATCGATGACTATGATCCATGCCAGCGAAAGAAGACCTTCGGACCAAAGAGCACCGGACTCGAGAATTTCGGACTAATCAGAATAGAAAGAAGAACAGAAGAGAAGACATATGGAATGGAAAGTGAGGAATGGTACCGGTTGCGCACAAGGCCGAAACAATGAAGGCACAAAGAAGGAGTACCGCCGAATCCTGGGGTGGGGCCTGGTACTTCATAGAACGTTAGAAGGACTTCGAGCAGAGCGGAGTTGAAAAGAAGTAGATTGGAACAAGAAGGTAGGAACAGAACGCTAATAAGCATGTTGGCCAAGAAGAACATAGAAAAAGAAGGAAGATCTGCTGACGCGTTGGCGTCGAACGTATGTCGCTGATCAAATGCCGATCATCAAACTTTAAAAGACAAAAAGGGTAAAAAAAAATATTTATTGACAAGGAGATCATGTGGGAACTGAGTGTGATACTGCCGGTACCGCTTAACGGACGGCCCGCGGAGAATTATTGCGAAAATCGCAGTTACTTATGTGGCTATAAGTGTGTGGCTGAACAGTATTACTTATGCAAGTAGGAGGGAGGTTTCTGAGGCTAGTATATGAAATGTGGCCATATGTCAAACTTTAGCGTCTAAGTATCCGGTAAAGGGTGTAAGACGGTAGACCATAGTAACAGACTCAAATGATTTTCACTATGAGAACGACATACATACTTCAAAGTGGTATGCTGAAACGGGTTTTGTTCTCCGAGAAATGTATGCCTTAAGAGGAGTCGACTGTAAGTCTGTAGTACTAATGTCCTTATTTCCGTGCTCAAATTGCGAATGAGCGCCCAACGATCAAGGACCTACCTATAGGAGTACTAGGAATTACTTACATCCTTATATGCCTGCATGCCATAAAGTATCCGTGGAATGGTCAACTGAGTCAAGGCCGAGGAGTTGGAACCTGTCAGTAGCAGTCCAGAAATTCGAGAAGAATAGTAATAGAAAACAAAATCCCGGATTTATCCGCGGACAACTATTACCATTTCTGGAGGTCTGGAGTCGGAGCTCTTCACTGGCAATTACGCAACGACAAGTCCTGAATAAATCACCGGGAAGAATTGACAGCCTCATGTACTTCATAGACATTCTAGAGTCAGATAGTAGCCATTCCAAAGGAAGTCCAAGTATATTTCTTGAAGCTTAGGCCATAGCTTATTGCGGTTGAAACATCGCAAAATCATCACCCCATCGATACATTGTCGATACATCATCTCTATTGGACAATGTTGGCAAAAAGCAAGGCTGCTCGGAGCTAAACTCTCCCCATTTACACGAGCGATTAGTATGAGGTTATGGGTTTGAAAAACTTGAGTTCGTCTGAATGATCAGGTTCCAGAGCCTTCTTGAAGTCCTGAATTAGGTTTGACCGGCCTTAATTGACGTCAGGTCGAGTAATACTGGATAGACTTAGTGCCTCGATGCAACCTACCTGTCCTTGCTCGGCAACCGTAGAGCAAGCAAAATTTCGGGTTTATCCGGAAACAACTTCAGATGTAAGTACACCTAGCACTTTACGGATTCTCTATACGCCAGTGATACGGAGGCCTGACACCTGTGAGCTTGAGCCTCGTTACTAGGAAATCTCAATTCTTGTATTTGTGCAATCGAGTTAAGGACAATGATGGGCGTCGGTGACAAGGACCCCATCTCCAACACTTCCCAAGTTCCCAGTGTCACTCACGATTTGCTCACGATGAAGTCTTGGGGGTCTATCACAGCACCAAGTGATGCTAGGTTGAAATTTTGACATTACGCCCGTATGGTAACTGGTAGACGTACACGTACAGCAGATTTCTGACGCAAGATTGATGTGCTTTCGAGCGCTCTAGTCTACTCACTTCGTCTCAGACCCAGGTATCATGAGCGGCGTATGCACCTTCAACCTTGCTTGAAGGACTTATTTTACGTACTTACTTGGAGTTCATATCCTTCCGTATTCTTCAAAGAACTACTAATGATCATTGAGATACCGCGACTGCGGGTTCCTAAGCACTGGCAGTTACGAGATCCCTTTAGGGACTCATTCAAACTTGTACCACAGTTTACTGACGTGACCCTCTACTTTACACCGGCTATTCCCACTGGCCACAGTTGATAGCGTTCATTAAGCGTCTAGTCGGGTCTCAGCTAGCCTGTGGCCTCGCTGTGGTGTGCTTGGCCTGAAAGCTCCATTGTCGCTGAATCTGAGTCTCATAATCCATCTTGCGTCCATAAATAGGTGAAAGCTAAAACCCCGGCCTGCTCGTCCGCCCTCGATCGGAATATCAGTCAGCTATGCAGACATGTACTGGATCGTCTCCTTCATTGTTTATCCCATGAGTTAGTATTGTCTTGACCTGAGCCGCTGACCATCCCAAGCTCGGCAGCTAGGGATGTGCATGATAGAAACCACCGGTTTAGACTAACGGTGATTAGCGTATGTCTTAGGCTTACTTACCTAAATTGCTCCGAGGTGACCGTTGAATTGGCTATTCAATACAATGTGTAAATTCTTTGGAGGCCTGAGCAAAGGGAACTTGAATCTCTTGAAAGAGTCTACACCGCCGATCGGTCAGAGTGATTGAAAGTGGTTCAGTATGAAAGACCTTTCTCAGTCAGCTGGGAAGCAATCAAGTAGGTCCATAGCCAAGGAGATGTTTGAGAGAGAGGTGTACCTGGTATGTAAATAGTAAACGAGGCTGGTCGATGGGTATAGTTACTATCTCGTACCAGGAAGCTGGCCATTTGGCAATTATCTGACTTTATGTCTACATTGGGGTGGGTCTAGGGTGCCTTAAAAATACGTCTGGGTGGGGCGCACTTGGATGTCAGGTACTTGCTTCGTGAGATACCGGTAAAAGAGTGGCCCGAAAACCCGAAATGACGCGTTTTCCTAAAGTACCGTTCCCACGCCCAAAACTGCCCTTAGAGTGACCACTGCTCGACAGCAAGTGTACCGTTACACTGCCGAAGGTATTCAGCATAGTTCTATATGCTAAGGATATATAATCCTCCAGGTTTTATGGCTCATGTACATGTGCACGGTTCTGGGCCAGAGCAGGTGGCCAGATAGCCAGTTTTGGCCAAAAACAGACTCGCGTCGCGAAAATCCTCGCTACTCCTTGCCCACGGCTTGCACGGTGCTGATTCGTATATCAGCAGATTCCTAAGAAGCCCTACTACGCTATGCTAAAGTTTTTGTAATCTAAATTTCCCTCAGTAATTTTATATGATTTAAAAACGCTAACGTGGCCAGCTTCCTGGTATCGAATAATTCCTGGATTTCTCAAGAATGGGTTCAAGGCGCGTCATCAATGTATAGGTAGTACTTAACTGAGACCGGCTGGATTCCGATAATATTAGACTCGAGCCAGTCACTTCTGCAAGGTTTGATGAAAGGTCTTGCCAAGCGGTTTGATCGACTTTTCATCAAACCTTTGCAAAAGAGTGGTTCGAGTCTACGATAATATAGTCATGCCTCATGCTGCAGAAAGAGCAAGCCATGGCCCGCCTATCTTCCCGGGAATAGTCCTAGTCACGGTCTGAAGCCAGATGGCCAAAGCGTGATGTAAACATTCTTGTTCGAATTTGTTTTTCTTGAGAAAAGCCGTGAATGACTTGGTACACTATATGTTTTGTGCGGCATGAAGAAGGCGTGACGAAAATACAAAGGAACTCCTGGACCATTGAATTGTACCCTGACAGGCCGAATGCTACAGCAGCAGCAAATCGATCCATACCGCCCCTGATAGCATCCATCCTCTTGAAGCCGTCGTAACGTCGTAGTCAGATTTGCCGTCGAAGGTATGACTCGGAGTAGCTCAGCCTATTGAAGACGCGATTTCTGTAGTCCTTTACTCGAGAGTGATAAAATTTCAAGCTCTGTGGCTGCCGTGGCTTACCACTTGGCCATCTTGCGTCTACTTATCGAACGAAATAGAGCCTCCTACCCCACCATGGCCATACCCAAAGTCCACACCTCTGTAAAAATCGTAAGATTTGAGTTCTAAGTACTAGTGAACACATGACGAAACGGTGAGTTCAAATTTGGTTTTGAAATTGTATTTCTCCGAGCCAGGAGGAGAAGGAGTCCATTAACCCCGCTGGGACCAATGACTGATGCGCCAGGGTCCGGAAACAGGAAGACATGGCCCATCGGCTAGTGGCATGGCCGCAGTACGATGATCTCCGCAGCTCATAGTGTTACAGATGATTCTGTTTTTCAAACCTACAGCACTGAACGGCCGGTTGGCACGCAAATGTTCCAAGTTTCATGTTACACAGGAGCCTTCGGAGCCGTTTGAACATCACTGGTGTTAAAACCTCGACCTCTGTCGGATGGGAGAAAGCACAGTGATGCCAGCTCATTTGATTTG
Organism: Tetrapyrgos nigripes; assembly: GCA_013368315.1. NCBI lineage: Eukaryota > Fungi > Basidiomycota > Agaricomycetes > Agaricales > Campanellaceae > Tetrapyrgos > Tetrapyrgos nigripes. The sequence continues at coordinate 241,935 of JAACJM010000075.1, forward strand.
CGAGCCGGTTTCCATGATTAACCTCGAGGCTAGCGCTCAAAGCAGACCATTACTTGATCAGTACTGCGGTCTACTGCGGTCCAACCAATCCTCCGAAACCCATTCAATACACCTTGCGTGTGTATCCACAAAAACGGGAAAGAAAAAAAAACCGAATTGTTAGTCAAGGCCACCAAATTCAAGATTGTATCGGAATGTACAGCCATGGGGTAGGTTTTCCCTAGTTCTCGATACGTAAGTAAACAGAATGGTATGAGAAGAAGGCCACAGTACGGAGATCTTCAGCATGGAAGTCACACACGTCGGTCAGGGCAACCGAACACTTATCTATCTCGTTGTTCAATCCACTAGGAGACCGATAGCTATGGAACACTCGAAGAGGCAGCACGCTTCAAAAATGCCATTCTCGTCCCAGGCAAACTTCAATGAGCTGACCGGCAATATGCTGACGGTGAGCATGCCACCGGTGGCCGATAGCTAATTTCTAACAGAATGTAAGTCTCATCTATGCGTACTCGGCTGCTGGGATGAGGAAGATGTGAGCGAGAGTATCTGGGTGCAAACAGAATCGTGTTTGGTCGCCAAAGCTCTCTTGCGAGGGGCCCCGAAAGGGACGCCAAGCTCAAGCTGGTACTGGCGAATGTATGTAATACATGAGAGTATCTAAAGATGACCATAGGAAGAGAAGAAGAGGGTACGTGGTAAGGGTGGGAGAAGAAAACAAGATGCTCGCTATCGAGCTCTATGTGAGATGCGAGAAAACTGAAAGGACACGAGAAAGGGTACCTATCGAGCTCTATGTGAGATGCGAGAAATAAAAGGACACGAAAAGCAAGACCGTAAGAGCTGAACTATATATACCCTGAGGAACAAAGAGAAAGGACCATAATAAGCAGTCTTCAGCATTGACAATGGTCCAAGCTGAGACTGGGGAGGCAAACAAAACGCGGCTCGCTGCATAGACCGTGGTCAACTGTGTTTGACCAGTCCATTTTTAAAAGTTAAAGCAGCAGTGGCGTTATATCTATATCAGAACACTAATTGTGTCCGGCATTGATCTGGGGGCAACTCTCCGTGAGTAGGTTTTGGTGATCAGCAGGCTTGGAGTTTATAATCATAATATGGGAGCGATGTCTAAAATGGATCGTGTAATAACAAAGAACAAAAGTGTAGTACGTGATACGGCGAAGATCCCCGAAAGAAGTCTACATACATCGTGAAATTATGACATGGGGCAAATACAGCGTGTTACATGGGGCACACAGATGGTAGGGCTTTTGGTGTACATATGCCATGTGAATACTCGTAAGAATCCAGACTGTCAAGGAGTCGTGGGGTGTGTGGTCTTGTTGAGAGCGATATCCTGGTCTGGCATCTATCCCCAATTGCGTTCACCTCATCGGCGGAAAATTAGGCTTGCCATTAGTCTGCTCTTTATATCCTTGGGGGATTACTGCGGCTCCGACCGGCGAAGGAGCCAAAGAGACTAGGTTGATCTCCGTGATTAACGAACGCGAGAGCGCAGCTATCGAAGACCAGGACATTTGTGAACGCCCAACATGGCTTCACTGGAAAAGAATCTTCGACATCTCTCGCATGTCCAGTCCTGGACTTTCCCATGTTGAGTGGCCTGAAGATGCAAGTTCGTTAGTATACAATTCTGAAACTACACCCAAGCCAACGACGTACCTCATGTCTCATCATATCGTGTCGCCGGGAGAATGTCTCCGTGCAGAGGGAACACTGGATGCGTTTCTTCGAATTCTTGGGGGCAGTTCTTGAGTGAACGGCGCCGCAATTACAATCTGAGGGGTGTGTTCGAGCGCAAGCGTTGTGCGACAGACGAGTCATCTTCCCTCCTCCTCGGACCCTGCGATGATTGGGAACGCCACTCTCTTCGGTACCTGTACCCACTGGCGAAGGACTTACACCGGCCTCAGGTGATGAGACGTCTGACCAACCATCTGAGGAACTGCATTCTCCAAATGATGGAAGATGCGAAGAGAAATTGTTGGGCGATCCGATTAAGGAGGACTCTGCCGTGCTAGACCCGGAGCCAGGACCAAAGAATATATCCAAGTTCATCAAGGAGGAGATCATGGGGTTGTCGCCGTCTAATCTCTGGCTTTGGGGGACTGGAAGAGAAGAAGTTAGCTTGAGTTAAACGATGCGAATATATCAAAACGCACAGTTGAAAGCAGCGGGGGCAGCTGTATGCTCCAGGTCTTTTCCGAGTCTCGGCTCAGTCCCCCATGGTTCATGTTGGAACGCTGGCGGAGAGTAGTTGAAGTGGAGATCGCTCTCTGGGGATGCTGAGCATACGGAGGCGCTCGTTGAGTTCGGAGATGTTAAGGAATCAGCTATGTATTATGTCTCAGTGAAACTATGCTTGTAATAGAATGGTTGACTCGTACTTGACGTGGAACGTTCCATTATCTCGGGTGCTGGCGTTAATTGGGATAAAACAGTTTGAGCGCTGCCACTAATGTTGATTTTCTAGAATGAACAAAGAACTGTGAGGCAAGCTCAAGAGAGAAACTGGTTCAAGCACGCACTTGAGATGAAGGTGACTCTTCTGCCTCAACAACAGAGTCCGGATCGTGAATAAGAAATAATGTCACAGACGGTCGCCCGTTCACGAATGATTCGTTGACGCGAATTGATAGAGACCTGGAAGATACTGGAAGGGAGACAGTTTGAACGCGAGGCTGCCAGACAACACTTGGGGGGTGTTCAGCGTTGACGAAGTCGAGAGAGACTTTGCATCGTGCAAGGTCGTCAAGTGTGAATATGTGGGACATGACAATGACTGTGGCTATCAGATTCGCAGGATGGATGGTCTAGTGATGTGCTCTATGAGGCCGGGGAAGGGGGAAGGATGGAAGCCAGTCGAGGCGACAGTTGTCAGTAGTTATTATAGCCTTGTGATAAATTTGGGAATCGCAACAATGCAACAAGTCATCAAGTGACTATGTTGCTGATCAGATTGGGACGAATCGGGAAGATACTCCGTTGTATCAGGAAGCCACCGCTGCCCTTTATTCCGTGAGGGTCAGGAAGCGCTTAGCTCTCTCTCGGTCAAAGTAATACCGCAAGCCTGTCTGCAATTCACCAGGATCTTTGCAGCAAGTTCAAGGGAAGGGAAGTTGTATTGGTCTTTACTGCTGAGTTAAGTACTGCCCAATACTCCTTCGCTTCTGTTTCTATTGTCGCCACAAGATCTCGACCGACCCTTACTGTAGATTTACATTTCAGGAACAAGCCTCGTGATTGGTTCACGATAAGTCCCGCGGACTGTGGGGTCATTTATACCGTATTTACCAGATCATCGAGCTATCATGGTCTATTGACGCTTAGGCACCTGCGACTGGAAAACAGATCCACTTCAAAGAAAGTGCAGAACATGAAGCAGGTGTATTCGCTCCTCGGATTGGATATTTGGGGTAACGTCATAAATCCGCTCTTGACCATGTGAGATCCGCGCTGCACTGCAAAAACGCTCCAAAGTGATCTGCGTACCGACCTCAACGTTTCTACACCGTGCGGCATGGAGCACTGAAGACTACGTACCCACTCGTTGCCAAAAGTCATGGGACACTATCAGTGAACAAAGACTACACGATTCGGAAGACTCCTTGGCATGCGCGGACTCGTTTCTAGGAGAACCCTGGAGAGAAGATGAACGATTTCTTTTCGGCAACTCTAGAAGCCTGGAGGCAAGTCGTCAAATCAGCTGTCACTACGCCGCCCAAGAAAACGAGACTTCTTATTACACCGTGCAAGGGAAACCACGACGAGTCCTTCAAGAAAGATCATGACATGTCTAAATGAAACGGCTGAGTCCCATAGGCTCCGAGTCCTCTTTCTGGGGATTGTTGACTATTCGTTAAAGGTAGCTTTGAAGATGATGACCTTCCAAGGGCTTCTGTACTTACTTCCAGCTGCATGAAAAACGAAGGTAGGCATTAGTTAGACCGATGAGGCAACTCACTTCACCCTCCGGATAATTAGGATCTACTGGATGAATCGATGACTTCCCGTAAGGATTAATTCCCTGAGCTCTGGCAAATAATACTGGAGGGACTGATAGCCGAGCAGAGGAAATTTCAAAAAGATCAAAAATTGTGCTTTAGAACGATTTAGGGGAGGGTCTAGATGCTTTTTGCTGGAATAAACCTCGCTTAGCCGGAGTTATCAGTCCTTCGCTGTTCGCTGAGGGCCTTTGGCCAGGAAATTGCAGCTCGCAATTAATTCCGAGCTTACCGATCAGAACTCGACACCAATTCCTTGCGTCTTATTGCTCAATCGGACCGACAAATAGTAAGTGCAGGAAAAGACGGCACAAACCAAATGGGGGAACGATGAGAACGGTTTCTAAAATAAGAACTTGCAGCACCCTAAATCTGAAGTGTCTTTTCAAATTTCAATAAACGTCTACTCCGAATGATTTGCATGGCCACACCCATCAGGATTAGCCGACGGTAGATATCGGTTTCTGATCGAGGCGGCTGATCAATGGGTGAGACCAGACTGATAGTTCCCTTGAGCACTTGGTTTGACTTCAGACTTGGTCGGAAATTCTCTGAAAATTCTACCACCAGGAATTATCAACCGAATTCATGAAGGCTTTGTGGGCCACTGCCTTGCGTGGCAATAACGATACAGATGAACAACAGATGGACTGAGCGGATACCTTATACTCTTGAAAATGCCGTAGCTAAGTATCTTGGAAGTTGTAAGTATCAGCATTGTGACGAGCAATGGATCAATGTTATCAAAAAGATGAACAATAGATGGACTGGGTGGATACTTTATACTCTTTAAAATCCTGTAGCTAAGTATCTTGGGAGTTGTAAGTATCAGTATTGTGACGAGCAACGGATCAATGTTATCACAAAGATGAACAATAGATGGACTCGGCGGATGCTTTATACTCTGTAAATTGCCGTAGCTAAGTATCTTGGAAGTTGTAAGTATCAGTATTGGGACGAGCAACAGATCAATGTATCATAAAGATGAACAATAGATGGACTGGGCGGATACCTTATACTCTGTAAAACGCCGTAGCTAAGTATCTTGGAAGTTGTAAGTATCAGTATTGGGATGAGCAACGGATAAACGTATCATAAAGATGGAAAATAGATGGACTGGGCGGATACTTATACTCTGTAAAATGCCATAGCTATGGGGAACAGAGGTTTAACATATTTCGTACGCTGCGGTGTGTACTGCACTGGTGTCCGGTCTTGGTTCACCTCTCCTATCTTTGTCTGTCTTCAAGTTCACAGCTGGCATTGGATGTTTAACGTTTAACGGCTACTAATAGTCGCCTTTCCTCGACGTACAACTTAACGAATGCATTATCATACTATTAGCATCCTTCTCCACTCTCTGCGTGGGTATTAATATCCTTCTTTTTATCTCATTGGCAATGGCATCTCTGGTCCTCACTCTGTTTCGTTAATCTGTTGGTTTTTGTTAACTACTCTCTACCTCCCTGTACTGCATGTCTGGATTTTTGGCTCCCAAAAAACTTGATATCCCTTCAAATTTTGTGGTTCACAAGTTTCCAATCAAATATGGTATTTAAATGCAGCAAAGTATGTCACTTCACTGACTTCAGTCCTTCGTTCAAGTGTGCCATGGACCCATGCAATCGAACTTGGTGCTTAGCCTTTTTTTATGAACGAATGCATCACCATATCATAGCATCTTTCTGCAGGTAACTGGGGAGATGGATGCAGGAAAGACAAGGTTAAGTGATGACTGCCTTGCAGTTACTGCGTCGCGATTATCTAAGTACTAACTACGTGAGGCCTAGGCATAGGACACCCATCGGTTGAGGTCAGCTCAGTGTCGGACTCGGAAAATAGTGACTGTATAAGACGAATAGAAAGTTGCATACCTTGAACTGGAAGAAATCCTACTTACCGGGTCGATATGATGCAGAAAGTTGATGATACCCCGAATCCGATGAAATGCCACGTACGTAGAACAGGAAACCTTGAGGAATGCATATTTATCACTACGATCTGAATAAAGGTAATACCAGAGAGGAAAATGGAATGGCAGAGGAAAAGAACACATCTGTTCACCTTTGAGAACTCCTTTCTCAACTCGAAATTCGTCGGAAAAGCCTCTCTGGAGTCAGATTTAGTATCTCCCTTTGGATGATGATTACGCTCTTTGGATGACTACGCTCCCTGGCTGTCGGTATGCCTCAAGGATCTCAGATGCAAGTTCACCGTTTGCGACCTATAAGATGGCGTCATTGTCACTGTGAAAATACCTCTCGAACCAAATTTAGGCAGATATGAATATCATTCTATAAACGCAAATAGTCAGTCATACGTTACTTTTTCAACAAAGCTGCCATCTCGCCTTCAGAATAGATGGAATATCGGTTCTTCGGCGCGTATAATAGGATACCTGAGAACAGTATCTCACTTTGGATGCCTTACGAATTGCTCACGAATGCTCAAGTGTGGCACCAGCACTCAATTACTCATGGAAACGTTTGACATCACTGACTCTGGGACATAAAGAGCTTCTGACGACCTCAGGTAATTAAATTTGACAGATTGGAGAAGCGCAGAGAAGGGCTAATCCTGGCGCAGATCAGAAAGTTTGCACACGACTATCCGGTCCGGCAGACTGACTGCTTTTCCTACGAAAATCTGATCGAGAAGGACGTTGGCAGCTGCGATGACAGGCAAGGAGCTCGGAGATGTATATGAGTCACTCAGGAGGGCTCGGGAGCTTTTTGGCGATGTCGAGCAACTCGGACTAAAATTAAAGCTGCCGGGAATAAGAAATGATTAGCGTTTGTCACTTTGTGGATTGGCGGAGTTGAATTGCAAGCGCCACTTCGGACCGGCTCTCCTCCGAGTCCAACTGGGGAAAGGTGCTGCAGATCTCTCAACATCCAAATGGTGATACGAGATATTTTCATTCCTACATCAAGTACCTGTTTACAGCTGAAAGAGTATAGACAAAATAAGTCCATAGTAAACAACGGAGCTCTATTAGGGCGAGGAACCGTCACATATACGGTCACGGTCGTATTTTGACGGAATATCCGGACCCGTACCATATTTCTTCTTGCAACTGTGCGTACGGTACGGGTACGGGTCGTATACCGTCCATATACGGCCTCGATGGCCGTCTTGCCCGAGGGATTCCCAAAGGAGTTTTAGAACGACTTTTTACCTTATTTTGGTTCTCCACTGTCATTTGGAAGTTAGGGTAAGCAGATGGTAAGGTTTGAATTGACTGCTTCATGCACTCAATCATTTTAAATGTGCGTCAGACGGTTTCTGTGAGTGCTGAATGAGCAGAATGTACCTATTTTCGGAGTTTAAGTACCAAGGATTCACTCTGATCTCACCAGCAAGTATCGATTGAACTGCAACGCAATCCATTGGCAAAATGTGGGGTCGGGCATCTCGGGAGACACCAAACTGTATTACGACCGTGTATGATAATTACGGACGGTCTAATACGGATATGACTGTCGCGTACCCGTACCGTATGTTACCTGCGCTGCTGTCGAGACGGTCACGGATCCGTATTGACGGTACCCGTAAACCGTCATATACGGAGACGGTGCCGAGCCCTAAGCGCTAAGCTCTAGAGTCCGACAGTGAACCGGTTACATTGGATAGCAGTTAGTAATAGTAACTCAGTTAGAAACTTGAGAACACACGACGAAGAAAGGCATGTGCATGAGCCTAATTGGTAGTATTTTCACCGCGCCTGTCCAGCAGCAAAGCATTGACAAGAACAATAGCAGCAATTAAAGGACATTAAACAAAGCATTACAAAAGTGCACTCGCCAGTGTGTGTTGGACTGCCTTAGATGCCACAGGACCGTGGGCACCAGGGAAAATGAGGAATGAACAGCAAAAATGATGTCGCGGCTCAGCTACAGTGATTGAAAATGCTGCACGGTGGCAGCCATAAGAGAAAGTATGGCTTGCAGGAATAGATATAGACGTTTGACGGCTGAGGCGGCGTTTCGCTTTGAAAGGCGCAAGTCGGACAACCTGGACCTCGATGCCATTCTTGACACATCGATGCGTCACCCTTAGGCATGGAGGATGCTCCGAGTTGGGTCCCGCCCTTCGAAAGTGTAAACGAGGTAAGGAGAAAATTGCGTAGTGGGTATTTGAGGCACGAATGAGAGAAATCTGATTGCTTGAAGGCAAGTACTACTACTTGAGCGTTTCATAGTACATACTACACGCATAGTGAGTACCGTCAGTCTGGTTTCACGAGACTAGTTTCATAGAGGCGTTTCGTTGAGAAAAGACTGAAATGAACTGGAAAGCGTGCCTTATGAGTACCATTGAGAACAAGCAAAGAAAAAGATAATAACAATGGGGGACAACAAAATGACGAAACGCAAACTGGAACATACCTCAAACATGCCTCTTCATTGTTCCCACACGTATGATATGAGCTCAATGCCTCAAATTTGCCTGCAGATTCTTTACACAAAGTTCTAGATTGGACGATAAGATTTTTGACCTTGCCAAGCGGTGCAACGTTGGTTGAGGAGCCTGGAAATGTGACGTCATAACTGTACAGTTCTCGGTTATTACCATGTGCGAGTGAGCTAGTCCGAAGTTAACTCGGCTCTTCTCCTTCCGTCACTATCGCGAGTATTTCCAATCTTACCGTCCAATGCTTGGCCAACTTTCAACGTTTTCCCAGCTGTGGTCTCATATCTTCTTCCAGATTCCATGGTACCCACGAACGTTTGCCAGATGACGCTGTACCTTTTCTTGTGACAACCAACATCAGGAATCTGATATTCCAGACGACCTTCATTTGCCTTCATCCTCTTCTGAGCACCCTACGGGAAAAGGCTTCGTTGAACCTACGAAATGGTAGCCTTAGTCCTCCTAATCAGCTTCGGTCTCATGGTAGTGGGGACGTCGGTTCTGGCGGAGAGTTTTCAACCCCTTCACCATTCCGGGCCTGCCTCTCCGTATTTCAGGGCTCCTCCCGCAGCTGGAGTACCTCGTAGGCTTCCAGACGGATGTGTGGTGGAACAGGCTGCGTGGTTTGTCAGACATGGATCGTTCGTTCTCTTTTCTTCGTCCGTCTCTGCAGCGGCTAAAATTTTCTATAGACGTTACCCCGAGCCTGGATCCTTCACTGGCTGGCAGAACTTGTTCGCAAAATTCCAGAACAGCACATACACCGCTCGTGGACCACTAGCCTTTATTCCTTCGTGGACACTACCTGTCGATGACGAACCTCATCAGCCACTCTTTTTATCATCGACTGGAGCTGGGGAGGCTTTTGCCTTGGGAGTTAGCTTGAGGAAGCGTTACGGTTTTACGAAGGGAGGTGAAAACATTACTATTTGGTGCGTGCTTTTTTGCCAGTGAGATGTACCATACATTAACCTCTGAGACATTATAGGACAGCAGGTCAACAACGAGTCGTCGACACAGCAGTGTACTTCACCCGAGGCTACCTGTCTGCGGGAAACTACCTTGACGAGCCGTCTTCTAACAGAGGCAATTTTGTCGTCTTGGTAGATTCCGCTACAAATACCACTTTTGCCGATTCCTTGACTCCGTCGTCTTCTTGTCCAGCCTATGGCGTCTTCGGTGGTAATGGCTCAGCGACCTCGAATGCATTTCGTGCAACCTTTCAGCAAGACATTGCTGGTCGTCTCAACGAATTTTTGGATGGCTTGGTATTGGGCACTACCGATATCGGCGTTATGCAGGACCTTTGCGGTTTTGGGTATGAAGTAAGCGGAGACCACAGGTTCTGTGATATCTTTACCGGTGAGTTTTTGTAAAGTACTATGGCAAGGATAAGCTCACAAAAATGTTTTCCAGAGAACGAATGGCTTGACTACGAGTATGCCCACGACCTCAACTATTATTATGGGTCAGGACCTGGAAACCCCCTTTCCGCGACGGTCGGCTATCCATGGGTCAAGGCTATCGCTGACATTTTCAACGTCGGACCTGGCAAGATGGTAGAAAACGGAACTCTCATTCCTCCGCCACTAATTATGGGCTTTTCAGTATGTTAAAATACTCGCCTCTTCTATTCTTTGACCTCACATGTCGTCGTTTTATTGCAGCATGACAACAACGTTCCACCTCTCATCTCAGCCCTTGGGCTTTGGAATTCCTCCGATACATCACCCCTGCCTGTTACCCGTCGTGAATCCAATCACCAGTTCCGCTCTTCCCATCTGGTTTCTTTCCTCGGCAATGTCGCTCTTGAGCGTATGACATGCGTCATTGACGGCCCTTCTACATCCGATGCCAGGAACCTCGGTGTATTTCACACTGCTAACGTTCTTGGCGGCACCGTTGTCAACGCATCGTCGAACGGGACGGAAGAGGTGTTTGTGAGGGTTTTGGCTAATGAGGCGGTGATACCAATACCGACCTGTCATTCTGGTCCTGGTGCAAGCTGTCCTTTGGAGCAGTTTGTGGGATATGTGAATAGAGAGCGCAAGGAAGCTTCCGGTGATTTCGTTCAGAGGTGCGGGCTGGAGGGTGTTGAGGGAGCTGTGAGCGATGTGAGGTTTTTGACCACTACTGGGGATGGGGATATGCTGCTTGTTGGTATGAATGACTGAGTGAGAAAAGCGTCTACATAGCTGCGACTTGTTCTAAGTATTTATGTAGCTATCGTTATATCTATTGTATCTTGCTTCATTGACTGCGAGTCTAGACCCTGTGTGACGAGTCGCGTCAAAATTTGTGACCAGCTACTGTCATATGACTGGACGCGTCTTTTTTCCCAACCATCATCCTAATCTTGCACGGCGTTCTCGCCCATGTCACTGGTCCTCTGGTCACGAAATTCAGCTACACTTGAAGGGGACGACACTGTCTCTGTTTCTGCGTCTCCATACATACCAGGCCCATATGCAGACTGCTCAATCTATGAATCGTCGCAGATATTCCACTACGTTCCCCCTGCACTCTATTTCTACATCCGCAGACTAGCACCCTATCCTGAGCTTCTCCATCATATCCATCCTGTCGTTTTGATGTATTCGCCGCCAGAGGACCACACCAAAATCGACATATTAAAAGCTCTTTTCCCCTCATCGTCACTTTCAAAAGCGGATCCTCGCCTTTGGGCAACTATAGTCCAAATCTATCCCACTTCGCTTCCTGAATCGTTCTACACATATCGAATACCTCTTTCCGACATCCATCTTCCCCTTCTACAAACCATTCCTCCGACCTCGAGCTGTTCAATCATTACCGTGCTGGCTTTACCGGGTTGTCCTGATTTGAGTGACGATACGATTCTTGTTCTCAAATCCCTCACTACATTGGCTGCCTTTGATGCCAGTGAGACTTCCCTCAGCTCTTGGGGAGTTTCTCAGCTTGCGTTGTCTTGTAGAGGTAGAAAGGGCCCGTGGCGCTTGAGGATTTTACGCCTTCGGAATACCAGAGGTGTTGATCATAGGGTGTTTGAGCGTCTATCACTGTGGCCAGGACTCTCTTTTCTTGGTATGAGGTTTTTCTCTAATGAAAACTCGAAATCATTCTTGACTGACGGTAATGTATATATCAGATCTCCGAGGAACGGACTTGGAACCATCTCAAATACCTCCTCCTTATAAAATCTGGTCGCCTGCCCAGTTGGATGCAAGCATTCGCGAACGATTGTGCTATCCCACACCCCTAAACGACAGTCTTTCTTCACTTTTAGAGTTATGCACTAGGCCACAGCATACCCAGATCTTTTCTTCCCCTTCCGTATATCGACTCTACATCGACTGTCTACGTCATATTTCTCAAGGCAGTAACTATATAGGTCGTTCTCATCCTAATCAGAGTGCTGTGAAACGCGGAAACACTGTCGTGACTCTGAAATCGGTGAATTCCGTCGATACCGACGCACACCCGTACTCTATACCAGCTCATCGGCGACCTACGTTGCTCCTAGGAAGCGGAGATTCCAATAGAAAGCCCCCGGCTCCCCTACTAAACCCTATGGACGAAGCTCTGATGAATAACATTGCTGCTGAAGAAGTGACCGCAGATCGTTCGCGTATGGCAGCTTTGCGGATCCATACGAGACATCGTTCAAGATCTGACGACTTCTCACCACCCAGGGATTTCTTATTACTTCCTCGCAACGAGTACTCTGCAGCGAGACACTACCAATCTCGAGCACGAGGACCTTCTTTGACCCGACCTGGGAAATCCAAAGCCAGGACTTCCCGAGCTGTTTCATCACCTGAACCCTTGATCTTGTACCGGGTTCCTCCTTCCTGGGACGATCTGATAGACATTCAGGCTAGGGAAGATGGAAAAGTTGCGTCCGAATCGTCGTCGCAGACTACTACGTTGGGGATAACTTCAGTGCCCTCCGGAAGTAAGAAGAACAGTTCCAACTCTACGGCTTCGATTCGCAATACCGATAAGGCACGAATGATGTTGGAACGGCAGCGAGAACTTGCGGTGAAGAAGCGGAAGATAGAAAGCCCCTTTGGTTCCAGTTCCAGTTTCCCCATCTTCTCTGGTTCAGCTACTAGTCTTGAATCATCGGGAAGGAGACGCCCCGAGTATGTCAAGGCTAATCAAGCTGTGGTGATGCCCTCGTTCAACGGGATGACGGACCGTGCAAAAGTTACTGTTGGTGCAAAATTGGCCAGTGGGTCAAGCGGAGTCAACGAGAAGTATGCTAGTCCTTTTCGACGGGTTTCACATAGTATGGTGGATAAGAAGTTTACCGCGGCTGCAACGACTTCAACTCAGACGTCGACGACTCCGGCTACCCCTTCATCTTCATCTAGAGACTCAGGCACCTATACCACGCCGATTCGATCTGTGAATCATACCACTATGAGCGGTGGTGTTTCGTCGACGGGAAAGCAGCTCAAACCTATCTCTACTATTCCCATTCCCGAGCTTCCCGAAGAGGAGAAGAAGAAGCTCAGAGCCAGGGCTTCTTTGGATTCGTCGGCAAGATCTGGGAGTACGTCAGCGGGGAAGAAAGGTCGAGGATCATTGCCAGGAAATGGGAGTAGTTCTGGGAAATGGAAAAGTGGTGATGGAACATCAGGCGATATTAGGTCGATGATTCGCAACATGGGCTCCAAGGTGAAGTCCGAGCGATCTTAGACATAGTTTGTCTAGTTGTACGTACTTTCTGCTTTCTAGAAATCTCCCATGATAGTTTTGAAAGGACCTTTCTTTTCTTGTCCGAGTCAACCTTCCTTCTCACGCCTCAATCCCAGGTTCTTTTCCATCACCCTGAAGGCTTTTGTTGTTCAACTATCGCGAATCCACTGACTTCAATGTTACATGTCATATGGAACTTCTAGCGAGGTCACTGAATAGGACGACGTAGCATATCCTCCATACGATTTGGGGCACGGATCCGAAACTCCTCTTCAATGAAATAGCTTGACCCAGCCACGTCGACAGCAGTAATTCTCGCGAAGGAAAGCGGCGACTGTTCAGGGCTATACGTCAACTCCTCCTGTCCCAGCTCCGTACTTTTTGGCGATGCGTCATTGTTGTTAAAGTTTTAAAGCTCTAGAGCTTCTAACCCCACTGTATTAGATCGCTCAAGCATGGAGCTCGACTAATCTCGGCAGGTGAATAATGAAGCACCACATCCATTCTCCGTCACCCAATTATCTTCGTGGTCGCCGCTCTTGCAATCTAAACACTTATCGCTCGAGGTATGACTACGATACCCTGTCCTACACCTTGGCCTCACTTGCATTGAGCACTCATTCTCGTACAGGCGAAGAACATCCGCGATTCTGATGATCCCACAGATTATGAACTACATATAGCAATCATTCATATCGTCCTACTGATTATACGCTTTACGGCAAGGCTCCAAGTCAAGCAAGCGGAAGATCCACCATAGTATCGGCGCTCGTTTTTCGGCGCTTTTGTCTATTGGCTGGTAGGGAAGTCCTGCTAGCCATGATCTCCGCGAGATACGTGTTGGTATCCCCAGCACGGTGATATTCGGCAAAGCCGGCAATTTCCAGCTGCGCACGGTGAAGTCGTCGTAATAAAAAACCCTTCTTTAACCGATACCTTCATGTCGCCTCTGGTTTAGGCTTTTTCATACTTATACCCGTCCACGTCCTTCCCTGTTTTACAACTTCTTGCCATGGTCTCTCCTAATAGCTTTCTTGTCGCTCCTTTACGCTTAATCTTGTTGCTTGCAACAACCTTCAACCTCAACTTTGCCCATTCCTATGCCCTCGCTGTCCCTCACTACCGTCATTCATTACACTCGGACGTGATTGCTGCAGACCGTCGAGCAACTCACAAAACCCACGAAGCACATAAATCAACTAAAGCACAGACACAAGGAAACCTCACATTCGTTGAGAATTCCGGAATTTGCGAGACGACGGATGGGGTGGGCCAGGTTTCAGGTTATGTTAATGTCGAGGATGATAGTTCCTTTGTGCGTTTCATCCTTATCATCATTTCTTGTCCCTTAAAAACTGATAATAATCTTGCGAGGCTAGTGGTTCTGGTTTTTCGAATCCAGGAACAATCCTGACACCGATCCATTCACTTTATGGTATCTCCTTGCCTTGTTGACATCTACTCACTGGCTCACATCATGTGTACGTTGCTAGGTTGAATGGAGGTCCAGGTTGCACGTCTATGATAGGTTTATTCACAGGTGCACCCACCAACTGATGTTACCGTTCCCTTGACACTGAAGTTTTCTCGCCAGAGCACGGTCCTTGCAGGATAAACGAGGACAGAAATTCGACATCCATCAACCCCTATAGGTGCGTAAGCGCTCTAACTATCTTTTGATAATGCAAAGATACTCAAATTCCGTCCACTGTAGCTGGAACAACTTCACAAATAGTGCGTTTATGCTAAGCCATGCCAGATACGGGATGCTTAACGTCCTTTCATTCAAGTACTCTATCTCGACCAGCCATTTGGCGCAGGTTATTCCACTGGTGTAGAAGTCGATAGCAGTGTAGAGGCTGCTAAATACGTTTGGCAATTTTTCCAGGTGCTCTGGACGAATGACCGTTTCTCTCAGTACAAAGACAGACAGTAAGTCTCCGCTTTATTTATTGACTTTATGTTCTACTTATGGTGCGTAGGTTCATTTTAGCGACAGAGAGCTTTGGTGCTCACTTTGGGCCCACGTTCATTAAGTACTTCAACGAGAAGAATGACCTTATCGATAGTGGAAAGCTGGATGCGGAGAAAGTGGCCGTGACTCATTTGATGATCAACAAGTGAGTAGTCACCTCACGCTTCCTCGACGAGTCTTTAGACTAACGGTATGTTATGACTTAAGCGGGAAGCACGATTCAGAGATTGGTTTCCAGAGCCTTATCGATTTCGTCACAGACGCGCCTGGTTATGGACAACTAGCCAAGGACGATGTGATCGAGGATATCAAGAATGCGTTGCCTGATTGTTCTGAAAGTTTGCAGCAATGCAATTCTCGTCAGAAATCCGACAAGGCAGACGATTTCTGTAACGAGGCTATCATCAACTGCGTGAGTGGGATACAACACAAGTCTTTTTTCGGTGCAAGACTAATCTATCATTCGTCCAGACGCGTACCATCTTCACTCCCGCCGTGGGCACCCACAACCCCGATTTCTTGCTTTCAAAAGAGGGGGAAACGGACAACTTCACTGATACGCATTATGGTCATTTCATTCGTTTGGAAGACGTACAGAAAGCCATCGGTGCAGACGCCAACTCGCCGAATAAATTGACTTTTGATCAGTGCGACTCTGGTGTCAAAGCTAGATTCTCGAAAGCTGGTGGGGTGCGTATCCGATACAACTTCTCCGGCTAGTATTTCTTATAAAGATTCCTCTACCGAAAGACCGCCAGAAGTGGCCTTCCTGACCTGGCAGAGCTTGCCAATACGGGCATGTCAATACTCGTATGGGTGGGTGTTTTCCTCGACCAACTCGCGCTCATCCACTGATCCTCGCTCTTGATTTATAGGGAGGTGACGCTGACCTCAAGTACGTTCTGAATTGTTTTGTCTGCTCGCTCTGCTCATGATATATTTCTAGGGCTAACTGGCTCGGCATTCACGAATCCATGATTGAAATGGATTGGTATGGCAATCTGCTTTTTGGGCTCACGCCACTGAGCAACTTGACTATGGGTGGGGAAGATGTTGGGCGGTACAAGATAGTTCAGAATCTGACATTTGCGTGAGTTCTCTGTCCTAGATTTGCCCTTCTCTCCTTCATGCGTACTCTTATTTACAGGGTCGTAAACGGTGCCGGGCATGCTCTGGTGAGTAGATTTCAGAAGCTGATTGTTTTAGGACACTGATATCTGTTCATAGACTGCCTATAAGCCAGACGTTTCTCAAATGATCTTTTCTCAGTTTGCGACGGATCAGCCATTACATTCGGTTTGATACCGTGAATACTGGCATTACTGGTAGTTGTCCATAGTGGACCACTGTTCATGATACGTGATTTGGACTTAATAGATAGATAGATCCTACTAGTTGTTTACTGGGTTTAGTGAATACTCTTAATTTAGATAACTTCAACGATATACAATTGGTCTAAGCCTCGTCTCGTCATTAAAGCCGGACTCCAGCTCAAATTCAAAAATATCGTACTCAAAATTATACACATTCTGGTACATAACATACAGGTACCTCTCAGCCCAGTAGCACAAATATTAACAAGGAACGACAGAAGGCAGGTGGGAGAAGAATGAGTGTATACAGAAATAAGAAGATCGGAAAGGCGACTTGATGGCAGACCCGCTTGCATCACTGACAGAAACCTTGTTTAAGCAACAAGCTCCACGATATCGTCACCTTTCTCTAGATCTGTACTACTCTTATCCAAAACTACAAGTTCATGGTCGTGATCGTTTAGATCTGTTCCACCTCGGAAACCACTCAGAGTCGGATCGGTTGCGGCTGAGGTCATGGTCTCTGAAGGAACAGCGGCAAAGACGAGGCGAGATCGTCCTTGATTTTGAGAACGGTGGCTGTCGGCTCCACTGCCGGTGCCGAACTTGAAACGGACGGAAGAGGTACGACTGCTGGCAATAGTGTCACCGAAACTCTGCTGGATGGCGACGATGACGATGATTGCTGTGGGGTACATTCCCTATTGCAAAAGTAAAAGAAAAGCGGTTGATAAGGTGACCCCGACTGCGGACAATCTGGCTTGTACTGACAGAAATCTGATCTCCAATGGACGCGAAGAATTGGTAGGCATAAAATGCCTTCGAACTTCGGGGGATATCGAAGAAGATGATGAGTTCACTCATCTGTAAATATAGTGCTTAGAATCCGAATGCAGTGGAAAAGTATTAAAAGGCATACCCAGAAAATACCTATAAGCAGCAGCAATGAATTATGAATATCAATGGAGGAGACAAGTCCTTACAATAGATAAGTCCAGATTCAACAAGCAAGGCCATAGCCCGTCGAGTTCTTCGACTAGGAGAGAAACCACTGTCTTTACCGAAAGCTTGTTTTATGTCTTGTCGTAAAATCCTTGCAATGATTTGTTTTGTTCATTCCTCTGCTCATGCTACAATAGTACATATCAAAGACTCACCAAGCTTGAGCAGCAATCAACAAAGTCGATGAAATATTCGTCAATAGGGACAAAGCCCACGCGAGGGGTTCTGACCAGGTACAAACTCGTCCGCCTGTAGGGATCGTCGTTTGATCTGGGGAGTTGCTTGCTTGGAGGCAGATCATGTCTGAGATTGCGAAGGCTTAAACATGGTAATAAGCAGGGCGAACTTGGGGCAAGAAATTTGCACCTACCCAGTGATAGTAATAAGCAAAGAACAGGGAAAAGAATGACTAGTTTCCTTCGGTTCCATATGACATACGCACGCCAAATGACGACGGCGTCGCCTAGAATCATCTACAGTGAGTGCTATTAGGCCAATGATGTGATAACGGAAATAGTAGTTACCTACATTCAACAAAAACAAACCCTCCATCGGCGTACCCAGTGCAACTAGCTTGGAATTGGCTGCATCGACCTTATCAAGTAATGCCTCCTCTGGGTTGACCATCAGAATGTCGTGAACACCCATCTCACTCCAAGCTATATTCAAAGCCAGGAGGATGGTGCTCGTCATAAATAGGAGACAAGTAACGCCGAACAAGACTTTGTTGCGCGTAGGTTTGAGGCCGTTGGAACTAGCCAGTTTTGAAAGGAAGATGGAATTAGCGTCAAAAAAGGGGCTAGCAAACGGTACCACTCTGGGAGCCTACATTTGGATGTGTGCCGCGAAGACGAAGAGGAGAGCATAACATCCTGGGTAATTGATTCATTGATGAGCATATGACAAGAATAGAATAAAGGATCACGAGCGTAGGACGCACCCCAAGTCGCAGACTCGACAACAACACCCTCAATGTTTTGATATATGGACCTTCCTATGACAGGAAGGAGCTGCTGGTCATCCTGTGAAAGGGACATGATAGTAGAGCGACAGGAGAAGTCGGGAAATACCACTGAGTAGCTGGGATGTAACCCTCACACTGCCTATGGTCGGGTAGTTTTAAGTGATTCGTTTGTTCCATCTGATGGATCACGAAGTCCAAAAGGGTTCTCGGCATTCGCAGATAACGAGGTGTAGCGGATGCAGTACAATATCACGCACAGTGTGCCTTAGCCCTCTGAGCCATTCGTAGGAGACGATCGAACCCGGTGGAATAGGGTTCACGAGTATGTACTTCATCGGCCCTCTTTGGGATAACGTTCCTGTGCTCTCGGCCGTTGGGTTGAGATTCACGGGACTAATAGCAGATATGATAGCAGATAGATACATAGATAAAGATACACGGCGTGCTCCTTCACGAACGTGGCGGGTGTAGATGTTGTGCAGTGTGTATGATAGCAACAGAGCATGATTACCGAGGCAGAAGCCTTCTAAGGCCGTAGGGATGCGATAGGGATAATTTATGGAGTTTTGCTTACTCGAAGCTCGTTGGCCGGCTCAAGTAGATGGGCCAGCGTCTGAAGGTCGTCTGCGTATGAGAGAACTAATGGAGAACGATGAGAAACGCAAATGGATTCCATTTGTTAGGGTGGTACCATCTGAGGAGTACCAAAAACATATACCAATTAAAGTATGTATGGATGTCCTACTGAAAAGTTCCATCAGCAGACCCCGAACATAAACATACGAGCACCACGTACCAATTGACAGTATACTCGTCCACGAGCTTCACCAGTCCCAGCACCATCTCCAGCAACAAAAACCGCAAATGTCCCACCGAGACTCAGAAAACCAGAAAAGGTCCGGCCAAGGCGACATAGTCAAGTCGGTGACTGCGTCTTATTTCTTCATTTCACAATAGCCTTGCCAATCCCTCCAAAAACGTAAAGATAATCCGAGTGCAGTGCCCAACGTTGAGCAGTAAAATGTCACAAGCTTCGTCAATGATCCGAGTCAGCAATATGACGCTCATGAAATCCTAGAACGCAGTATGCGTCGTGGTTGGACATGACGACCTCCAGCGCAGATTTGAGGGGAGGAAGGGAAGGAAGAAGGGAAAGCGAAAAGTTGAGAATTGAGAGTAAATTAGCGTTACAAACGAAGGTGAAGTGGACAGCCGTCACCCGTGTAAAGTGACGCATTTGATTTGCGCATGTTTACAGCCGTTCCTGTAAATAATGAGAATTGCCGCGGAATTTTTTTTTGTCACTATGCAATGCGTAACGCATCCGCTTGCCATTTATAGTAATGGTCGTCTCTTTCACGCTTCAGCAACGACAGCGGCGTTCGCCCTGCGGTCCTCATCTGGTGCTGCAAGTGCAGCGTGCTGATCCTTGATTCTTAGGAATAGTGCTGGAGTGCTATAGTCTGCCAAATTGTTGCTGGAAAAAGACTAGAGTAAGAAGGGTCATTGTGGTGTGTGACGGGTGTCTCTTCTGCTGATCTTCCTGACTGACATTGCCTATTGATGCCAGAGCATTGGACCTGACCACATCTACCTACTGCTGCACAGAATAACTGCCATACGGAAGACTGCTAACAGTGGGCCAAGTGGAATTTGCTCCTTCCTACTTCATACAGGCTCTCATATCTATGTCTCATCTTTGGTTATCCCTTTGCTGCTGACTACACTTCCCCAATTGAAGGCGAGAAGCCAGTTTACAATACTATTTGCAGAGTGGCCTGCCAGATATCTGCTGGCCAAGTTTTAGTTGTGTCTTAGCGCCTTCCTCTGTCTTCCTTTCCTCTTTCTTTGTCCCACTTTTTTTTTACCTTTCATGTACTCCTGCAATGATAGTATGTTCTTTGGGAGGGAGAATAGACTGGGGTTTGCTTGAGGCCAGCAGCCGTCTACCCTCAGTGAAAAATGACACAGACGACAGCCAACCAACAGCTGACCAGATCTGACTGGATCTGACCCAAACTGAAATGCATGGCCTTGTCGGCTCCAGGTGGTGGTAGCCATAGAATTTTACATGCAGCCTGACCTATTCCGACTGGACCTGGCTGGATCTGGCTGGTTATTGCACTGAATCATGTTTGTAGTCAACCTGTAGTGTCAGATAGTGTTGGACCCAAGCAGAATTGGGCAGATTTCAGGTGGGTGCTTCATCTCGGGCAGGATCAGATTTGGTCAGAAATACACATTATTATTGGCTTCTACATTCCACGATATCTGACTACATCTGACTATACTATGGAATACTACAACTGTATAATATAAAGTCCAAGTCCTACCAAGAAAGCGAAAGCCGAATAATGTCACCAAGTCTGCAAGAAAGACGAAGTAAAAGAGGGAAAAAATACGAGCATTGCAAAGTTGAATAGGGTGAAGAGCAAAAATCTGAAAAACAACGAGTCAGAATGGCGATGATAATGATAAACAAAGAGTACAAACCAGGCATTTTTCTTGCGCTCATCGGCCAGTTTATGATATTCCTAAGTCAAAATTAGCATATAGTAAATGAAGAAGAATCAAGGATGAAACATTTCGCCAAACCTTCTTGAAGTCCTTCACAGTGATAAAACAGCCGTGCTGAGGCCAGTAGAAAAAATGAGGTAGGAGGCGAAAAAGCAACATACTTGTTGGTGAAACCCTTGGCAGGCTTGGCCCATTCCTGGCCTAGTGGAGGGACTGGTTCCGAGTCTTGAGCTGGGCCATCAGAAGGACCAGGGACGACGGCATTGGCATCAGGACCTGGTGTAAGTGAGGTGACAGACCTAAACCCACCAGTTGCCAGCTCACCAAGGTGACCCAAATTGCTGTTGCTTGCAACTGTAGCACCAGTTGCCAGCTCACCGTGGTGAACCAAATTGCCATCGCCAGTGCGAGCACCTGTATAATTCCAATTAGTAAGCAAAATTATTCAGTAGGAAAGGCAGGCATACCTTCGTTGACTGGTACCACTGTTGGAGGTGAAGAACCAGAGGAGACAGCAGTGGACCCTGTGAAAGGAACAGTATTGGTGTCTAGAAACATGTAAGTGTAAGCTAGACATATATGTACACTGTTCTCCTACCTTGGGCAACTTGAGGGGCTGAAGATGCATCAACACTGTAGAAGGCTGTGAGTCCATGCTTTGCGTATGTAGGGGACTAAATAACATACGTTTTCTTGCTCTGGCCAACAATAACATTAGCAAAAGCCAAGAAAACAGGCTGTTTTCCAATCACTTACCATTCGGCGAGCGACACTGTCTGGGAGACAAGGCTGCTGGTGCAGAGGTGTTTGCGAGGGTAAGGGAGAGGTATGAGAAGGCGGGGACTTTGAAGTAGAAGGTTGGGTGCTAGTGGATACAGTATTGACATCAACATCATCAACGTCAATGACGTTGGGTTCCATTTGGTCGTTGTCGTGGCCATGCTTCTTCCCTTTGTTGGTAGGCTTCGCTTTCTTGCTCACTTTCTTGTTCTTGTCCTTCTTGTCTCCGTTCTTGTTCTTCTTGTCTGCATCGCTAGTTTTGTTGGCTTTCTGTTGAGAGATGGGAAGGCACCTGGGAAAGGAAGTCAGTGGCAATTAAAAAGCCAGTAAAAGAAGGAAACTATAAGGAAAAACGTGTAAAAGAAAGGAAATAAAAAAAAGGAAACACACGTAAAAGTTTTCTGCTGGACACATGCTTTGCGAGCCAGTCAGGGTATTTCATACCAAGGTAGACAAGGACCTTGTAATTGTCTGCAGCTAGACGAAACTCAATGAAGTGTTTCTTGAGCTCGCACAAGTACGACAATGGGAAGGGAAGGAGCTTTGTGGCACAAGACGCCTCCAGACACCAGTAATAGACCTCGTCTAGTGCCCGGATCAAAAAGGTACTGATATCCTTGAGACGATCCACTGGGAGCTCTGGAGGACAATAACATTAGTAAGTAAAAAAAGAAATCACATTCCAATCACATACCATTGCCATCGATGTCTAGTAGGAAACCATAGCGGGGCACATTGTCCTTAATATTGACCCAGTCCGTTCTGGTCCACAGCTCCTGGACAGTTTCTGGGTATTCCTTCTTTTTGAGTGGTTCAGGAGGCGTAATATCCCAAGGCAGAAGTTGAGCAATATTGGGGTTACGTGAGGAAGCAGGAGGTTCTGGTGTGGTTGACATGGCCGCTGCTGCAGGGTGACTTGCATGCTCAAGTAAGAGCTGATAAAAGTCATTTCTGATGCTCCTATACCAAAAAGTTGAGTATAAAAGTAATTGTGAAGGATGAAATAAGATAGCAACGTACTCCTGTTGAGATGCTATTTCTTCAACCCTGATGCTCTTAGTGTACAACTCCTGATAGTGCGCGTTGAGGAAAAGCTGGTCTGGGGTCGCGGTTGCAATGATTCAGCACACGTCCAATTCAGATGACGAGAGCTTCTAGGGAGTTAGAAGTATCCTCACTTGGCAGGAATACAATGAAACTCATGTTTTGGGTCCCTGGGGCCCTATTGGACGCGTGTCCAATAGAACGATAGCCAGTACTGGAATAGGCAGTGTATTGGTTTTGATCATTGTAGGCTGGCCTAGGCTGGTCGACTTGCTGAGTCTGAGACTGGTGATGAAGCCACCCACTGTTGCTGGAGCTCTGGCATTGCGACTCCTGGTACATGGTGGTGTAAGATCAATAAGTCGAGGTCGTAGAGGAAGAAGCAGGGATGATCTGTTTGTTTGTCTGTTTGTAGCCATAAACAGAATCATGTGATTTATATGTCGATGCGTTGACGTGCGTCAACACGTCTTGTACTTAACTCCAAACCTCAAAAGTTTGGATAAGCAGCTGTATTAAATATCTGGAGACAATAGAATAAGTACTACAAACTTAATTCACTAGGGTCTACATAAGTGAAAATATGATACTCACACTCGGATGCTTGTGCAAATTGCTGAGGGTATCAGAATCTTGTACGAAGAGTATAAGACAATCATGAAATTTAAATTCCACAGAAAGCTGTGGGGCAGCGATAGGAGGAGCACAAAATAGGAAATGACAAGACAAAGTGGTTATAACAAATAGTTACTACAGCATACGCCACTATGATAACTTCCACAAAAAAAACCACAAAAAAGGTACTATGAAGTACTACAGCTCATCTGGACCATCTCTGTCTCCATTATCATCAAATCCCATCAACTCAATCTCCTCAATGCCAGATTTTTCTACCACAAACCAAAGATCATCCTCCTTGTCATGCTGCTTTGGTAATGGTTGCACCGATATTACAGACAGGATTGATTTCATGGGTATGACAACCAAATCTTGATTCACCTGATAGCAGCAAGCCCAGAGAGTACCATAGGACTCTTCGAGAAGGTCAGCTTCTGGATGGGAATATAAAGAAACAAGTGCATAGAAGCAACCCGTGTATTTGATATCACGAAGGTCCCTGGGGTTCTGGCCATCATGAGTCCTCATGAAATAGAACTGGACTTCTCTATATTCAATGATATTGTTGAGTCGAAGCTAGTAGAACAAATGTAAATGAATACATAAGTGATTGCTGAGATGATACTAAAGACTTACTTTGACATTGTGAGAGATTCTGATATTCTTTCGCGTACTCTGAGATTCTTGCCATAAACTCTGTGCTTTCTGACCATTAGCAAGTTGGAGTCTACCCCAACTTTTCACAGGGTCAGTGGTGGAAAGAGCTTCCTCTTTGGCAGTCAGATGCAGAACTCAGGAATGACAGCTATGTGTATGGGGCAGTCCATTGATATATCAGTATCTTTGAGTGTTCCTTTCACCATCAACTCGTCCCCAGGTGATGATGTATGCAATGGAAGGGCACTTCACATGGGAAAGAGAAGCACCACATGAGCACTGGCAGTTTTTAAGCTGCCATGGGATGTCTTTGTGTGTCTGTGGCCGTGTGATAACCTTGCAAGATTCTTGAGTGCACCAAAACACTCCCAAGCATCTACGCACACTCTCCCACCCACCTGTAGCTGTATCAGCATCATAAGAGCCTTTGCAGTTGCTGCCACCACTATTTGAACATGCCCAGTGCACCATCAGTTTCTTGGTGGCTTCATATTGTGCATGAGTACAGTCAAGGACAAAGAGGCCATTGGGCCAGCCATTCCATTCCACATGATCCAGGGAAGTGAACATAGCACCAGTGTCTCAGTTTTGTCAACATTCAGGAGCAGATTGTGGATGCAAGGGAACAAATGCAGTCAATTTTGCTGGATCAGTGAGGTCAATTGGTCCCCATGTGAATGTTGGTCCTGATTTGGTGCTGATTGGGTTGTGCTGGACAGCAGGTGGTATGTTTGTTTTGGCTGACTGACTGACCACATCTACTACGATCATGTTAACATCAACATCTTTCCTGCCAAAGAGAAAAAGACTACATACTATGTGGTGGGACTGTTTTTGGGAGCTCTTGTGAGCCAGGATTGGTATTGGAACCTAGCACATTCACATTGTCTATATCATATATAATATGTGCAATGATCAGGAGCTATCAAAATGGAAATTATTCTAGATTGAGACATATGAGGCTCTGGAGGATTGATAATAGGCTTTTGAGAAATTATATTGGATGGATTTAGTGGATTAACAACTGGATTTTGAGAATTGGTGTGAGTTGAGCTTAGGTCAATGATGGGATTTTGAGTTGAGGTATAAAGCCCTGATTTCACGAAATAAGTATATGATAAGTTGATTATTTTGTACAGAAAATACATACCTTGACAATACAATTGAAGCTGTACAACATCAGTGTGCATGGCATCTAAGGACAGCTTGATGGGCTGGGAATCTTGACCTGAGTGTTGCAATGCATTGTGACTGATACTGGTGGGAACTAGTTCAAAAGCTACGAGTTTCCCTGATTATCCATAGTTATACATATTTTTGTAGGCCATTTTTGTACATTGGTATCTTGTGCATTTGAGGGTGAAGAATGGCATTATTAGCTATGATTAAATTTATTTAAATAGGTCAATATATAAACACAAATATAATGTCATAATTCTCACAAGGGTGTGTAGTATTACTGTTGCCACTGGTGAAATGTGTAGGCAGAGAAGGGGGCCATGAGGTATCTTCTATAACCATGCTTGCATATATTGACAATTGTAAGTCCATTTCTAGCACACAGAGTCAAAAATTTTATTATATCTGCATACCATTTTGTATACATTTTGTATACTCGCTCTCAGATCCCAGTCAGTTGCATTTAATATTCGGCTTAGGTCCATATTGTGCGCACAGAACCTGTAGACGTTTGAATGTTAAAAATACATAAATGTGTAAAGCTAAATGTAAGGCTAACTAGGACCTGCAGGCTAGATTTTTGCAAAAGCGGCACAAAGACTTTGTTTTTGGGGGGTGGGGGAAAGCAGCACAATGACAGTTATGAGCCTATTAAATACTATGGCCCAATGCCATCAATTTGGACGCTTAACATAGCCCCGAACGTCGTGTTGCGCAGTATAGAGTGAAATTGGAAATAAAAATCAAAATAAGGTTTGTGAGATTGGTGCTTACTTCAGTGTCTATGTGTGCAAACAGGTCATGATTCTGATTCACATGCTCTACAACCATTCAGAATGGTGACAAAATGAAAGGAATCATGGGCGACGGTTCAACAACTCATAAGTTGTATACTTAAGATAGCCCCGAACATCAGGGTGCGACGTCCGCATATCGTGGAGTCAAATTGAAATTATATTCAAAATAAAGATAGTACTTACAGTAGTCACTATGCCTTCAACTACGCTTAGATTCCAACTTACATTTTCTGTAGCCATGCAGAACAGGGATGAAATGTGAAAGGAGTCGTGATCGACGGTTCACGACTCACAGACGAGGTCAACGACGTGTCCTGATCCGGCTCGAGACCGAAGATCTGCGTGCCTGAGGTGGAGCTCGGCTGAATGTACGACACGGCGGTGGCACGCTGAGGCGACACGGTAAATTCTCGCCACCGTTCCTCAGTTCTACCAGGACTCACTGCCAGTGCTCCCTTTCCTGCCTATTCCTGGAATCATCCCCCAATGCCTTACGCTAACTATATGAATCTGCCACAGAGGATATTTACGTGTAGTTTATGACTACTTTGAGTATGTTTTGTGTAGTTTCTAGCTTATAGTTGGATGATTTTTCAATGAAAGTAGTTTTGGTGCTCAGCCTACTCTGGCATGTGCAATTTCAATAATAGTAAGTGACATGTCAATTTTCACACGGCTGCAAACCTTCAGGATTGTGGCTGAACACTTGAACACTGGAAAGTACTTCTTCTCATCAACAAAAAATACTATTTCACAGTAAGTAGTATGAGCTAACTGAGTAGATATTATATACATACTTAGAGAACTCAAGCTACAGTCAAGCTACTCTCAAGCTTCCTCCAACTACTTTATATGCCCCTAAAATGCCTTTGATATGTGCTAATTTCTCTTGAATATGTCTAGACTATTTTCTGGCTTGTAAAATGATTGACATTGCCTTTGTATACTAAAACTTCATTCATATGGATCTGCATGTTCACTCTAGGTCACCATATTCACAAGACAAGCAGTCTAATACAGTTGGGAACATCTAGCTAAGACTTGCACAAAACGAGACTGCAATTTTAAAGTGTATGTACTTGACTCAGTAGAAGCTCAACCAATTTGCAATAAGACATGTGGTGTCTACAATATGCATCTCCTTAATGAATGACCCTTCCAATGTGAGTAACTTGTTGTGAGACAAAGTGTAATGAAGTTGATTACAGTAGCATAAGCACAGCCACACCCAAAAAGGAGAGTCAAGCTACACTCAAGCTACTCAAGCTTGGGTAGCTTGAGTAGTAGCTTGAAAAACCAGATGCCCACCAGTGACATGTTTAGAGCACAATTCCATAAAAGGCAACTGGATGCGTTACGCATTACATGGTGACAAAAAAAAATTCCGCGGCGATTCTCATTATTTACAGGAACGGCTGTAATTTAAGAGTCGATAGCCTGCCTCCGTTAAGTATTCCGCCACCGCGTCGTTTGAGGTTACTATGGATCTGAAGGGGGAGGGATTAACTGATTGCAAATCCTCTGGATACTTTCAACAGACTCTTCCATAAGTCGTGCTGGCTCCGAGTAATTTGTAACGATTCAGACAAGGTAGTGACAGTTCGTGATAATAGAACACGTATACAATCAATGGTGACCGTGAAGCAGATTTCGCGGCCTCAAGAGCGATCGACGTGAAGGTGATTGTCACTGAAGCGTGGCTAACTTCTCAATCCTAGATCTCAAGTTAATAGACAGTCCTATTTAGGGATCGCATCCCGCGGCTATAAGCCCGGCGTTCTCTAGATGCCTGTAAAATTCTTATCTGTCAAAGGCGACTTGAACAAATCAATTTCCTTCCCAACACACTTACTTACACGGATTGAAGAGTAAGAAGGGCACGCTGAACTTACTATTAAGTAGTACTTACTTCGACTTTGGTGCCACAGTGGATACATCCCTCGAACATCCCTATCTGCTTCGGAACGACCTCTTTCTTAGTGAGAGATTAATGGATTTGTATCTCACTCTCTAACCATACAGTCAATCACGGTGAAGGCGCTCAATGGCGACGTCCAATGCAAAAGTGGACCCTCATTCCCAGATGGTAGGAAGTGGCTGACCTAATGTTCCGTGCTGAACTGACCTCCCACTAATTCGGATAAGAATATACCCCGAGGTGGGTCCCTACAGGCTCAAATAGGTAGGTATGTATGCATTCAGACATCTTTTTTTGTAGGAAAAGAACGAAAAGTCGCTAATTTTTCTCAAGAACTGTTTTTGGATGCAAAATAAGTAAGCCCCGAGGTAGTCGGTGGAAAGCAGTGTAGAACGTCCATACGCATTGGTAAAACACACGGTTATTAAGTAGTTCGAGCTCCAGTGGGAGCTTTCCGTCTCGACTGAGTTGACTCCGACAATTGTTCTGATGAATTCCGCTTATTTATTGCGACGGTTCTGCATGCCCATTCGCTGCTGGTGAATGAAGGAACGAAATTCAGGATTTGGGAGGGCATTTGTAATTTGTGCATGAAATGGAGGAATCACGATTGATGCGTGCGCATGCTTAAGTGCTTCTTTATAAGGCGCA
Organism: Tetrapyrgos nigripes; assembly: GCA_013368315.1. Lineage (NCBI taxonomy): Eukaryota > Fungi > Basidiomycota > Agaricomycetes > Agaricales > Campanellaceae > Tetrapyrgos > Tetrapyrgos nigripes. The sequence goes on from JAACJM010000075.1 coordinate 270,477, forward strand.
CCATCTTCGTTAGATCCCCCCACGCAACCCACAAGCCCTCACCCACGTCCCCGACTCACTCACAGAATGACATGGAGAACTATGGCTCTGAGATCTCCACTTTCTTTCTTAAAATGTCTCTTCTACTCTTACCTCGTCCCTGTTGCTCGGTAACTCCGATCGCGAATACCTTGCATCCCTATCGATGCTACGCCATGCTAGCCCAAATCGAAACATTTCTTGGTCCCATTGTCCTCCCAATCCACTATTTCAACCCTGTTGTCAGTCACCTATCGGCGGCCTCTTGACGAAGGACAGACATCGCTTTGGAAGTCGAATTCGAGATCAGTACCGATACTTCCTGGTCCTCGTTGACCTCGACGCCGCGTAATACACACGTCAAGGCAGCTATCCTTCGTCAAGCCGCTTGTCGGTAGTGACTGTCGGTGTTGGTGAATATGGACCAGGATGGGAATGAGGAGGAGGACTTCATGGGCTTGGAGGAGTTCGTAATGTTTGATTTAATGGTGCGAGGTGTTCTTCGGCAATCTGGCTTACTTACTAGATTTTGACTCCTGCTGGGGCGGGTGGTGGCAATGTGGCAACGTGTCCGATTGTGCGTACTCAGTACTTGTTACTCATTTATTTGCTTACTCATTACTCATAAGCATGAAGGGTCGCACAAGATCTAGTAGTGCCACTGCAAACCGTGGCTGGATGCAGGCTACGGTCCAAGATTCCAACCTTCTGTCCTCTATACGAATGCATTGCCAAGTTGGCAATAATACTAATAGTCAAGGCGGCTCAAAAAATATGCAGGCGCTGATGCGAGCCGTCGGAAGCCTCAACGTCGGCCCGTCGGGTAATCTCGTCCATCATCCCGTAACGGCGACCCTTTATCCGGTCCCGCCTCCCCTTCTCTCAGACTCATCTTGCGCTTACCTCTCAATTTCCTTTGATACAAGTTTCTGTCCTAGTCTTGAAAGATCTTCTCCGTAGCACAGCAGAGTATATGGAGTCTGGACGACAAACGTTAGGTATGATCGTCATACCTGACGTTTGTCATAGGGACCCTGTAGGGAACTAGGGTAAAACTCTAGAAGCGGCAGCCGGTGATCGAGAGATGAAGAGAAAATCGTATTTATACCCTGTTTCCTCCGTAGGCGCCCTACTTCCCTCTGCTCTCATTCACGAAGCCCGTCCACGCCGTACAGGTCCCTTCTTCACTCTTTCATCAGCACGCTCATTTTACACCACCAACCATGCGTTTGTCCCTGACCTCTCTCAACATCGCTCTCTTCCTTCTCGCTATTCCTGCGCTCGGTCAAAAACCTTCCCAGGCAGTAGCAAGAGATCATCTCTGCCCTGAAGTCTCTCTCAAGAACCTCGGTAAAAAGGACTGGCTTTGCGACAAGCCTCCTTATTCAGGAGATATCTTTGGCTGCAGGTACGTGGTTGTGTCCGCTTGTTTTTTTTTTTCTTATCCTGACCTCTGAACCTCTAGCTATAACACTGGCACCGGTACCAACACTCTCAAATGCATTTACGATGTCGTGAGTCCTCATCGTTCAGTACCTTTTTGTATCACTCATCGTCGCGGGGTGGTTCTCAAGTTGACCGGCGAGTGCCAGAACGAAGAGAAAGACTGCCCGAAATTCGCCTGGGACCACAACAAGAGGAAACGTTTCTTGGCCGAGAAACGTTCTGCAGCTCGCCATGATCCTTTGACCAAACGTAGTCATGACCGTTTGTAGATGGAATCAAAGTGTGTATTTCAGCTTTCATGTATTGTGTCAATGTTCATGTTCTTTGCCCATTCTTCGGTCTGTTTGGAAGAACGCTTCCTAACTCTAGCATAGTAATTCATTCATTTTATCTTTTTAGGGTTATACCAGTTTAGGAACGTACGGACTATAAAGCCAATTCGCGTCGGAGCCCCGTACTTTAGGATTGACTTTAGGTTTTGTTGGTAGAGCTCTAAGGCTTATATCTGTGTATCACGGTTGGTCGTTAATGGAACGTATCCAACTCGAAGGCCACAGGCCAGTGAGACATACGCGTCATGTTAGGTCGACCCACACTCGGTCCTTTTCAGTCTCAATATCTCATAGCGATGCCTGTCATGTTAGTTCACAACGCTTAGTGCCAACTACTAGTAGGAAATGCTGGAGTACTCCTAAGCAAAGATAAGGCGGCCTGACATTCATGAGCGCGTATAACTGAGCCATATACTACAGTTGACAAGCATCAAAAGTACGTCTCGACGATCTCTTTCCCTCCTCTGATAGCAAACTCCACCAGTTCGAAACTATTCAATCCACTTGCCCAATACGTCTTCTGTTTACCTTGCAGTGCGTTATAGTCGTTGTATATTCCATTAGCTAGATCCCCGGATTGGAAATGAGGAAAATAATCCCAGCTTATAAATTCCCTAATATCCTGATCTTTCACTGGAACAACCTGTTCCATCGCACTGTCAGAAGAGGCCCTCGCTGGACCAAAATTCACTTTGGAATACGTCTCTATGAGAAGTCTCCTCGCTTCCTCTACTGTGAGATTACCCCGGCCGGTTGGCGTAAAGGGTCCCCATGAATAGGTTGTCACTACATCGCTATCCTCGAAGATCCTTGTCATCAAGATGGGTTGACCGATATCCTCGGTGGGGAGCTGAGCAAAGGTAGCATTGAAGGGAACTTGTGGCATCGTGACTGCTCCGGAGAAGTAAGCTGTGATTCCTACTCGAGAGAAGACAGATATTTCGGAGGGAAAGAGGTCCATGTCAATGCCTGCGGTGTTCCAGTCTGGCACAGACGCGTTCATTATACTAGTGTAGAAGATCGGAGTGCTTCGAGTAAAGGTGGGAATGCGAGGATAAGGTGTGAACATTTTTGGGTTTGCGTTTGAAGCCGAGTCGACTCGGTGTTGCGAGAGACATATGTCAGGACTGGAACCGGTCCACTTCGATCTATCGCAGACATTAAATTTCCTGAGTACCTAGAAACTAGGAATGTGAAATGCTTACCTATCTTAGTTACAGCTGTGTTGGTATGAATCCTGCCACGGATAGAGCTAGCGTAGTGCGACATGACAGCATGGAAATCTGCACATTCGAAGTAATGGTCCATCAATCGATTTACATCAAGGGGCTGGACGGATCTCACCAACAAAGTTCACTGGACCAAGATTCGCAAAGAAGGCCAAAATATCTGGAGAAAGGTACTGAAGAGCGTATATCTGGAAGATACGAAAGAAGTCAACAGCGTAGTCTGATTGCAGAATGAGGAGTCTAGGACGCACCGTAGGCGTATGTTCAATATCCCCGTACCCAGCGAGTGACAAACCGGCATTTATGACGATGGGAAGAACTTGAAATCCGTTTTGAGAAAGCCACTGTCCAATAGGAATGGTGAGGTCACCGGGAATCCCGTTCTGCGAACGATTTCGAACAGAATAAGAATCTAGAACGCAACAGTACTTGATATTAAGCTTACGGTATATCTCATAGCGCCATAGGGTTCAAATATCTTGCTGCGAAGGTCCGTATACCTCGAGAATTCGGACTCAATGAGGTTGATTTGAGCAGGTGAGGGATTTGGAGTCCTAGTGACATTGATGACGCTAGTATTTGCCAATACAGGAGGGTAGATCCATCCACTGGTAACGCTCAATGCTGGGAGAAAGGGGACACCGGCAGCTTCGACGATGGGAAGTGTATCGATGTAGCTTGCGTTCGAGATGAGGAGAGCCCCCATAGCGTGGAAGAGAGATCTAGTTCATACATTGTATGAGTTCGAAGAATATGGCCTTCCTCCGACTCACCCTTGATCTCCATCATTGTAGGCTTGAGATTTACCTCCCACCTCGGGCTGCTTATCAAATACGACAACGGAATAGTTCTTCGCCTCTAGGGCATGCGCAGCCGCCAAACCAGTAGGGCCAGCACCCACGATACACACAGGGTATTGACGTTGAATATGCTCATGATCTTGGTGAGATTGTCCAACATTCATGGAAGTGTGGACGGAAACAGCGAGTAAACAAGGGATTAATATCTTGGAAGCGATTGACATGCTGCGTGGAATGATGCTGAACACCTTCAGTTCGAATTACCCACATTTATATACCCACCTAGACGCATATACTTTCTCTGTCAAGGGAATGGCGTATTAGATCGGACCCCTAGCTAAAGCGAGCTCCAAGGCCCCAGAAGTCAAATTTGAGCTTCGCTGACAGATTGAACCGAATAACGTCGTCTGGGTTCAACGAGCTTACCTAGATCACACTTCATAATTAAGGGATCGTGTGCCACTTGCGGAAATCAAGTGGGTAACATTGAGACAGCAAAAGGTTGTACAGGCCATTCGACGGTGGAGCGGGAGAAGAAGAAAACGCAGAGACATCACCCCCCTTTCCGTGACGGCATGGTAAATACGAAATTTTTTTGCAGGATATGTTTCCGGCCCACAATTGGTCGCATCAAGCCGTCGTGACCAACCCGCCCAGCTCTGCCCAGATCTGTGTTGAAGCCGTATTTGCAGAAGCACCTAGCCGATGTGCGAGGCACCTCTATTCCCCAGATTGTTCATTTTATGAGAAACATGCAGATTTCTCCCGTAGCACCAAGTAGCAACGCAAAAAATGTTCAGGGTGTACCGATACATGTCGAAACATATTCCGAATCTTACCGAGGCCTAGTTTGTCTTGCTCAGCCAACATCAGTCAAGGCAAAGAGGGGGAAAAAGGCGTGAGAAATTCCCTCGAGGGATTGGAGCTTTTTCTCTGAATCTGCCTCAGCGAATAAGTGTCTATAATCGTTCTATTAGTGGCCCGAGGCATACATAATGTACTTTGTGCCAATTTGACGCTACGTAGGAGGTGGAGCATACGAGGTTGAGGTGTGCCATGCTGCTTCAGTGGTATTCGACGAAAATTCGACACAAATCCGCCTATTGGAACTCCGACGCCGCGTCATCCATCGCATTGTCCGATGGTCAAAACCACAAGCACCCCATTCCGTTCCTTTTCTTCTGCTCGTATGCTCCGAAAGACGACGTCCCCAGCTCTCAAGTGCAAGTGTTCCTAGTTTGTTAGCCAGTTCCCCGATCTCAAGTAAGCGTACTCATCAAAGCAAACCTACGACGCTCTCTTGACGAAAGACTACTTGACGCGGTCTTACATAGGTGTTGGAATGTTGTGATACTAAATGCTTGGTACGGAATGGAATCTAGACAGGTGTGTTTACGTCCAATAATTGCGTACCAAATGCACTGACTATAGGGCAACTCCACCAGTATAACAACATGGCTTACCTACCCCAGTAGACAGCATCCTTCACCGCGGTCCCAGTCAGTTATGAACGAGGGTAAGTGGAGAGACCCAGCTATAAGCATATCCAATGTAACCTCATCCTATCCGTTTGGTCAACCTATCACTCTCTTCTTACAGCCGCTCCAGTAAAATCCAACCATCTCACTGCTCCATCTCGACGAACGCTTGAGCTTCTGAAATGCTCTTTTGATTCCTCAAGCATTGAATGATAACGTGCGTGTATATCAATGCCAGTTGGTTTGTGTCCCTTGTGGTTCATGGGTCGAGGCTCGGAGGTTTCAAACGGTATTGGGGTTGTGTGGGTGAGGGTATAGAGATAGTCCTTCAGGCTCCAATGTATCCGGGCCCTTATTTCCCATTGTCGTCGCTTTTTGTTATTTACAGTATTCACATAATTACCTACTTAGGCTACCTATGTAGCGTGGAGGTACCCAGGGAGCGTCAATTTATCGTAGAATACATACGTACATACGACGTGTGCTCCATCATCGTTTTGCGAGCGGTACATCGACCGATGAAGCAAGACTGACATTCCGAATAGGAAAGAGAGATGGACCAGGTCCATGGAGGTCCATAGATGCAGTCTCTAAAACAAATTTGCGTCATACGCTGTGATTGGGGGGGAGGGGGGGGAAGGGGGGTTAGAAAAGTAGCTGTGGTTAGATCCACGAATTTTACAAAATTATAATTTGTGGTTGATCCACCATTTTTATGACCCGTGTAATTGGGTGCAGACTGGCTGGGGGTATCGCAAGACGGCTTGGCCCGATCGAGAATGGCGACTGGATTCGACTAAGTACGTGATGGGCTTCATTCGCCACTGCTAATTTACTCTTAATTCTTGATGCAAATCGGTTAGATCCTCACGCGAAAGTGGCTTGACCCTTGGCTCCGTTACTATGGCTCCGTCAAACAACACCGGTCAGGAACATATTTTTCAAGATCAGCCAGTAGAAGTGACACCTTCGTCCGCCATCGGTTGAAACCCACTCGAGCACCCTAGGTACCAGGATCGAGACTACTTACATATAAGTAGTTAGCATGGTCTCAACCGAAGTCCAGGTATACACAAGGTACATAATTCCCGTAGACAAGGCAACATGGGATATGCAATTTCCTACAATTAGACTCCTCCCGTATAAGTACGCAATCTGCAAGACCACACAACAGTCAATTTCTCCTCTTGAATACGAGCGGCATTCGAACAGGACTGGTTGAAATTCAATCATTAAGGTCATTGTCACACTTCCAGCAATAATAACAGAGCTCGTACGCACGTCAAGGTAAGACCAGGCTTGGTCTGCAGGAGCCTGGATTTCCGTTCCTCAAAAGTCTCCCGACCAAATTGACGTTCCTCTTTGACCTCGATCTTGTACTTCGAGACAAGCATGATAAGGATCGCAATTCCCTCGGTTTCGAAGAATCTGCGTACCAGAATGTCAGATACAGACGCTCTTCAATAATGGACGCTTACCTGCGGCCCAGACACGCCCGGGCGCCTACGGATGATAGAACAGTAAGCAAAGAGATAGCAGGAGAACGACGGTACATACCAACGCTGAAAGGAGCGAACGCATCCTTCGGCCAGTCTTCTAAAAATCTATCTGGTTTGAATTCTTCGGCATCTTTCCAGTATCGAGCTGCAAATCATCGTGATTAAGCGTAGACGAATGGATCATCGAGAAAGCAAACGAACGATTGTAGTGAAGTCCAACAGTATTGATTATCAACTTGGTATCTTTGGGGATGGGGATGGAAACAGGTTGACCAGTATGATTCACGGTATTGAAGACGGTGTCCTCGGCACTGTACTTAGGTATACCGGTCACCTAAGAAAGCACGGTCAACAGAAAAGGCCGAGACAGCAAGACGGAAACACAAACCGGCGGAAACATTCGAAGAGTCTCATAGAAGACACTAGCCGGTTAATGGAAGGCAAATCAACTTATGTAGGGACTGGACTGAAAGAAGAATTAAGACTTACGCCATTGACTGAGTGAAGAGAGGCATCTCTTCATAGGTCTTGACAATGGATATGAAATCGTAGACTTTAGAAAATAGAACGGTGTTACTTACTGGAACTCTTCCATCCGGAATAATGGATTTAATCTGTCGATACAATTTTTCCTGTTCCTCTGGGTACAAAGCCAACAGGGCAAAAGTGTAGCAAAGTGTATGAGCTGTGGTCTACGAGGTCGGGTGGTCAGTCGCGTGCGCATGATCAAGATAAGTCCATACCTCATGCCCAGCAAGCAAAAAGATGAAAATGTTCCCAATCAACTCTCTTTCACTCAACTTGGCTTCGCTCGATCCAGAGTCAACTTCATCATTCGCGTCAAGAAGGCTGCTGAATATAAATCATAGCGCTCCTTCTCAGCGTTTCGGCAGTTGGAGATCATCTCCATCATGTATTTCTGGAATAATGAAGATCAGAATAAGTTTATTCATGTTGACGAAACACTTACATCCAATTCTTCAAAAGAGAGCTGAACCTTTCTTAAGCGCTCAGTCATACCCATAGCCCAGCTAGGAACGATCAACTTCGTGAAAACTCCGGAGGCGACGTCATGTAGAGCATCCTTGAAAGTCATTTCATGACCCGGTGGAGTAATAAGATCATCCTTCCATGAGATTTTCGTCCAAAACCTAGGCAAATGTTTTTGGTTAGGTGATGGCTTAGTACCAGCGGATGAAGAGACCACCTGCTACTCCGATCACGAAAAGAGCTATGGGCAGCGTTATATCGACGCAATGGTCCACGATAATGGTGGCTTGGTTTGTCCAAATGTTCTCGAACATATCGATCATGATCCGACAGGATTCGTCCCACACAAGGCGGTTATTTCTCTGGTGCAGCGATGAGAGAGTCGAGCAGGGGGCAGGTGACGAGGGAGTATGTGGACGCAGAGATCAGGAGTATGTAAGTCAAAACTTGAATAAGTCAACTGAGTACTCACGTCAGAGAAAGCTGGAGCAGAGATCCTTCTGTAACTCTTCCACTCTTCAAACTCAGACGCAATGATGTTCCTTCCAAAGAATGTGAGGGCGGTATACTCCTCGACTGGTTTCGGGAAACGGGCTCGAGACCCACACACATCCTATAGAGATTGAAATAAAGAGGCAAGAGGTTGAAAAGGGGAGTGCAGTTGTACCTTGACTATCACAGGGTCTGCTATGTTGACACACGGTTCGGCGGGGAAGGCGGAGACCTGGAATGTACCATTAACCCGAGAGCAAGAGTAGCAGAGCTGCTTGAATATACATTAACGATGATATCGTTTCCGAAGTGTCGGAAGACTGCTGGGTGTGAGCACTGGCGCATTGGAGCAAATGGGTAATACGCACTTTTATGGTTGTTCAAGAACAGATTATTCCTCCCGGGTGTGACTCCAGAAAATTCAGGGAACAAGTTAGCAAAAACAGTTAGTTGAGAGAGGAGGGTACGATATCCTGGTCTATTGCTGGGAGAAATAGGCAGTCATGAAGGTCTGAAGAGTATCATAAGTGTACGAGCGCTCATCCCATAGACCTGCAAATTCTCCAAAACTCCACGAGTCGGTGTACGAGATATAGAACGACCAGACCTCCGAGTAGTAGCCATGGATGTTCGGACAAGCTTAGGTTTGCTGCCATAGCTTGCGAGACGTTGAAGTGTGAGACCACCAACCACCGTCCGCGTTGCCTATCTATCAAAACGGCTGGGATTACATCATAATCGAGTAGTCCCATCCGGTCGTGATCCGGTCGCTTTTTCAATACATCCCTCCCTCTTCAGCTCAACTAGCTTTAAATCGAGCATTGCTTGAACATCATTTCTGCGGTGTTTTTACGGTGAAGATTTGGGGAAAGTGGCAGCTTTTTTTAGGCGTCCCTTAAAAAAGTTTTCCATCCGCTTACGATAAGTTTATGTGTCAGCGGAGATACTGCTCCCGAACGATGACGTAGTTCCTCTCATAGACTTGCGCCACAGCAGAGTGTACATACAGACGATATAGATACTGTCGAAAGAACCGGTAAGAAATACTTACATATATATAAATACAACGAATGAAGTGATCATTTAAATACAACCAAGGAGAAAGGAGTGGCAAAGTATAGTGACAAACAGCGAATAATTTATTGAAATAAAAGGTAGCTCAAAACAAACCCGCTTCCCTCCAAAAGTTGACCCACTTTCTCGCATCTTCCGCTCCCAATACCCTCAAGCTTTTGAATGCCGTCTCACAATGCCTTCCTCTATGTACTGCCATCGCAGGGTTTCCGAACGCTTCTCTATTTCGAGTTTCCTCGCAAGAGACCATGCGCCTGTAGAAGTCAAGGATTCGAAGGGCTCTGACGTCCTTGTCGCGATCCGAAAATGAATTTTGAGTCGGTTGTGGAGTTTGGTTTCTGAGATGTTCCAGGGACGCAACCCAGTTCCCCAGTGGCACCAAAGGAACGCCAAGCTGTTCAGCGATGACTGGCGCTATCGATGTCCAAGGAACTGGTCGAGGATGAACGAGGTGGACAAACTCGGTTTCCTGACTAGCAACTGTGTCTGGAGACGCCAAGGTGATAGAGTTCATCACTCGGGCTGCATCATCTCCCGGGACCCAGGAAATCAATCCACTAGTCTGGGGCAGCTTCCCAATGGCCTTAGAGGCCTGAAGCAATGCGGGGAACCATTCAGTTGAGTTCCAGTATCCTGAATCTGTCATACCAGCGACTTGTCCGACGCGAACAACCGTAGCACGATTCCCGAGACCAGAGGTTGCAATGAGCTGCTCGGAGATCCATTTGGCCTGGGTATACCCGGAAGTGGTGGCCATCTCGATTTCTGGACTCGATGACGGGATAGGTGCCTCGGGAAGAGAATGATTGGGTGGAGCCTCGTGGTAAACCCCTATCGAGCTCACAAATACAAGTCTAGCACTCGAGCTAGCTGTGAGGTCGATTAACCGTCTGACACCCTGGACACTTGATTCAAAGGAGTCGAGGCCGATATTAAAATCGACGCGCCATGCATTGCAAAGGATATGCGTCACGGAACCACAGATCTCCTCGAATAATTCCCGATCTCCTTCCGCCCCCAGACCGAAATCCTCTTTTGTCCAGTCTCCCTCGACCATCACAAGCTTTCCCGAGCTCCAACTCGCACACAACAGATCCTCATCAAGACCTCGTTCCACGAATGCACGGCGTTGGCGATCATCCAGCCACAAGCGGTTATTGTGTCTGTTTAAGGCGTACACCCTCCTGACACCTGGATCCTTGAGAAGATCGTAAAGGATATTGCAGCCAAGGGTCCCAGTAGTCCCAGTAACGAGCACCGTCTTCGTAGGCCTACTAGAGCTGGCAAACGCGGAACTATTTGACTGTTCACGAACTTGAAGAGGAAAACCGTCCGAATACTTCTTCAACATCTCCTTCATATTCTTCGTATGGTCAACATAGCCTGTCGCACCATTGTCTAGTACCTCCAAGAAAAACGCCGTGAGCTTGTTGATGCTAGGGTACGCGTAGACGAGATTGGAGGGTGGAGTACATCCGAGTTGCTTTAACGCCCTGGAGAGAGAGTTTTTGATCCAGATAGCCTGCAAGCTGGTCAGAGGCTCAGATTAATTGGGTCTCGACAATGTAGATTGCACGATATACTGACCTGTCACAACCTTGCTCGAAGAGATCAGCGCTCTTGTTGACGGAACGATTCAGCACTCCGAGAACCACAGAGCTGACGAATTCCCCTATTGAATCGGAATCCCAAGCGGAAGGAAGTGGCGCATTGGCTTGAATACTGGCTTCCATAGAAGAGTAGAGTGTCTCTATCTCTTCTTCATAGTCAGATAAGACCGCTTGTCGCCTGAAAGCACGGGAACGGTCAGAAATTGGTGTAAGGATGGAACATGCTCATGAAAATACCTCAGAGTCCTCTTCGCCGTGAATTGAAACGGCTTTGTTGGCTTAGCGATAAGTATCGTCTGCAGTAGAGTACATTAGCTCCCTCGTGGACGAGAATAATGAAACTGCATACCTCTCTGAATATCCTCGAATGCTGGGGAGCGAACTCATTCATCGCTTCCACGGTAGGCCTAGACAATCATCAGTACCTCAACCACCTCATAAAACCACGCAAAGAAAACCTGAAACTGACCATATCTTTTGAAGAAATGCATCTCTTTGAGTTTCATCTGAAGGATCAAATTGGAGCGCAGGGACTGGCTCGATGATGACTCCTGCTTGGAATCGGACCCGACCGAACATGACGGAAGCTTGAATGTGGGGATCTTGGTTGAGGATGCTTTCTGCTCAGCCAAACGGGAGCGATCAGAAATTGGGAAATCACGAAAGAAAAATGGACATTTACCTAAAGGAACTGGGTTGGTCTGAGCAATGAATCGCATATCAGCTTCATTCGTAGTGTAAGACAGCTTAAATTACCTTCTCTCCGTTGGAATGCATGATTTGATCGTCGGCTCGGCCAACAACTCTCCAGACGTTATCCTCCGTTGGATGAGCTTCTAGTAAATCGCCGACTGCATATGCATCCGCCCCATCTATCTTTGTATTAAGAACGAAATGTCGATAGAATGGATTTGACTACGTGAAATTTTGAGGGAAGAAGTCAAGGGAGTGATACGAATGTCAAACTTGGACGCTTACGACTACGACCAATTCATAGGTATTCTCGTCGAACGGTACGAGCTTGGGAGTGACATTCCTGGCGAACTCGAAATATTCCCATTCAGGACGGACTTTCTCTAGAATTAGGACCAGAGCATCCGTTGGGCACATATCAACCATAAAGTAAATTTGTTACATACCTGGAAGAAAAACGTTGACGCTCGCAACTTCAGCGCTGGATACAGTTTAATATATTCCGAAATAAAGACCGCAACAAAAGACTTACGACCCGTAAAGATTGATCAGTGGCACGCCTTGTGAGATCAACCAGTCTCCAGCCGCTTTATTGAGCGGACCGCCACCAAATGCCTGAAACTACCTTCAGTACAGCCAGCACTTCCGCAAGACGTCACACATACCAAGCAGTCTAGTGTCTTCAGCCAGTCCACGTGCTCAGGATTCTTTGACCAAGTCTATGCAAAAAGAAACCAAGCGAATAAGTAAAGGACCCGAGTCAATTGAAAGCTAATGATCTCCGTACCTCGATGTAAGATGGTACGCAGAAGATGTAGTTGCATTTTGTAGCTTTGGCTGACGCAACAATCGTTTCGGGAGAAGCTAGCGTACTTGGAGAACGAGGCTCAGCAACTGATAACACATAACCGCATGCGGCCTGCGACGGGACATCAAAAAAAGATGATTGTGGATCAGATAGTGATACTTACGACCATGCAAGTTTGCCACAGACCCAGACCTTTTTGATAGAGATTAAAGATCGACTAACAAAGAATCATGATGGAGAATTACCATGGAAAGGTGCCACACCGCTGAGGCACCAAATGGTACCCGTCAGATCTCGTTCTCCGAACCACGGAACGATTGCCATTTCGATCATACGTCGATTTGTCCATTTGATGGGCTTTGGAAAAGCGGTTCTGAGGATACACATCAGAAGGAAAGTGGTGACGAGAATAACCCCTGTACTCACGACCCAGACGAGTGGACAGCTAGAACAATATCATCTTCATGCTTCCGTCGTACAGGGGGCAAATCGTCAAATATCTCCATCTCCCAATTCGGTTGAAACAGTTCTTCAAAGGCGGGCATCCGTGATGTGGAGGGTGTCGTCAGATTTTCTCCGCTCATGAGCACAAGAGCTTCAGTCAGTAGATCTTGCAACCCCGCATCAGAACTGACGAGTACATGGTCTACGGCCACCTTCTTCAATAGATGGGATACCGCAGCAGCTGAATTACGGGGAGAAATGTTGAAACAGATGAAGTCCGCTCGCATAATACTCATTACGACCGTAAACGTTGTAATGGCGTCTATTGACAGTCAGAACAAAAAAAATTAAAAGGCTGCATTGCGACGTACCATACGATGCGAGTACTGCAACGACTGGGGTTTTATTTACACTGCTTCGCCCTCTCACTATGGCCTGAAGCAACCTTGTACCCCTGTACATCGCGGCAACTCCTTCACCCCACGAAATGGTGCGTGACTTAATTCCATCGGGAGAGTACACGTATAAAGGGTGGTGTGTGCTGTTCTTGAAATGCCAGTCATAGATTTCGGCCAAGCTGAGGGAACCGTCCAAGGGAGGAGGACGGAAAGTTGTGCTTTTCAGCGCCTGGGTATTGGGAAGGGGGGGAATGGGCTCCATGGGCGTGCATCCGCTTTGTCTAGACGGCGTCCAGTATATAAACCCTAATAGTATCGCGTACGCGTGGAATTACTCACTGCCTTGATGATGGAATGACGGCAACGTCAAATAAATTACGATTTGATCTGATGTCGAAAGTAGGCGCAACTGATGCCGCCTCTCAGCTCTGAACATCATCATGCTTCAGGACTCATCAAACTGCTTCGAGCAAAAGTTTTCTCCTAGTGCAATCATTCATTCGTGTCTTCTCTTGACTTGTTCCGCATGTGGATGTCAGCCGTGTCCTCTTGAGGCATATAGATATTCAATGATCAGGGCCCTGACGCTGCGCGCTGAGATAGATCGATAGATAGAGTGTTGGACACAAGCTGGACAGAATTTCTTGACCGCAGTGTAACGCTTCCCTTGAACTGCAGTGCGGCCCACTGCTTTCAAGTTCAAGTAAACTTAAACATCGCCTCAAATACCTCTGTAGCACAGACTTGCAGGTTGCGGTGCTATACTTAAAGTTTCTGTAAGATCTCAACACTAGTACATATGGACGAGGAAGGCGAGGCAGCGGCACGCTCCACTTATAGCCAATCGGAGTGGAAATTGCCTAGCTCCGGATTCACCGATACATGCTATCTGCGATTCTAGTCTCGTACGGTACCTCTTGACAATCACGTCATTAGGAAACGTATGGCTTAGGTTTATATCTGATGTCTTCTGATGTCTCTTCGACCGCTGAGCTTTGGCTGAGCCCTCGGGCCTTAATCCAAGTTGCTTTTGAGCACAGAGACGTTCGGTCAGGGTCGCCTAACGGTCGCAAGACGCCTATTAGCGACCCTGTACATTTAAATGTGACGTATTTATCAATGTATTTGACATTTTGCAAAGACTTTGTAAGTACAGGTATAAGTGAGCATGTACAAAACATTACACCCCTTGTACACCGGTAGCTAGTACACCGAAAGTAACCAGAAAACCTTTTGCGTAATGGAAACAAGTATGGAATAAATAATCAGTAGCATACACTGGTATTACACGGCGCTGGGGCTAGTCGGCCCCCTAGAATAGGTATTCATGGGTATGTCGTCTTCCAGTGTGGAGGTTATACCGGCCTAGAAGAGGTGATCATGAGTGAGAGAATGTCAGATTGCATGCACTAATTTGAGACGCACTGCATAACCTTTATCATGGCTAACGTTCGAAGCCTTGGTGAAGTAGACTCGAGTACCATTTGAAGCACGAGTGCTATGGTCTCGACTGTCATTCAAAGACATGGGTCCAGTAGTAACTCGGGTATTGCCACTGCTGCTCAAAGAGCCAATACTGCCCTCTTCTCGACGGAAGGAAGCACGGGAATTCAGAGAAGCAAGAAGCGTGTTGGTGTATAATTTGGACAGAATAAGAGCACTGCGACATTTTCGGCGTCAGAGAGAATTCGCCAACAGTATACGGTAACTCACATTGCAATATGTAGGCCCGTATTAGGAAGACGGAGGAAGAGGATTAACTCCAAAACTGCAGCACCGGCAGTGATAGCAGCCGTCTCGATGGTGTTACGAATGATACGTGTCAGGAGAGCGTCAGTTTGCCTGGTGCTGTGGCTAACGTGATCCCTTCGACTTCGAGCAATCGCCCTACTCAGCTGTACGAATAATGAGTCAGTTTTTTTCTTTCTATATTTGGACAGAGCAGCTGAACGCACCAAGACTGTCATGCTGGCGGTGATCATGACATCCGCGGCAGCGCTAGCAGACAACCAAGTAGTGGTACTTGGAAAGACAATAGAAATGAAAGCGAGATCGTTTATGGGGAAAAACTAAGCAACGATATACATTTCAGTCATCGAGCAGGAAGGAAAAAGAGAAACTTACCCTAGCGGTTGAGATGATTGCTCCAACTACCTGAGTCACAGAAACCGCAAAAATCAGCACCGTCATTGTTCTCCAAAATTTCTTCTCAAATTCATTGATAGAATGCTGGCTGCCCAACATCCAAACTCGCCAACCGAAGAAAACCTGGACGATCGCGGAAGCTGTAAGGGATATAAGCAAACCCGAAATGCTTTCCAAGTGTCGAGAACTCACAAAGACTGTTCCACAATGGTACTGTGGTAAAACCCCAGTCGACCAAATGAAGATTCTCGAATCGTCCCCATCCCAAAATAAGCATGAGCCAGGCAGAATCCGTAATTGCTACGGTCGAAATGAGATCCAACACGAATACCGAGTAAACTGACCAAGCAAAGCGTTATTTTTTTTAATTCAGAGCTGGCGACTGGGCATGCTCACCGGTAAGCTTCACGAAGAGACCGTCGTTGGGGAAAGACATGTAGTAGATATCTGTTTCCGAAATTGAATGGGTCGATCTGTCTGCTAGGACAGAGATATATCTTACATATTTGAACGATGAGCGTTCCCATGAGCAGGTAAGACATGAGGGCTCCAATGAGCTAGGAGAACGCAGTGAGTGAAAGAAATAGGTACGGATCATCAGCAAGCTCACCACTGGTCCTATGCTGAGAGTGTTATAAGAGATCAGAACAAGCCTTCCAAGATGAAGAAGGTACGTACCCTAGGATAGTGTCATGAGAGACAGGGGGCGAAGGCGGGGGAATTCCAGACATTGTGTAGCGCCAAGTGGACGGGGATGAGGGGTGTGTCAAACTGAAGCGTAGAAAGTACCCTGCATATATATGATTATGTTAGCGCGGGTGCTGTACGTACTTCGCTAGCTACATTGAGCTAATTTCGGTACTATATCCGGTCCTCCTCCGGTATACTTTGATGGAATCAGAGAGCAGATTTTTGTAAATGATGGCGGCGGTGTGTGATACGACGAAGCCAGCTCTGAAGGACAGCAAATCATTGATAGTTCCCTTGCTGCCAGCGATTGGGTACCTCAAACAGATATCACAAGTTACAATTTTTTGATACCTTACAATCAAACCTCATCACCGGACTCGACTGATGATCAAGAGTCCTCGTGTTCGGACCTGCCAACAGATTTTGGGTTGAGACTAATATGAGTTGGATCATCGATAGGGATCGGAGGAGCTTAGACTGCTAAAACCAATGTTGTGGCGCCGCTTTGATTCTAAGCTCTCGGAGTCATTACAAACCATCGGAGTCCCAGTACTTAGGCTGTGCAGCAAGATACGATATCCTCGAACTTCGACGTCTCGGAGACCTAATTTATGCCGATAATATGATCAAATTTCGAAACCATGCCTATGGGAAGCGTGATATGAGAGGAACATGTACGCTGGGTTCTAGCTGCTCCGTCAAAGCACATCTGAAAGAGGTTTGCATATGGTGAATAAAATCAAGGATAATACGAAGCATCGAAACCGACTGGCGTGCCTGTTCGCTGAGAACACACATAGTACAGATGATGTTCCTGAATACTTGCGAAAGATTGAAAGACAGCTGTAGACGTACATAGGCCTCCGGGATTGCATGCGTTCCGTTGATACTTGTAAAAGAGTTATGTCTGATAGACTCTCGAAGTAAACCAGCTGATTTTCCTTCCTTTCTTCCAATTCACGATGGTGATTGCATCAGTGCCCAATTTGATGAAGTTTGACCGTGAGTCCTTTGATGACTCATTAAATAATGTCATAAGGCGGGGAGGAAGCTGTATGGGAGAATCCAGAAAATCGCTGAGGGAAAGATGACAGATCAGAAAAACGAAACCTCGTCATATCAGTCCCACTAATTCGAGGTCCACTTACACGGATGTAGTGGTAACTCCACTGAGAGAAGGTTGAATTACTGTCCATTACTGTCCATGACTACTGACGGTTGCGTAAGACAAGCAGCTTCTCGAGGTAGACATGGCGACCCCCTCTCGAACAATCCTCGGTCGGGCAGCTTATGCGTAGATACAATACAAAAGTGACCATCATTGGGTAACCGTATATCGGTGATGTCGAACAGAGTCAACGCTATTCAGAGCACGCAGTCGAAAAGAGACCCAAATCAGTCTTTTTTACAATCGTGAGACAGCCCAAGGCTTGAGGTACCTTACTTGATGCGCGCAAACTAGTACTCTGTCGGTCAATGCCAATTGCCATATGGTACACAAGAAACGTTCACTGCATCTAGAACAGCCAGGGGGGACTGTAAATTGTCATCAAGTCCAATTTTCCAGGGGTAAGTTCATGTTTTTCTATTTAAAGCATACGGGACGACATTAGAAGTCCAAGTATTATTTCAAGCCCGTATGTACGGTACATATATATAACTGGTATATTTATCCAGACAGCAGTGCGAGACTCATGGTGAGTTGCACCGTATTGATGAGCAATATCACCTTATTCAATTCCAAGCGCAACCAGACATCAACAGGAAACTCCAGAATCGCCGAGTCGGTATGATTTACATTCCGTTATCTTCTTTGATGAGACTAGCTGCACGTTCTGCAATGAGATAAACAGCTGCTTGGGTATGACATTCAGGGATGATAGGCTGCATCGATGCGAAATCAGAATCCGGTGAAGTGAGAACACGTCTCAGAGACGAACGAAAAACGTACCAAAACACTAGCATCAACCACTCTCAAGCCCTTTACACCCCTAACTCTCAGTCTTGGATCAGTGACGCCATCTCCTCCCAACGGCGAGCTCGGGGAATCTGCTCCCATCTTAGCACTTCCGACGGGATGATGAACAGTGTCGGCGTTATTACGCATATAGTCCACCTTTTGCTGAGTCGTTGTAGCATTGGCAAAGCCTCCAAATGGAGCTACGAGAAATCCATCCCGGTGGAAGGGAGAAGCAGCGATGAAAGTCTCAGAGTCGGTGATAGCTTGTAACATTGCTTGGACGTCAAAGTCGGTGGATAGAAGTCCATAATCGATGAGAGGTTGGGTGAAAGTGTCTGAGCCACCCGAGGCGAGTTTGATGGATCCAACTGAAGTGGGAGAGACGACTGCGACTATGACGGTCATAAAGTCTCCCACGGATGGCATCGGATTTTGGGCGGTGGGGACGAAGGCATCCTAGTTGCCAAGATCCCCAGGAGTCAAAGAATGTTACAGCGGTACCACAATCGTACTCACCACAAAAATAACCTCTGTATGCGCTGACTTGGCACCTGATGAAGGCAGTTAGCACTTCTGTAGTACAAAAATATATCGTCTTGGTACCTGAGGAAGGGTCCGAGACGCCCGAAGTAAAGAAGGAATCGGGAAGACGCATAAAACCTGAGATGGACCACGGATATCAGGCAGTTAGCACTTTTGTAGTACAAAAATATATCGTAAGTAAACTGGCTGACCTAAAGTATTGACGGGGGTATCAGCAAAAAGTCCGGTTTTGCTTGCGAACCACTGATTTAGCAAAGTTGTTTGCAAGTCCGCATCACGCAGGGCGTCATCGTAGGTATCGTTTGAGTTTACGGAGAAGTAAAGCTCGAGGAGTGGGTGATCACGGACGTTCTTTCCTATTAGAGTAGTAATGGAGAGTTCACTCAGAATTTAATTGAATTGAATCAGAGTCTGGCAGAGCATAGTTACTCACCAACGTCGGGACTATTAACAACGACCTGGCCTAGATCTGCTTCGGGACCTATTCCACTGAGCAGAAGAATCTGAGCAGTACCTTTTTCGCTTCAAGAATCAGTTGTAAAGGTTAACTTAAACGAGACTGATCGCACCGATAGTTCCTGCGCTTAGGATAACTTCGCTTGATGCCTGGAATACAGTTTTGGGTCCTATTTAAACCAAATGCAAAAAGACCTAGTTAATTCCCCTTTCTCTTTCTCGAAGACATTAAAGTGGTAAGTACGCACCACCAGCTTTCTGAGCAACCTCTACCTTTCCAAATACAGGCGTACTTCCTGAAGTCGAGCTCTGAAGAAGACGAGTGACTCTCGTATTGATTAAGAGGTCGATATTTGATCGACTATTAAGGGCAGGGTGGAGATAGGCAGTCGCGGAAGTAGTTCTCGCACCCCCGCCTGCAGTTACTTGGTTATAGCCTTCGTAGCAGATCCAGATTAGAATTGAAGACTATTCTTATTGAAGTTATAGAAGAGAACTCACCAAAACCCAAAGAATCCCCCGCATTCATATCTACTGTATACTTGAATCTAGAGTCTTGACTCTGAAGCAATTTGGCGGTCTCGAACACTCTTTCATCCGGCTCGATATCGAAATTAGGGAGACTGACGTCTAGGGGACCGTTGCCGTTAGATTGGGGAATTTCATCCGGTGTTACTTGGTCATTGTCAGTCGGTTGGACGAAAGTGGAAATCTATGCAGTTTTGGATGTAAGTACTTCGTGTTGTATGTAGAAATGTAGACTTGATGGCTAGATGATAGATCACTTACTTTGGTCCAGAACGACTCTAGCGCGTCCCATCCCCAACCAGAATCCCCAGTAATGGAAGCTATTTTGTTATATAGATCTTCGGAACCACGCGTCCATCCTAGGAAGTCTGTAGATTGCATGTACACTGGTCAGCATCATCACGGTATACATAAATCCACAAGGGAAAGCAAAGAAAAAGATGATTGACTCAGGCTGAGACTCACTTATACTGCTACTCCCTCCAAGCACGAAGCCCCTCGGAACAGTGATAGATCGCCCATTTAATCCCGTTTGAGGTATGGTAGTGTAATTCCAATCTACTGCGGTATTTTGTGCGAGTGGTGCTAAGAAAGGGACTTCCACGGTGACGACGCCGGTGTCACTGAGTAACGAATGGAAAGAGTAGAGATCAGAGGATCAGATGGGGTGATACGACACGTATTAAATATATTTAGAAACTCACTCAACACCAGCCTCAATAACCAAAACCTTTTTCGACGAATCTTCACTGAGACGACTTGCTACGACATTTCCAGCGGTTCCGGCTGAGATGCACGTCAAGTTAGTCGTTGAGAACGTATACGAGATCCCGAGTCCTTTACTCACCTCCGACAACGATAAAATCATAACTATTACTCGAGGGGACATCCGATGGGTTAGTGTAAACTGCTGCACGAACAGTGCTGGGGAGGGAGGAAAGAGAAAGAGCGCCTGCAAGTGCCCATACTGTTGAGAGTTGCTTCATTTTGAGTCTTTAGTATTAGTCTGAGTTAATAAGTGTTGATAGTGATAAGGAATGACGTATGAAGAGGCAGAGGCTGAGAGACCAATGGCTTTTTTTGAACCCAACAAGACGATTTTTATCCTCGTAAGGTTTGAAGCAGGGTAGAAAACGAGATGCCTAGAGCGGCGGCCGAAGCTTAAGCCCTGAAGATGAAGGAAGAGAAGAAAATAGTACTAGTCAGAGCCTCAGGAACGTCTCCTGATGTCGTTTTATACCATGGGGAATATATTCGTCAATTAGACACACCTGATACACGCCTAAGTACTCGTCGACGTTACGCGGGGCTGACAGTGAGTCTCCTAAGCGACAAGCGACCTGCGCGTGAATATAACGCGATTAATTGGATTGGGCATTCGCGATGTAGATTTCTCCGAGACCGAAAGAGGTTCGCGACCTGGAGCTCATCGCTTGAGAGTTCGAAATCACGAGCTGTGCGAGGGTCTGTAAGCATCGTCGTACACGGCACAGTAGTAGGTATATTGGACTTTGATGCGCATAAAGGGTCAAACTCGTCACCTGCTCGTCCTGAGGCCTGAGGCCTGAGTATCCGTGAAGGCGGGATCAGGGACTCTGGAGATCGCTCAGCCCAAAATAACTCGATTGATTTGATGCCTGATACAAGGCACCATCACTCTTGCCTCACATGCCCAATCTCTCCGGAATCCTAGCCTATTATTAGGATCAGTATCACTATGAGACTGGACCCACACTCACACCGAAAGAAAGGAAGAGCGAAAAACCCTTGGAAAACCTACCGGATGGCGGGTCCCAGTTGCCGGAGGTCCTTCATCAAGCTATTACTCCACGGAAATCCGAGGAGTGGGAGGACGAGACACCCAGGAGCCTATGTACGAGACTCTTCAGCTCAAGACGGAACACATAAGAGGAATATTGTATTAAAAGGGAAACAATTACACAGGCACAGGCCGCCAGAGAGGAAGAGAATGAGAATAAACGAGATTAAACAAGTGCCTGCTTATACATCTCCTTGAAACATGGACTACTTGTCTAATCCATTGATCCTTTGATAGTGCCTTCGGAGGTCGCCCTGTCCAAGCCTTGTCAGAAGGTCTGAAAACCCGACCTCCGGTGCCGGGCAGTCGCTCGTAATGTGTCCTGATCAGGATAGCGACTATACATAGTACAACTATGCATACTGGAGGCTGACTGTGGGCAGTACGACGGACACGCCTAGGGTCGTCGGTATACACTTTACTATGTTCGTATTGGGTTCATAGAGCCCAGGGTTTCTTTCATGGCGACAGGATGCCAGGGTGATGGCTGTATGCAGTGTAAGACGCGTTCAGGAAGGGTTCGGGATTGTATATGTATGAGTGACCATAGATAGCGAGCACTGCACGCGCAGGGTGAGCTGAAACGGCAGGGGAGCATTTGCATTTGCACTCTCATTGGCATGATATGGGAGAACAGAGTAATAAGGCTAAGACAGGAGGAAGGGAGGGAGCGTGTTCGGCGAAGGTGTATACCCTGTAGAGAAAGTAGTGGTCGTCAGGGGAGGTGGAGAAGAAGTAGAGAAGTAGAGCAAAACGAAGGTAGAAGGTAGAAATGAGGAGAAAGAAGGCAAAGGGAGAGGAAAACCCAAGGTATACTAGATGAGACAAGAAGGCCGACGAGGCGGAAAAAAGAAGTGAAAAGTCCAATTCAGCACATACTGAAACACTAGTATTACCATCCGCGGTCTTCAGACCATTCGTCCCTATCCTGTAATAACCTGTCCTTGCATTCATCAAGCCTGTAGCGTTCTTCCCCGTCTCAGCGCGTCTAACTTTCTTCGAGTTCTCCTTTTGACGCTAGTTTTGGCCAGTTTCAACGGTGCCTGTGTAAAGAAACGCAAGAAAAACACATCTTCTTAGACTTGACCGGAGGACCCAACGGCAGGCTAGGGCGAAATCTGGGCGAAACGCGACACGCGTACGAAGGAAATGGCTTGTCTGAGTCAGTTTTTTGCAGGATCTTTGGGGCTGAGATTACTTCTGTCTTGGATTTGAGTAGGCCGATACCGGAGCTTGGTTTGGAAGCTGAAGTTGCCAGACGATGGATGCGCTGGCCGACGTTGGAAATTTGGAATTGGATCTTTTGTTCGGTAAACAAAGTAAACAAAGGCCCAGTCACCACTCGTGCCTTTTTTTTTTTGTCCTCTGAGCTCTTTCACACCGCGGACGGCAATGCATATTTGGAGCTTTGAAAAATCTAAACTTAAATGACGGATTTTTGCTCGGCCTTCGGCATACTCCATATGGAATATCGGCCTCGAATCGGTCCCATATGGAGTAGGCCCGGCGAGCAAAAGCTGCTTTGAAAAATCGGTAATTTAAGTTGTTGTGTTTTTCAATGCCCAAATATGGTTCGCCGCCCGCGATTGTCAGTGGCCTCCCGAGTATAATTGAGCCCAATAATAATGAGGAAAGCTCAAGATAGTTTTCGATTTGTAGATTGACGTCAACATGGGTACGACATAGATTGGCACTGGCAGGCATATTTGTGAACGAAGTTCGTTGCGATGATGGTTTCCTGTTCGAGCTGACTCACCTGCCCTACAACTATGGTTCAGTCACTCATTCTCCTTCCATCTATCCATCTATCCGCAACGTCCATCTATCCATGTCCATCTATCTCTGTCCGAGTAGCTATACTCATTCCCATGGAAAGTGACAGTCCCGATGTTTTTTGAGGATATCTGCAACGACTGCATATTTCTGCTTCAACCAAGTTGTAGAGATGTTTGTAAATAGAATGGAAAGCTTCTGATACCAGTATTTTTGTAGAGGAGTATCTCAGAAACCTTCATTTTCCTACACCACGACACGATTCTTCGTGGTTAAAGATTGATAATTCCCACTCGGGCCCCGTCGTGTTTTTGGCGGAGTCACGTCTCGGCTAAACCTCTGCATGAACAAGTTTGAGTTGTCTGACCCGTTCCGGATGGACGAGTGTATCAAGCGATTAGTTCTCGCAAAATCTGACCACATTTTAAAAAAAACGGAAAGATCGACATCCAAAATGGGGATCGAACCCACTCCCCGGCAGTCAGAATGAGGGAGAACGTTACCCATTCTTAGCGCGTTGCGAGTGCGCACGCAGTCCCTGACTCTCCCGGACCTTTGTCAAAAAAAAAAAAACGGATGAATAAAGATGCTAGCCACAGGCAAACAAAATGCGTAGTATGCTTATTGCGAGAGTAGTACACTATACACAGAGGGAGAAACATGTACTAGATCCCCAGTATCATGTAGAAAACAGGTAGCACAAATTGGAATTCTTTTGTCCCGAGAGCAACAGTGGTATGTAACGTCAGAGTTCGTAGCAGTCTCTTCAAGAAAAGAATGGGGAAAATACCAAAAAGAAACACATCCGTCAAGACGTTCTTCGCGTCTTAAGCCTTCTGGACACTGCAGAATGCTCATATAAAGGTAGCCTTCTTTGCCACCAGAACAATAGACTGTCGTGCCCACATAACAGTCGTTCATCTTGTGGACAGCTGCAGTGTCGTTGTATCAGCAAGAACCAATATCAACAGAGATGGAATGTACAAAGACATTCATGAGGGGGAAGAGAGAAAGGTTCCAAGCGCTCCTGTCGAGATTGGCGCGTACTCTGTCATAAAGGATGGTTGCGTCAGTATGTGAATAGAACATGTATCGGAGTTGTATACGCGGAGTATAAGAAAGGCTGAAGAAATGTACTCGGTTCGCCACTGAGACTAAGATGTCTGAGTCAGGTGTCAGTCCGGTCCGCAAAGTCAATGTTGAGGCGTGAGTAAATGTCATGGTTAGTAATCTAATTTTAAACGTCTCCTATTTTGACCCCACAAGGCCTTCCTCTATACAGAGTCAGGGATTTTGCTAGATTTTTGCCGTTTTTCATTTGAAGGCATTTTCTTTTACAACGTTCTTCTTCAATTTTATTCTAAATGCTGGGGAGCTCCATCATCTGTTTACGGCCTCGCTCTTTCAGCTGGTGTGGTCAGATGTTCCAGGAGAAAATCGTGTGCTGATATAGTTAGACTAGGCTTTCAGGAATACCCCTCTGCAGAGTAACTCCTTGGCTGGGGCATCACAACGTTAACTTTGGTGACAAAAGCTTTCTATTCGACTACTGGATGATTCTACAACTTTGCTGAAGCAAAATATGCAGCCGTTGCAGAGATACGATCAAAAGGTAGCGGAACCGTCACTTTCCGGGAGTACTCCCCTCTGCATACTGGTTGGTGGAGGACTCATATGGCAATTGGCGATGTGATAGGCTTCCAAGAATCCAAGCACCAACCGTTGAACGTTGAACCAGGGATCATATCGATCATACGTTACTCTGCAGCATTTGGACAGATGAATCCGGATCGATCAACATTGAAATATTGACATGTAACTGTACGTAGGATCCGGACAGTCTGAATGATCGAGGAAGTGTTATATTACTTTGATACTACTGAGCACTGATCATGAGGATCAGTCATGATTGTCAGGTCCCCATGATAATGTACTTGCTTGCTCCCGGCAAGCATTCCAGTGGAATACCGTCTAAGGTTCTTGAAGACATCACTGCCTAAGCCCCAGATTGAGGTTCGAGCTCGTTGAACCGATTATCGAAGTTGTAAGCGTGTACGTACTTACTGCATCCTTTACTCAGGAGTGAAAGCTTCAAAAGCTGCCTTTGAAAATTAAATTAAGATAGATAGATATAAACGACGACAATTGGTCTAACATAGCCTGGCGGTTGGATTTCAGGCTAAGTCTAACACTTGGCGCTCAGAGTGAATTCTTCCTCGGGCCTCGTTGTCGAATGAACCTTCCAAGCAAAGTAAGTTTACTTACCAAATAGTATATTCGAACAACGATCTGTCATAGTCATAGTTGAGGAAGTCCATACCTCAGCCACAATGAATCTGAATATGTACTATGCGTGCCGATTATCGTAGGAATATACATAGAATACGATTTTTGCGGAGATGAGCGTTATGTGACAAAGGGCTCGCCACTCAGCGCTCATCATACCAAAGTAAATGCATTACGGCCTCGAGTTGCAAAGGAGCTATGAATGTGCATGGGGATCGTGTATGGTTACATAGAGAACCCTTGCCGGTCTTACAAGAGCCGTTAGTTGCGGTACCGTCAAACCCTGATCAGGAACTTGATACTGTATGATTTTGGTATGACTGCACCCTACACGTATGGGCGGTCATGAACGGTCTCCGTCATCCGAGTCGGCGGGTGCATGGTATAATATACTTTAGCGCTTTACCAAATTAATGATTTCTGGTCCCGCCAAGTTAATTACGGCCCGTAATTGACTTGGCGGGCCCAGACTTTCTTTCAACGTACAATGAACAGTAAAGTTAACGGGACGTGTAGGGACGTCGGTGTAATGACCGCAGCTTGAACGTATATCTGTGTATGACGGGTAGAAGGTGGGTCGACAGTGGAAGGGTCAGGATCGTACTCGTACAAATGACCATAGCTACACGCTACACTGACAGTGAGCGTCGCGCGCCGACGGTGGGTGAAACGGCAGGGCAGTGGGATACTGGTCATATAGAAGGACAGGATAATAAGCTTCGGGTATGAGATACGTATACGGAGAAAGCAATGTCAGCCGGTGAGTACAAGAGAAACAGAGCCACACGAAGGTAGGAGGTGGAAGGACGAATATGAGCGGAAAGAAGGCAAGGGAGTAAAGGAAACCCAAGGGAAACCAGACGAGACGAGAAGGCCAACGAGGCGAAAGAAAGAAAAAGTCCAATTTAATACATACCAACACCAAAACAACAAAATTACCAGAGAGAATTTCAGACCCTTCTACTCACCCTCTCTCAACCTATTCGTCGCACTTGTAGCGCTCTTCACCAGCTCAGCGCGTCCAACGTCCTTGACTGAGTTCTCCTCTTGAGTTTAGTTTTGGCGTTGGCGAATTTGAACGGAGCCTGTTTAAAGAATCACAAGAATAAATATTCTCAAACGGAGGACCGAGCGAGTACTTGAGCGCTGGCAAGGCAAGGTAACGGGGAGGAGTCTAGAGGAAGAATTGAGTTGAGGACCGGGACGCATACGGAACTGTTTGCAGGATGAGAGCTCAAGGAAGTCTCCTGGCTTAGAAGCGGATGAGTGAGATACTGGACGGCCAATGCCGCATTGGATGCGTTAGACGATTGGTTGGACGGAAGCCGTTTTGGTCCTTTTGTTTGGTAAACAAACTTGAAGGCTTCCAATTTTGGGATAGTATTCTCACGCCACGAGCCATTTCCTCCGACCTTGCTGCACTTTTGAACTTGCCGGAAATTTGACCCTGTGGGTTGCTGGCGAGTGTTTCTCGACTTTTTTTTGCTTGTGCAAGTGCACACACGCGGCCGCCACCAAGGTATCGGTTTCTGATGTATTTTAGCCTGAGTGACTGTGACTGCCCAGAACGAAAAATTTACTGGCGCCTCGTTGATTTGGGGTCGACGTACAGAGATTGGCAGTCACTGTGAACGTTAACAAAGGTTCGTGTCACGATTGAGATGATCTTCTCCCGTCCGATTCGGATTACTGATGGACTGATACAAGCTCTCTGGTTATCATTCTGATCCTTCTCCGCCCCCTTTAACTCCCTCTTGTTGTTATTCAGATTTTGTGATTTGATTTTGGATCACTTAGAAGTCGGAAGAAACTTCGACGGCCCTTTTGAACTGTGTTTTTCATTTCATCAATCCACTCTCCATCCATATGCATCTATTCATGTCTGTTTATCTATCTATCTATCCATCCATCCATCCATCCATCCATCCATGTCTATCAATGTTCATCTATTCACGTCGAAGTAGCTATAGCTAGTACTTCTGCCAGGGTCTGTCGTGCTTGTCAATTCAATATGGATGCCACGCATCCGCTGGGCGCGGAGAGGCGCGGTTCTTGGCATATCTCATACCTCATGGCTGGCTAGTGGGTCTCCAGTGGGGCGACCGTCCGACTCCAATTCGCAGTCCTAGTCTCAGTACGGTCTTTCATACCGGAATCAAGACAGTAAGTAGCTATAGTTAAGTGATTAATGGTGAGTGTTACCGGGAAGAACATTATTACCGGTATTCAAAGCTTTCGCGGTTTTAAGTAAGGTTGTAGCGGCCTGTACTGAAGGTTTGATGAATCATTGTGAGTGAGCTAGTAATCCTACTAGTGAATTCATTGTAGAAGGGAAATCAGTATGCATCCAACCGCTGCCTAAAGATAAGTCTAGACCGTGGAGCGCATAGTAGCCTTGCTTATGTAGCCAGCCACTGTTACACTGTACTCCTGGATTTCATCTGCATTTCCTCAGGAGAGAAGGAGGAGGATTTTATTAGAACTCGGAGTCGGGACCACCGAGTACGGTCTCTAGCTATAGCTACTTTGGTATGGATAGATGGATAGATGGAAGGACAGTGGAGTAGATGGAGTGAGAGTGGATGGAGTGGGAGGCCTGGGTAACGGAAGAAAGATGAAGGATGAATGATGAATAATGAACCACTGTCGCCGGCGAAGTCGTGTTAAAGTTCCTTCCGACTTCTAAGCCTGAGATTAGAGCAAGAGCAACAACAAAGGGAGCGGAAATGGGAGAGTGGGAAGTTACGTTTTACGAGGCCTCTTAAAGTACGGTAGGCGAGAGCGGCACGCTTCACTCTCGCTTTCAAATCTCAGTTCCGCACCGCCACGGCCTAGACTTTCGGTCGACTATGCTCCTCCATTTGTACAAAGAATAAACACACGCATACTTTACCTCTTTGAGCATTTTTATTTATGTACTAATACGTTGAAAAACATGGTAATAGTAGGTCCACTCAATTATTCCGTCGCTGCACTTTTCGAAAAAAAAAAATCATCGGCTAGTCGGAGATATCATTCGGCTCTGAGTGTACTCCATTTAGATAGTCAACCGGTGGACTACAACGATTTTTTAAATCGACAAAGTCTCAATCTTTAAGGTGGCCAGCAAGACCATAAGACAATTCTGACTACAGCCTCTGTCCCAGCATACTCACAATTATACTCAAAGGCAACTCAAAGGTCAGGCAACGCTTCACTGACATCACTATTCAGAGCCGAGTGATATCTCCGACTAGCCGACGAATTATTTTTCGAAAAGTGCAGCGATGGAATAATTGAGTGGACCTAGTACCCCACAAGCAAATTATACATTGACGAGAGCGCAATTTGAGCCCGCGCGGACCCCCTCGTTCTTTCGCGCTGTGAGGGAACAGATCATGTGACCTGCTGCTTGCCTATTGCCTCGTTACGCGTTAAGGTCGACCCGGCCGGCGCTCTAGCATGTCCAGCGCTGATGACATTGATGACACGTCACGATTGCTCTGTTCATCGTTGATGGTCTTTCTGCTGGACCATGACGCGCTGTACCTCTTGCATCAGCAAAAGCCCAGGTACCTGTTCAGGCCTGGCTTGGGCCCCCAGGCCTGGACATGTTGGGCTACAACTACAGGCCTGCAAATAGCTGACTTCCTGATGCAGGATAGTTACATACTGTAGCTTCTGTACATGTTCGTACAGAATGTAAGCTTCTTACAGGATGTATGAGCAGTCCAGGTAGTCACAGGCAGTAGAGACCTTTACAGGTCATGCAGGATGCAGCGCATGTACAGGCCCTTACAGGATGTAGGTCGTGTGCATGTCCACCCAGGCACATGTCAGCTCCATATAATTATTCCTCTTTCAAATTTGCTCATCACACTCATCACTCATGATCATAATCAACATAACAAGAATGAATATCATTGGACATGGTATACTACTACACAAGCTTTTATGACCCATGCCTTTGTCATGGAGGCTCACTTTGCTCGCTCCACTCCTCCAGCATGAGTTGACAGCTTGTAGGGGGCTGTGCCCCCAATCCCCTGCTAGTTGGCGCTGTTGTGCCTCCATTCCACTGTAAAAAGAAATTCATCATTGAACAACAAAATAAAATTAGTTTCACGTTCAGAGCTCAATCAAAATACAAAGCATGGTAGTTACGGTGATGTCAATAGTACACTTTTATAAACTATGTTATAAGTCTTACAGTCTCTATTATCTGCAATGGATAGTCAGTGTCAGTTCATTTATGTGCAGTGTCCAGCAATACTTACCTTCTCCAAATCTTGCTGACTTGAAGTGCACCTTGATAGGGCTACATACAACTGGCCATGAGTAAAAACTGATATCTGTAAGTCTAACCCCACATGATCCACAGATTGCCCTTGAGATTTGTTGATAGACATTGCAAAGGCAAGGCAAACTGGAATCTGATGATGCCTCAGTGCAAATGGGAGATCCAGGTTCCCAGGTTCAATATTCAGGTGAGGTATGAAAACCTTTTTGCCAGTGTGATCCCCACCAATGATCCTTGCCTCTATGACATGCATGTTTGCTGCAGTGACCACAGCTCTGGTGCCATTGCAAACTCCATTTGATGGATCCAAATTCTGCAAGATCATAATTGGAGCACCAACTTTCAGTTTGAGATTTGACAGTGGAAGACCTGAACCTTTGATTGAGTTCAGATATTCTGTTGGATAATTGAAATCACCCTCTGAAAATGCAGAATCAGCACTGAGATATGTTAATTCATCTCCTCGAAGCATATTGAGGCATTGTTGGTTTAGCTCATCTACACTATCATTTCTAGCTGAAAGTATGGTCTGCTTGAGAAACGCTGGATTGATGGTTTGTAGGCCTGGATAGATTGCTGCCACTAATGACTCAGGTGTATCTCCACATTCCATTCCTGGATCCAGTTGAACTTCAAAGTTAGAATCAGGACAATGATTGTGGCCATGCCCAATATCAAGAAGCTATTTTGCATATTGTCTGTCATCTTCAGAGCTACTGTCCCACCTCTTGCTGTGTTTCAGGTGGAGAATTTGGATATCCTTCCAAATACAGTGGGTCAAAAAATTGTCCACATGTTTCGCATTTTTGGAAAGATTGCCAATTTAAGCAATACTGAGTAGAGATATTAAAATGTGGTCAGTGATGGGCAGAAAGCCCTTGATAAACGCTACAATATTCTGTCTGTTTTGTCTTATTTGGCTTAAAACTCATGGAGATATGACTGATTTAAAATGGTATGTCATTTGGACAATTTTTTGACATGCAAGTGAAAATACAGAAAGTGCTAGCTCAGTACTTGGTATGCCCTCCTTTGGCCTTCAACACAGCCTCAATCCTTCTAGGCATGCTCCTGATCAATTTCTGACAATCTTCTTCTATGATTTCATCCCACTTTTCAGCTGCTCTGTCCCATATTTCCCAAACTCCAGAGGGTGCTGTGTCATATCCATTGAGCTTGTGTTTGAGGGTTGTCCAGAGGTGTTCAATGGGGTTCAGGTCAGGAGATTGAGCAGGCCAGCTCATGCAATGGATGTTGTTGTCTTCAAACCACTTGGTGGCCAGTTTTGACTTGTGTTTAGGATCATTGTCTTGCTGAAAAATGGCCACCTCTGGATCAACACCCAAAATATCCATGCTCTCCAGAAGGTTGTTCTCCAAAATGTCCACATACTGCTCTGCATTCATCCTGCCCTCCACCTCTGCCATGTTTCCAACTCCTTCCCACCCCATACATCCCCACACCATGATATTTCCTCCTCCAAATTTGACTGTTTCCACCACATTTCTCTCTCCCAAGGATTCACCCTTCCTCCCCCACACATACTGCTGTCCATCTGACCCATATCGATTGATTTTAGTCTCATCTGACCAAATAACCCTTTTCCAGTCATCCACAGTCCAGTTTCTGTACTTCTGTGCAAAGTTTAAACGAGCCTTCCTGTGAGCTGCAGTGAGTTTGGGCTTCTTCTTCGTTTTAGATGTGTCCACATCATGCCTGAGAAGGGAATTTCGAATGGTTTGGGTGGAGACAGGTTGGTCAAGGAGGGGATTGATGTTTCTGGCCACTTCTGTAGCATTTTCAGCTTTGCCAGTGTTGATTTGTTGGATAGCAGCACGTTCATCAGTGGTAGACAGCTTTCTAGGACGCCCTGCTTGATGGTTCTCCTTGTCAGGATACATCTCTTTGGCCAGAGAAGCAATCTTTGACTTGGATACCCCAGTTTTAGCAGAGATTTCCCTGGATGAAGCAGAAGTTTGGAGGAGAGAGAGGATATTGTCTTTCTGGGTGGATGTGATGGGTCTCATGATTTGATGAGGGCTATAGAACAACTGGATGCCCTTATATATGGTCCAGCTGGCAGCTATGATATCATTATGATGTAGCCATTGCATCATTGTACAACTCCACTTATGATGTCATCTATGAGACATCACATAGTTACAATACTGATTTTGAAGTGGCAACTCAAAAAATTGTCCAAATGACATACCATTTTAAATCAATCATATCTCCATGAGTTTTGAGCCAAATAGGACAAATAAAACAGATTATTGTAGCTCTTATCAAGGGCGTTCTGCCCATCACTGACCACATTTCAATATCTCTACTCAGTATTGCTTAAATTGGCAATCTTTCCAAAAATGCGAAACATGTGGACAATTTTTTGACCCACTGTATATGACCTTTGGATACACTGACCAATAATCTGTTCAGCTGTGCCTTTCTTGACTACTGGAAGAATTTGCTGAAAATCACCACCAAAAACAACAGTGATGCCTTCAAATAGCTCATCTGGCTTTGACCATATATCCTGCAAAGTGAGGTCTACAGCTTCCTGACAAAAGTGATCCTGCATGGGCACCTCATCCCAGATAATCAGATCAACTTTGTGAAAAAGTTCTCCCAAAAGGCTCTGCTTTTTCACTGAACATAATTTCCCCTCATAGATTTCAATTGGTATCTTAAAGGTTGAGTGTGCTGTGCGACCACCAATCAAAAGTAATGCTGCAATGCCTGATGAGGCAACACAAAGGACAATCTTCTTCTCTGCACGAAGGGCATAACACAGAGTATTGTAACAGAATGTCTTTCCAGTCCCAGCTGGGCCATGCAGAAAAAATAATTTGGGATCATTATCCATCACTGACTTCTGGATCTCCTCAAAAGCAGCAGATTGCTCTGCATTCAACTTGCTGATATTTTCTTGAGCCTTTCATCTCTCTTCCTCAGGATCATATGCTAACTGCTCTACAATTAACTGATTCCTTCAAGCTGTTCCCACTGCTCATAGTTTGGTTTAGGCATGGAAGAAAATTTTGAGTTTCTCAATCTCTCATTTATGCCTCCATGAAATAAAACCTTATCAATAAGATAAAGGCCATAGTTATAAATGTCTTCTTCATTAGGATTGGCCGCTATGCCCTTGCTAATGAGTAGGTGTCAGATGTCATCACAAATGTATACCTTGAACTCTTCCCAAAGCACTTCAGGCTGTGATGGAGCACAATCTTTAAGGATAGTTGCAAACAGTGATCTTAACTGTGAACCTGTTTGAACAACCTTTGCTTGCTCTAGGCATTGCTGCCATTGACCATCATCTTCTAAAAGCCCTTGTGCCAAGCAAGCCTCTCGGAAGGTTGACCATACTTTTCTTTTGTTATAGCCTGGCCTGTCTGGATCAGGCTCATTGGTGTCAGTTGTATGCAAATCTTCGTGACCACTGTTAGCAATAGTCACAAGTAGAAGCATTCACCTGCAGAGGGATAGACAAAATACATTGGCCCTATTGCAAAACCTTTCTGTCTAGGTTTCCACTTCTTTGTTGTCTTCACCCCTACAGATTTTTGTGGAAAGTTCTGATAGAGCGTGCTTCATGCAATAGTTGTTGCCTGGTCTGGATGCTCTGCTGCAGTCTTCTTCTCATCTGCATTTGCTTCAAACCATCCCATAAGTGTTGTCTTCTGCTTCTGAGCCTGGTTGAGAATATCATGAGCTCCTTGCTCTTCATGAAAAATAACCATCTGCTCTCTCTCTGTGTGAGGAGACAACTGAACCACATTGGGTATTCCTCCATGCATCTCATAATGCATCGGAACTCCCTATATGTGTAGATGGCAAAATATACTTCTGACCCACATTTTCCAAATTAACATCTCCATTGTTCATAGCATCCACCAATCCATTATAAACCTCTGATCTAAGTTTGGCTTGATTGAGATGCAAAAACCGCAATCTACTTTGCTCAGTTTGAGCCGAGGCATCAACAACAAATTGTTGAAAGAGAAGACCTGCTCATCTAAAGATGTTCTCTTGTGTATACGATATGCATAATACTCCAACTGTGTCACATACATTTTTGCTTCCTCTTTCTTGATCCAGAGGTTGCTGCTTCTGGATCTTCCAAGTCCTCCTCCCAATCAACTGCACCTTCATCAACAGTGATATTATTTGCATCTAAGTGCTCTTGTGATAGTTTGAGTTTTGGATGCCAACCCAATTCTTCCCTTGGAAAGAGTAACACATAATGCAATGCCATATAGGCTGGATTGGTCTCATACAAACGTTTCAGAGACCCTGCTTGTGTATGCAAAATAATATCTCTGTGGTCTGTCACTTCTTCCCTTCCAGGTAAGAGAATAGCCACTTCATCAACTGTAGGTAAATTATGAGTTCTGGGATCTCGGCCAAAATTAAAGTGGAGTTTAATAGTGATATTCTGAATATTCTCTGGATTATTTGTCTGCAGCTCCCTAACACACTGATATGCAGACTTGTATAGTGTCACAAATCCATTGTGCCGATGCAGCATATCAGAATTTCCTGCATGATGGTTGCATGCAATCCAGTCCCATGATTTGCTGAATTGCATCCTGAGGAGCTACAATATATAACTGGGCATATACAGGATTTTGTCCTGTCTCTGGCAATAGAGAGCCCATTGAGTGCCAGAGCTCTCCTTTGATTTTGTAACAGTGTGCTCCATATGTAGGCATTTCAGGATCATTTTGACTGTTTATTTTGAGTCCAAGTGATACAAAAGCAAAAGCTGCATTATAGTTGTGGATATTGTCCAAAAAGTGTTTAGAGTTATGGCTTGTCCCATCATATAGCTTCTGAAGCTCAGGAGGAGGCTTCTACAACTTGGGAAGTACTACTTTTCCTTGAAGACAACAGGAACCAAATTTAAGCTCATGGATAGTTGACTTTGTTAATTTCTCACAGTCCCAATGAAGAGCCTTGCACTTGGGACAGACTTCTGTAAATCCACCCATGAAATACCAGTCATAATCCTCCTCTTCAATAATGGGATGAAGTGCCAGAGGTAGCTGATCAATTGGAATTTCAGGAATCTCTTCCAATTCTTGAGATGGATCAACTGGTGGCTCAAATAGAGCAGGATCATCTATGTTGCCTTCAGGTTCTAGCCCAGGTTGAGGTTCATGTTGAGGTGCAGGAGGCATGAGAGGGTCTTCAATGTGAGCTGTTCCCTGAGCCTGACCTCTACCTCTACCTCTACCTCTACCTTGGCCACAGGGACAACCATGACCTGGCAGAGGTAGTGGATGAGTGGGAAGATTTGCAAGCTGGTTGTGGATATTAGCTGGCAAATTTTGAAACCTATCTGCATAGTTCTAAGATAATTCATATAAGAAAGTATCCTATGTAGTATTTTCCTATGTAATATTTGAACAAAAAAAACTTACTTGTCTATCAGCAGTTGCATTTGATGGCCCTGCCAGAGGATTCTTATGTTGTAGAGAAATGAGGAATAATCAGTCATTTCATATAAATATTTACAATTTCTAAGAAAGCTCGCCTGTTGATGGGGTCTTCTACCTGCCCTACTTGGGCCTGGCATTGGTGGCAAATTTTGGAGCTGTGCAGCAATGCCCTGAGTTAGCTGATACTGATTACCACCATAATTAACCACTTGGAATGGGTCTTCTTGAGCTGGATTGTAAAGCTGAGCAGGACCTTGATTCAAATTGAAGGGACTGGAGCCATGTCATGTTGAGGTACACGTCTTGCCTCAGGGCTGTCCATGATGCGTGGATTCCTTTCTCTTTCATGCTGAGCATTGCGATGCCTCTGGGGAGTATTTGGTGGGGTTTCCATTATTGATTTTTTCAGTGTCATGAGAAGAAATCAGAGAAAGAAAAAGAAAGGCATTATTCACATTGAAAATGCACCCTGGGGAGTATTTGGTGGGGTTTCCCTTACTGATTTTTTCAGTTTCATGAGAAGAAATCAGAAAAACAGAAACAGAAACAGAAACAAAAACAAAATGCAATATTCACATTGAAAATGCACCTCTGGGATGCATAGAGTCAGTAATTGTGGCACTCAAGTTGAATTTTAAATCAGCCTTACATATACTGTAGTTGGGTCTCTCAGGTAACTCAAATGGCTGTGGATGCAAAGTTGAAGTGAAGCAGAAGACACAAAAAGTGGTGAAGTCACATTATATAAACACAAAAGCTTGTGGACATGAGGCAAAAGTTTGGCTTTTGCATTGTAAGTTAAAGTTGTAAGTTAATGAAGCCGGATCACATGAGATTGCATGGGGCAAATGGAAATTACCAGTGGCAATAAACACCATCTGGGCAGCTGTTTCTGCTGAA
Source organism: Tetrapyrgos nigripes (assembly GCA_013368315.1). NCBI lineage: Eukaryota > Fungi > Basidiomycota > Agaricomycetes > Agaricales > Campanellaceae > Tetrapyrgos > Tetrapyrgos nigripes. The sequence continues at coordinate 306,611 of JAACJM010000075.1, forward strand.
AGCTTGCTTAGTAATGATTATGTAAATATTGTTTGTTCCCAGGCCTGTCCTATCTTAATATATAGGATGAATATCCAGTAAGAACTGCAGCAGTATCAAACAGTACAAGATGAAAAATAGCAAAGCACACATTGGACATGTATAAGAAAGGGAGTATTTGAGATGAAGAACTCACTTGACAATGACATAATGACAAACCTGTGACAGGTAATATCAGTTTGACAATGAGGAGGAAAGAAAAACATAGACTCACCAGAACGTAGAGGTGCATATAGCCATCAAAAAAGACGCATATAGTCCCTTATCACAATGAATACAACCTAGCCGCATGAAACATCAATGAGCTAAATGACCGGGTGTGAAAAGAAAAGGACAGACATACATGTTAACAAATGCCTGTCATGAAAATGATATGCTATTAGTATTTGAATGACTACAAGCAGTATACATGTGCACCTAGTTGAAGGTATACAAGGACCTGCATAGGGACATTGATTTGGGGAGACGATGTCGATTGGACATTGAGGGCATAGAGCTGTAGAAAATGTGTTAGTATGGCAGGGAAAATGGCAGAGATCACAAGGATGTCTCACATTCCGATGAACGTGAACAGCAAGCTGGAGTGGTATAGCCAGTAGAATATCTGGTAGGCACATGTGTCAGATAAGGTACATAATGTAGGGCAGTGATATGCACCAGTGGCCATGGAAAAGTCTCCATCCCAGAGACGCAGTGCCAGCTGAAATAAACCATTCTCAACTACGAAAGGCAAGTGTTCCTACCTGTATGGACCGAGCAGTGCATCCATCAACTTGTTGAAGGCCACTGTTGAAGAAACATGTAGTCAGTCTGTTGTAGACTGGACACCATACTCAAAAAGCCTTTGGCAGTCCTCGCCAACCCTCAGGTGTTTGTGATCACTGGACAGTGACTCACCTGCATCTTGGGCGACTTCTGTTGAACATTGTAAGGGTGTGGAACTGGGTGAGTTGCTGCAAGAAATGAGGGCACCAACCAGGGTCGGGTACCAGCTGGTTAAGGAGAACAAAGAGATGGTGGTGGTTTGAGTTTAAGAAAGGACTTGATGCGCTGCAGACTTTTGGGCACAGTTTTTTGGAGTTTGAAAAGATCACTACCAGCCTACATCATCAATGTCACTCCATTTATGAGGCAGGTTACTCACGTATTCATGGAGTTCAAACACACATACAGTTAAACATCTCAGAATGCATAGAGTTGGTTCCAGGATTTCTCTATGCATTCTGCTATAGACTACTAAATTACACAAAAATGTACCTATTATTCAAATTTTTCATCTGAAATATGCATCCACTGTTGTCTGCTTGACCTGAGTGCCCACATGTCACTTCAATTTGCCCCATAACTTGATAATTACTTCCCATAGCTTTAATCCCTCCTCGGCAAGTACAGGATCATCAAGGTGACTGCTCAAACACTGTGTTTCAAGTGTTTGGGATAATGTCAGGGGGAGCTTCACTCTTGTTGTCATTGTCAAGAGGGAAGGGAAAGGGTAAAGATTGCTACACTGGTTTCAGGAGTGTCAGTCCTTAAAATTTTCCAAAAATTTTTTTGTTCTTCTGTTTTAGAAATTTCATGAGTGCCATATTGGGGAAACCCTTGTTCTCATCTAGGCAAAACCCTTGTTTTCTCACTTTTGATAATTTTATTGTTCCCTAATCCAGACTTTTATGCATGCATGCATCTACAAATGCATAACGGTCCAAAATGGCTATGCATTATGCATTATGCAATTTTCAACCATTTTGGCAGGGAACCATGCTTGTTCCAGGAAATCTTGATGCATTCCAAGATTTATGCAATATGACATTATGCAATCTGAGATGTTTGACTGGACCCTACAATCTGACACTCTCCTGAATTACACCTGGATGCCATATAGCGCATGTGCAACCTCACAGACCCAGGATCTTACATCCACTTTATCTACATTAATCCTCACTTGATCCTCACCAGAAGTCAAAGCCAAATTCATCAACATACTGAGTGTACATGTGTGATTAGTGAAAAGCACGGGTTGCAGGTATGGGTCTCGCGGGTACGGGTAGTGATCTCCGGACCCGTGGCCCCTTCAGGTGGCTCTAGACACCCCAATATTGCACGCAATTAACTGTAATAATGTTGAAATAGCTTAACGGTTAACTGTGTACTGATTGAGGACCCAATTTTGCGAGGTCTTGAGTTCAAGCCCTGCTAGCAGCGTGACCTGTGGGTATTTTTGCGCACGGGTACGGGTATGGGTCATGCCAAAAGTACCCACGGGATACCCGTGCAGTTCACTATGTGTGATGTTGCCAGATTTTAGAATACAGGAAACATTTTTCTCTATTTGACAATAAACTGTTTGACAACAGCTACACTGATTCTTAGGGCGAGAATATCTGCATTGACCTGTTCAGTGATATTCATGCTGACCTTCACTAGCCATGATTAATCTGCCTGTAAGACCCTGTGCACGCACCTCAGACCGTATCCTGAATGCATCCTGCATAGCATATACATATTCAACATCCTGTACTACCTGTAACAGGATGCGAACATCCTGGTGAGTACCTGTACCAGGATTCTTACATCCTGGGATAGTCCTGCACAGTACACGCCATCCTGGCATCCCCTGTACAGACTATAACCAGCATGTATTTACCTGAACCAGGTATTCTACATCCTGTATACTACCTGTACATACCTTGTCACACTGCCTGACCATTTCCAGCTGTTCCCAGGCCTGTGATGATCTCAGGGCTTTTGCTGATGTGGCTCCCTCTCCCTCTACCTTGGCAACAGGTGCATTGTGCTGCAGCTGCAAGGGAGGAGTGATCAAAAATTGAGTGATCAGCAGAAGGTACAGGTCCAGGAGGGAGCCCAGCCCAAAAATAGAAATGGATATGCTGATCAGGAGAATTCGGACTAAAGGGATTGGAAGTGGGAATGCATTCAACTGCATGCAGCTAGCTATTTAGCTACAGCTCAAAATGGTAGCAGCATTCAACGCGCTGCTGTATGTATACATATGTCATAAATAATTTTTCATTTTGCATACTTATGTCAGTACAGACTAATCGTTGCACTACAACTATTAAGCTAGGTGTAAAAGACTTGTCCTTCATTTCATTCGGACTCATAACTTGGAGACCAGGACGGAGTCCTTGGGACCTGGTGCCCAGAAAATCTGTCCCCCTCTCGCCATTATATTTACAGCTTGAAGCTTCCAACAACCTAGAAATGATCTACTCATGAATTGCTCCCAAAGCTATCAGGCTTGGCGTCCCTTTGGCAGCGTGGTGCCCTGTACATATTAAGGACACGTCATGTATCCATGTGCTGGTGAGGCCGTGGCAGTGCGGAACTGAGATTTGAAAGCGAGAGTGAAGCGTGCCACTCTTGCCTACCATACTTAAAAAGCCCAGTGAAAAATCACCCTGACGAGATCCGAATGGATGTCGAAATTTCTGAGTAGATATGAGTTGTACCAAGTTGTGCTGATACAATTTGAGGGAAAGATTTAAGGACAAGGAATTTTCAGATCACCTCGGACTCAGTCAGTGTGAGTCAGGTGAGCTGAAAGTGGTCTGATTCCCGAAGTGTTATCTTGATGAAGCGCTATCTCAATGACGACTTTGTTTTGTCCAAGTCCCCTGCCCTTCTACGTCCTCTGCCTATATGACCAAGAAACCTCGCGTTGCCTGCTACTGTCCCAGATGCAAGGGTGCTCTGGTAACTCAACAAACACGCTACAATCATGGAAACCACAGTAAACCACCCAAGGAAAACTATGCTGCTGACGAAGATGACAGCAATTCCAGTACCACAGAATCGGAACACCCAGATACAGAAGACTCAGACAGAGCTGAGCTGGATGAAGAGGAACCAGGGACAAGAGGAGAAAGAGGAGGAGACGGGCAGACCAGTGGAGATCAAAATCCCTCTGATAATGGGCGTCCATCAAAAAGACCTCATATGGATACAGTGAGTACTTAAAAGATCTCGAAAATTTGGCTTATACTTATGCTCTACAGAGCAGTAACCATAGTAGTGATATTGATATGAATGAAAACGATGTTTTAATGCACTCTATGCCTGACTTACGAGCCCCATCACCCAAAAACTTTGAACTCCCTCAAAGCAGGCCTGGACAATTCACTTCTCCATCCCCATCCCTTGCTTCTAGCTCTTCAGAAGAGTCTGAAACTCTTTGTTTGCAAATGGCACGCATAAACTTAGAGTATGAGCAGCTTGGTCATCCTGACAGCCCTGCAACACCCCAGAACAGCTCTTCTAATGAAGAGGTTCTCCCTCCTCAGCCAGTCGCTCCTACATCACTTTCCTCAATTGAAAGTATTGCCAACACTCAGAAATACATTGAAATTATCAAAAACGCGACCTTGGATGATGACATTCTCTCATCCGAGACTCTTGATCGGCTCTGCATTCCTGTTGAAGGCATCATTGATATCTTGGATCCCTATCTTTGTCTTGCTATTGATATTCATAGCCACCACCGACTCATCTGATAGGACATATAACGCAATACGCACCGCCATCATGCGATGCTTTCCCGAGGCCGATCTTCTTTCACACTTTCTTGTGAAGAAGAAAATTGCCGAGATCAGTGGGGTTGTTGCAGTCAAAGAAGACATGTGTATTGACTCATGTATGGCATTCACGGGCCCTCATGCTGATCTCGACGCTTGCCAGCACTGTAGCAAGCCACGTTGGGATCCTAAACAGCTCGAGAAGGGGAAGAAGGTTGCTCAACAACAATTTCTGACGTTTCCCCTTGGCCCGCAGCTTCAGGCAATGTGGAGGTCCAAAGAAAATGCACAGGCTATGCACTATCGCCATGAGAAAGCGGAGTTGATCATAAGAGAAGATGAGCAGGACATGGTGTACGATGACATATTTTCTGGCTCAGAATATTGGGAGTTGCATGCAAAGGCAAATCCAAGTCTGACAGATGTTCTTGTGTCCCTTTCCATTGATGGTGCCCAGCTTTATTGTAACAAGAAGTCAGATACCTGGATCGCCTGCTACAAGATCCAGAATCTTCTGCCGAAAAAAAGATTCAAAGATCTCTCCAGCATGATGGCCGTGGTTATTCCTGGACCCAACAAGCCTAAAGACATTGAATCCTTCATGTTCCAAGCTGTCTATCACATATCGGCATTGCAACGAGAGTGAGATGGAGCTGGAATGAAGATCTGGGATGCCCTCACTGAATCTGTGGTAGATTCCCAAGTCCTTGCAGGTTTTTTGCTTGCTGATGCACTGGGCCTTGTGGAGATGGATGAGCGAGTTGGACATCATGGTGCTCAGGCTTGTTGTCTTAGCTGTCCGATGAAAGGCCGTCATAAGCCTAACTCCAGACACTATTATGCTGCCCATCTTCAGCCTCACAACTACAATGTGCATGATTGTAATCATGGGGATATTCCAGATATGGATAAGCTCAAACCAGCCAGTGTGGAGTGCTATGAGGAGATGCTTGCCATGGTGGTCAGCTCAAGAACAAAAACAAGCTATGAAGCATTGGCAAACCATGTATCTTTTCGGCCCTTGTTCCTGCATTGTCGATACCAGTCCCAAGGCGCTTCATGTTGGATTTGATGCACATTTTTAAAATCAACATTGGAGAACTTCTCTTGCCACTGTGGCGTGGTCTGCTTCCCATATCTTCAACAGACAACATTCGATCATGGGACTGGGCAGTACTCAGGGACGAAGTCTGGACACAGCATGGTCAGTTTGTTGCTGATGCAACTCGCTACTTTCCTTCTTTCTTCCATCGACCACCCCATAATCCTGCCGAAAAGGTATCCAGTGGTTATAAAGCCACTGAGTACTTCCTTTACCTTTTTGGTCTTGGTCCAGGCATATTCCATTCCATTCTACCAATCGCATACTATCAGAATTTTTGTTGTCTTGTCAGGGGAGTTCGTATCCTCTTCCAAATCTTTATCAAGGAGTCCGAAATACAAATTGCCCATATGCAGCTCGTTGGATTTGTTCAGGAGTTTGAGGAACTTTACTATCAATGGTGTGTTGATTGCCTTCACTTCTGCAGACCATGTGTGCACACCTTCTTGCATGCATCTCCAGAAGTTTATTGTGTGGGACCTGGGTTATATTCCACCCAGTTTTTTATGGAACAACATCTTTGGATTCTAAACCAGCGCCTCTGACAGCCATCAAATACTTATGGAAACCTTATAGCAGGGGCACTTCGACATTGCGAACGCATTGCTGTTGCTGCAATGTGTCCTGAACTGTACCCTTCAGCTACAACTGGACCACGGGGATCAGTAGACATTGGTGACGAATTTCTCTTCCTTCGTCTGTGGGAGCGCTATCACCTGTGGATTGAGTCAGACTCCCATGGAACGAGCATTTGTTTGTCAACATCTTTCCACCACTGATTCTGTGAAACATTGGGGTAGACTGAAACTTACTAATGGTCAGAAAGCCCGGAGTTTATGGCAAGAGTCTTAGTCTACACCAAAGAATATCAGAATCTCTCACAATGTCAAAGTAAGTCTTTTATCATCTCATTGACTTCACTTATGTATTTTTGATATTTTCTTGAATAGCTTTGACTCAACAATGTTATTGAATATGGAGAAGTCCAGTTCTATTTTATGCAGACTCAAGATGGCAGTAGGGATCTCTGCAATATTCAAGATACGGGTTGCTTCTATGCACTTGTTTCTTTATATTCCCATCCTGAAGCTGACCTTTTTGAAGAGTCGTATGGTACTCTCTGGGCTTGTCGCTATCAGGGGAACCAAAACTTGGTTGTGATACCTGTGAAATCAATTCTGTCTGTAATATCAATGCAACTGCTGCCAAAGCAGCATGATAAGGAGGATGGTCTTTGGTTTGTGGTAGAAAAGTCTGGTGTTGAGGAGATTGAGCTGATGGGATTTGATGATGATGGAGACAGAGATGGTCCAGATGAGCTGTAGTACTATGTAGTACATTTTTTTGTCTTGTATGTACAATTCAGAGTCTTTGATTCATTAATCACACAGTCATCTCACCAATCGTTATTGCAGCTAAAGCAGATGTAGATATGTGGCTGATATAAAAAAACTTGATGTGATCATCTCCGTCGTCTGGAATGACTCAAGAATACATGGGATTCTATTGTAGTTACATTATTGGTTGATTCACAGTCTTCAGACGCGTTGACGCGTGTCGATTCATTAATCACATGGTGCTGTTGATATGTACAAACAAGCAACCAAATAGTCGAACTCCAAGCTTCTTCCTCTCCCCGTCTTTTACTGCCATCATGTACCACCAGAGCTCTAGTAGTGGCAGGCTTCAGAGCTTCCAACATCACCGAGTTGACCAGTCTCAGCAGACACTTTACAACTCCAATCAAAACCAATACGCTGGATACTCTATTGGACACACGTCTACTAGGGGCCAAGTGACCCAAAGCATGAGTTTGGCGTATCCATGTCAATTGTGATAGTGTTGATTATCCTTATTAGAACCCATCTGAATTGGAAGTGTCCCGAATCATCTCAATCGCAACAGCAGACCAGCTTTTCCTGAACCAGCACTATTGGGAGTTGTGGACAAAGTGCGCCAAATTGGAGGAGGTAGCAAATCAATAAGAGTATGTTTCTATCTTATTTCACCTTTCATGACTGCGCTCATACTTAACTTCTATCTTAGGAGTGTCTGAAACGACTTATATCAACTCTTGCTGGAGCATGCAAGCCTTTCCGCAGCTGCGTTGCCTTCCACCGCAGCTCCATCAGAGCCTCCTTCAACACGTAACCCCAACGTTGCTCAACTACCACCTTGGGTGATTACACCTGTGGAACCACTGGACAAGAAGAACTATCCGCAAACTGTTCAAGACCTCTGGACACAATCCAACTGGAACGAAGTTAAGGACGACTCTACTTGCTATGGTTTCCTTCTGGACACCTATGGGAAGGGTATGTTATGTGGATGATTTTTTTTATTGACTTGCTAATCTCCTGTCACCCAGAGCTAAAAGTGGATCGTCTCAAGACTATTAGTACCTTTTGTACCCAGGTACTAGACGAGGTGGACTACTGGCATTTGGAGGCATCTTGTGCTATGAAGATCCTCCCCTTTCCATTGTCATACATATGCTGCGAGCTCATGAAGCATTTCATCGAATTTCGTCTCGCCACAGACAATTACAAGGTCCTCGTCTACCTTGGTATGAAGTATCCTGATTGGCTCTCCAAACATGTCACTAGCGGCAATCTTTTGCGTGCGTTTCCTTCTTTCATGTATTGTCCTAGCTACTTACTTGTTTTCTTCTCAGGTGCTGTCCCATCCCTCAAACGAAAAGCCAACGACACCAGCGATGCAGACAAGAACGAGCACAGGAACAAGGAACTGAGCAAGCCTAAGAAGAAAGGGAAGAAAGGGAAGGAGTGTGCCAATGATGACTGATGATGCTGTCGCTGCTGGCCAATCCTCTACCTCCGAGTCCCTGCTTTCTTGTACCTCTTCCCTGCCCCCACAAATTCAGATTCCGAACAACATTAAACTGACGCCTCCACACCCGCACCCTCCGAGTCTCCCAGACAGTGTTGCTCGCCAGATGGTAAGTCAAACAACCTCTTTTTCTTTTCTCGACATTTGCTAACTTTATCTTTACCCAGGGTAAGAAAGCGTATGTTGTTCAGTCTGGTCCATCGGCAAACCATTGATTTGAGGTGTTATACAGCGTTGATGCATCTGTAGCTGCTCAAGTTACCCAAGGTAAGCAAATGATATATACATATACGTCTGTTTACACTTACAATTTCATGGTATCACCGCTCCCATCACAGTGTCCACTGCTGGCTCATCCAGTTCTTTGCCTCCAGCAGTAAAGCCAGTCAACGAACTTCAAGGTACCCAAGGTAAGAAAATGATGTGTACATATACGTCTGGCTCATACTTGAAATTTTTAGACCCTATCACTGTTTCCGTCGCAGCTTCCACTGCTAGCGCTTCCGGTTCTTCACCTCCAGCAGCAAAGCCAGTCAACGAACATCAAGTTACCCAAGGTAAGAAAATGATATACATATACATATACGTCTGGCTCATACTTCAAAATTTTAGATGATATCACCGTGCCTGTTACATCGTCCACTACTGGCTCGTCCAGTTCTGCGCCTCCAGTCAAGCCAGTCAACGAAGGTATGTCTCCCTTTTTTTTAAAAAAGTTAGATTGATAATTGAAATCAATCAGGTGCTCAAATTAGCGACAGCGATTTCAGTGGCAGTTCCCAGTCTGTCATGCTATCGGTATCTGGCTCTGGTACCAACAGCGTTGACCCTGGCCCTTCTGCTAACGGCAATGCTCAAGATCTGGAACCAGCCCCGCCAGCAGGCCAGCAATGGGCTAAGCCGCCCGCCAAGGGATTTACAAACAAGTACGCCGTTTTTTTTTGCCTCTTACCTCATTTATTTGCTCACTCTCCAAACTTTGAAAGAGGCTTATATCTCACTGAAGTCTACTTACCTGAGCACGGTCGCATCACCGCGAAGGACTACGATAAGGTTTGGAAAAAAGTTTCGCTGGAAGTCAAAGCGGTTCGTCGTCGATTATTTCCGCTTTACTAAATGCTAATCTTGACTTAGGAATATCGTCAATTGGCTGAGGAGCGCAAGAAAAACGCCTGGTTCGTAGTCTTTTCTTTATCACCATTGCCGTTCTGATTTGTCACTTTCAGACTTTCGCTTTCCTCGACATTGCAATGCTCATATCGCGACTTCTTTCCTTTTCTTCACTTCGCCTCTCTTAGTAGGACTTTTTTCTTGGTAGGACTTAATTTTATTGTACAATTGTATGTAGTACTATCCTATAGCACGCAGATGTAGTCGGATATCCTCGGATATCCTGTATGTAGAACCCAATAATTTCTGACCGTATCCGATACTGTCTGAGGACGAAGCAGCTATTTAAAGCTGCTCAAATCTGATCAGGTCCGATGCTATCCGACACCACACGCGTAATCGAGTGTCATAACCAACGAAACCAGTCGGATACAGCCAGGTGCAGTCGGACTTGGTCAGACTGGATGTCAAATTCTACGGCTACAACCGACTGGAGCCGAGAAGGCCACCATTTCGGTTTTGGTCAGATTCACTCGGTTCTGGTCGGCCCTCGTCAAGGTGATTTTTCACTGGGCTTAACTTATGTCGACCTCGAAAATATTACCACGACCTCAAACTCCCACCCCTTTTCATTGCCACAGCCGGTCTTTGCCCTTTCCGACAACCGGAATGTCCAGACTCGGTCTGGACCAGATCCAAGAGCCGTTGACGTCAATAACCACGACGTCATGCTAGCGTGTCAAATCGGTCTGCTTAACGCCTTTCTTCCCTCTCACTTTCTACCGATTCTCCCTCCCTTCTGCATAACCTGAGTTAGACTACGTGAAAGGGCCTCGTAATTTGCCACGCGAACCAGTTAATTTAGGTCGACTTCGAAAAATTTACCACGGCTTCAAACTCCCACCCCTATTAAAATTACAATCAAAATGTCTAGACTCGGTCTGGACCGGGTCCAAGAACCGTGGACGTCGACAACCACGCCACTGTTATCTCTCAACACGTAGCGTCGAGCACCTCTCTGTAACCATCACCATCCGCTCCTCACTGGCTCCTCCTGACTCCTCCAGGCTCCTGCTCGTCCTTATTCAGTGCCCTCACGTATGCACTATCAGGAAATGCGGCCACGTTTAAAGTGAAGATTTACAAGGATGTAAGCGAGCCCTTGGCAGATCCAGTTTTTTTTAACATTACTAATGGTTGGCGCTACGCTATGCAGAGGACTACAATAACCTTTACCATGAAACCTTCTGGCTAGATCTTCGGGAGCTTCTCAATATCGTCTACTCAGTTTCTCCGTGTGCTGTGAGTCTTCTCCCCCCTTCCATGCCGCCAAATGTCCCTCTGACTACCCCATCCCTCTGCTATGTCACTACACCCAGCCAAACCCCTGAAGTACCGATATTTTTCCTAGTTCTCGTCGCAACTGGGCCGAAAACTTCCTTCAACAAAATGATGAAGGGATAGCTGGTACAGCATCTGGAGAAGTTGTAACGACAGATTATTCGTTCAGGGAGCTTCAGACATGGCTGCGGCTATGGGAGTACAGGGTGTTGTTATCAGCGATCGTGTAGCCGGTATATTGCGTCATGATCATATTCCTTCGGTTTTCTGGACTTTCTTCTTCACTTTTTTTTTTTTGGTAATTGGCGTTGATTGACGTTAACAGTTATTCTTAGAAAGGGCATTCTGGCTGTCATCATCAACCTCGCTGCAAGGAGTATAGGAGCAATATTCTCAATCACGTTGGCGGATATTGAAGCGTAGGTATGTAGTCCGTGACAATATGACGTTCCTCTTTTATTGACATGAAATTTGCCCCTCTCTTCCGCCTTTACAGGGTAAACTCGTTTTTTGCGAAGCTACAGGGGACAAATGTTCGGCCTTGTGAGTCGTCAATCGGCGTCCAGCCTGAGTGAGAACGAGAGTGGAGTGGGGAATGCTGAAGAAAACAATGGGTATGATTGGTATTTGAGGATGCCTGTGGTATGACTGAGTGATGATGTACTCTGGAGCAGTGAGTGGTCGATTTCTTCCCCTTTTTCTTTCTTTCTTTTTTCTCCAATCATATTATCCAACTCCACTTTCTTTCTATCTTCATACGCCGCCATGATTCACATAATTTCTGTTCACCTTCTGTATCCGGTTTCCCCTGTCATCCTTTTGGCACCAGTAATGAAAATTTTTATCCCTTATGGCCTGCACTGTGACAGCTTTAAATCTTACCCAACGAAGAAGGCTCTTGAGCACTTGGACTCTCCTTTTAGATGTCGCTGACAAGTGCATCAAAATTTTTGTTACTCAATAGTAGTCACCATTCGCTATGTTTTCGTTTTTATCATGCTGGTATCATTAGTGTTATTCCTCCAGACTCTTTCCTTCCCCGTCCATCAATCTCTCCACTGCTGCATTTGAGTACTATTTGCGTACCTGCATGTAAGTAGCAGCATGGTCTGTTAACATTACTGAATAATCCCTCTACTTGAACACATAGATACTCAGGAAAAGGGCCTCGTGCCTTGCCATGCGAAGCAGTGGTACCTTTCCCTAGTGAAAAGTAGACTAGGAGAGGATGGCTGGAGGCGTGAGAATATCCTAACCAAAGATGGGTGGCTTTTGTTTACCAAACAAAAGAACCATCCAGCGCATCCAATGCCATTGACCGTATAGCACCTCCCTTTTCACTAGCCAGCTCCGGTATCTGAATCAATAATCAAATAATTGGCAACTCTGTATTCGGAAACCGAGTGGAAGGAATGACATGACCAGGTAATAGGCTAGTAGTCGGCGGCTGAATTAGTGTGGATGTCCACTGCCCAGTGGACTACTACGCAAGAAGAAAAAAAAGGGGGAGCAGAGACTAGGTGAAAAGAATAATTGGAGAAGGAGTGGGCTCAAATTCAACAAGTGACGACCAGCCCTAAATCAATCCGCTTTCCGCCGAGTTCTGGGCTTCGTTCTTGATCTCGTACTACTACTAACATTGCTACCAAGGGCAAAGTTCTTATCCTTGCTCTGCCCATGTCCATCTTCAACTACTAGTATTTCATTGGTGAGCACTCATCCCTGGGTGAAGCAAAGGTTGATGCCAGGAGTTTGCTTACAAGTCTTGCCGTAAGTACCGCCTTCTATGCCCGTTCGTGAAACTTATAATAGCCACTTACCGCCAGTGATACACAGGTTAATTCTAGGACAATGACCAGAATATCTGTTTGTCTGTGATTATCACGGATTTACCGACAATCAGATACATTGGAGTACTTATAATTAGATTCTTAGAAAGCATCGCGCAACGACGTACGCGCTAAAACATCAAATCAGTTTCAGAATTCTATCGCTCGCAGTTTTCTTCGTAATGCCTCCGACTCGGAACACTGAAGCACTGAATTTTCATATAAGGGCTCGAATTTCGCCAATAACCTACCATTGCCAGTACTGTGCTACTGTCATGAAGGGCTTCAAGTACTCGTTTCTTTCGTGGCTCCCGCTTTTGCTCATAGCTCAAGCCGCATATACTTCTCCTGGTCTTTCAGCTCGATCCACCGAGAGCTCTTCGAGCAACGATACTCGCCTTGTTGTCGACCTTGGCTATGCAAAATACCAAGGAGTTTTCAATGAAACTTCTTCCAGCGTCAGATTTCTTGGTCTTCGTTATGCAAAGTCCACAGCCGGTAAGCCCTACTTCTTCTTTTATGAGTTTCATTCGTGATTTCTGATTCTTCCCTTAGGTTCATCGAGGTGGAAAGCTCCCCAGACCCCTGATGGGACAGCGGGTCTACAGATTGCCAATACACAACCAGCAGAATGTCCACAGGCTCCGTTTGGTTCTGCGGCTGGTAGTCCTTTCAGAAATAGTAGCTCAGGTATTCAGAAACGCGATCAAGTCTTTACTGAGAACGAAGATTGTCTTTTCCTGAAGTAAACCCTCGTAAATCATTTTCTCGTGCGAATTACTCTAACATATGCATTCTAGTGTTTATGTGCCTGGCTCCCAATTCAACACACCAACGCCAGAAGATCTCCCCGTCATCATCTGGATACATGGTGGAGGGTATGTTTTCTAGAACTCTCATGATCCTCTCCTACATTCGACTGACTCTATTGCGTCGTACCTACTCAGATATCATTTCGGTAGTGCCGCAAATTCCGCTCTTCCTGATACCACTGGAGGCTACGATGGTGAAGATATCCTTCGAATTGGCGATGGTCGAGCCATTGTCGTAGTCATCCAGTATCGTCTCGGTATATTCGGATTTCTGGCTGGAGACAAAGTCGCGACTGGTGGAGATCTCAATGTCGGACTGCGTGAGTGAATGTTGATATCTGTGTCCATATGCTTTCGAACTAACATAGGTCACCTTTGTGACGTTCAGTTGATCAGCAATTTGCCTTGCAATGGGTACAGCAGCATGTACGTATTAATAGATGTCTTGTATCACTGCTTCTAATAACTCTTCGGACTGATAGATATCCAAATTCACGGGTGACCCATCTCACATCGTGATCTGGGGAGAATCAGCTGGCGAGTTACATCTAGATCTTCATGGGCTTTGGCTCCTTCTGAACAGACGATTTTTAAAGGCGCTGGATCCGTGCTCAATCATATAATCGCAAACGATGGCCAAACAAATCCTCCATTATTCCAGGGAGCCATTTCGAGCTCAATGTTTCTTCCTTCGATTTACCACTATGATGATCCAATACCTGAGGTGGGTCACTATGAACTCAACTCTGGCTTCAACATGGCACGATGCGAAATCCCGTAAATCCCCGGCCGAATCAAAGGAATTACTGGGGATTTACTTTGGTTTTCCAGCCATACAGAAGATTTACAATCTGTTCATTGAGTGGCACGAAATAAATCCCCGGTAATACCTTTGTGAAGCCGGAGATTTATGGGATTTTGCGTGCAGTGGTATCCTGATTTTTATGCTTACTCTCTCTTACCTCATAACAGGCAATCTACTCCGAGGTGGTTGATCAAGCCAAGTATGAGCCATTCTCTAAGATCTGTAAAAAAAAAAAGCAATGTAATAACACTTTTCTTCTCTTCATTAGCTGCTCCGACACACAAGATACGTTGAGTTGTCTACGTGAAACAGATCTATCCGTCCTCTCTGCAGCCAATAACCAAATTGCTCTGGACGGGTTCTTTGGAACCTTTATCTATAGCCCGGTCATCGATGGCACCTTCATGACCCAAAGACCAACGGAACTATTGGCTCAAGGGAAGATTAACAAGGTTTGATCATGTCTCTACAACATTTAGACTCTCTCAATCTCAATCCATTATTTATCCCTCTAGGTCGAAAAAATCCTCGCCATAACAAACGCCTTTGAAGGAACCATCTTCACTGACCCAAACACCACTGACGTCGTGGAAGTTGTGCAAAACTACTTCCCTACCGTGTCCGAGGACACGGCGGCGGAGACAGCGAGGCTGTACGCTAATGCTAATCCAGCTATGTCTCCCTTTGAGATAGCTGTTCAGATTGTGGGTGAATGTAAGTGACATACGAAACTCGTTGCGTGATTCATCAAATTGACGGACATTCTCGATTTATCAATAATGAAGGGGAACTGATTTGTCCAACGTATTCTCTCTTAGAAGCATTTCCAAGCAGCTCATACAAGGTAGACACGTTGCCTCATCACTTGCAATTGAATCGCGTACATCTTAATACTGACTCTATCATTATTCCATCCTCCAGGGCGAATTTGCTATCCCTCCTGCTTTTCACGGTGACGATCTCTTTTATTACTTTACTTCGTAAGTCGAGTCTTTAGCAAGTAGAGTTACAGTGACGCTTCTAGGAATACTGATGAGTAATGTTAATTGTCTATAGCCTCAGCAGGCCTTCTCCCCCCGTTTTCCGGAACGCCGACTTTGATGAAGCATTCGCTCAAACATTCCTCGCATTCGCCACATCCGATGACCTGGATCCCAACGACAAATTCGACGAAACTATTGTCCCCGAATGGCCTCTCTGGAGCCTCAACAATGCAATGGAAATGCTATTCAATAGAACTGAGGATTTTGAGCCTCTGATTAAAGCTATGAATACGGATGAAGGATTGCTGGACAGATGTAGGCGAGTGCTCAGTGCATCATCTACCGCATGAGACTGATGTTTTCTCATTCATTTGAACTTTGCTACAGGTTTTGGAGGAATGTCACTGCAGAAACCAATCAATAGATCAGGAATGTATATGGATCCCAGCCCGGGTAAAACACTCCTCCTCCTCTCAGTAGTATTTAGATCGACCTTCTGGATTCTTAATATGTATGCTCAAATCATCCTCAAATTCCAATGTAAATCCAATCGCTTCGATTCTTCTTCCATGACGGTAAGTAGATCGATGGTCAGTAGACCAACGGGAATCCTTTTACAAGTTGCCTATATATTGTATCATCTGCCGCTGGACTCTAGTGTAACCTCTCAAACTTTGGTGAGAATCATACTCATTTCCGTTATTCATAAATAACCAAACCATCTCAATCCCTAGGCCCAACCTAGGTTTCGTTGTTGGTTGGACCTTCCAAGCAAAGTAAGTAAGTTTACTTACTAAATAGGACATTCGAGGGAGTCAGACTCATTTGTCATAGCCATAGTTAAGGAAGTCCATACTTCAGCCAGTATGAATCTGAGTATACATCCGAGTTATCATGGGAATATAGAATACAAATTTTGCACAGATGAACATTATATGACAATAAGGCTCACTGCTCAGCGCTCAGCGCTCATCATTACATTACATAGAGAACCTGGTCCAACAAGACTGTTAATTGAGATAGATATACAGGTCAACAAAGAGCGCTCAAACCCTGATCAGGAACTTGACTGAAATGCCATTGAAAAGGCAACACCACAGCTGTGACTCAATCGTCCAGTATTATTGTCTGAGTTTGGTATGGTGACTGCACACCCTAACTGTATATACATATGGGCAGGTTTTTTCAATCATGAGAGGCTTTGTTACTCCATTTGCCATATATCAGCTCCCTTCTCACAAGTAGTCAGCTTCCGAGCCAAGTTCTTGTAGACTCGAACTTATTGAACTGCTCAAGCTCAGTCAGAAAACAAAATGCCCTGGACTTCCTGGCCATCCAGTCTTGTCTTAACTTTAGTCAAACTTTAGTCTTCACTGCCCTGTAAACATTTCTGTATGTGTTTCGCTGCTCCCCTTCCTCTCAGGAAAACAAGTTCATTTTCAAGTTTATTCAAACATGCTTCACTGATGCCCATTTTTTCTCTCAACGTCTTTCCGCAGCTCCTCAATTTGACTCGCCATTGCTAACTCCCTTCAAACTCGATGGGACACCTAGGGATCTTCTGGCTCACCTTCCATCATCACCATCCCACTTATAGTAGTCTGTCTCTTCCTCAGTTCTCTCAGCTCAACCTCTCTCCTAAGGTCCTCAGGTTGTTGAAAAGCATGAAGAATCTTGCGACAGTGTCATCTTCTCAGCTTCCCTTCTCAGCTTTCTCATCATCGGAAGCCTCTTTGGAATCAATGGCTTGGGAATTCCAACCCTGATGAGTTGGACTAGAAGTTTGAGTAAAAGTAGAAGATGTAACAGACTGATGATTATGGGAATAACGTTGTAGATTATTACTGTTGCAAGTGACTTTGACTATAAAGCGAGACATGTGAAGGACGAGGTACCCTTCATAGTAGACCCAGCCCAGATAGATCGAGCTAGGGAGAGTGAGACTGGATGCTGGCTAAAAAACAAGAGACACTTGAGGGTTAGTATTCTACTTAATGCTCGACAACATGGACAATGCACCCCAAAACTTTAAGATGTACAGTCTGGTGTACCACATTCTAAATGTCACATCAAGTATTCTGAGGGCCAATGTTGTCATCATCTTCCTGGGGACAATAGAATGCTGTTCATGCACCTGCTCAGTTTGTCGTCTTTGCCCACTTTTGTTCTCCTTTGGTACATCTTCCAGTTCAGTAGGGATGTGTCACTGAGTTGTGTTGAGAGTGATGACACGTGCGTCCTCAGACTCCTAGATACTGGGATACCCATTGATTTCTGCTTTCTCTTATCTTTATTTGATTTACATTCAATTTACATTTTAGTATATATACTGTACTTTTACTCTGAATAGATTTTAGTTTTCCGCCCCAGGTTATGGGCCCTTTTCTCGCACTTTAATTTTGTTCCCTTGCACTTGTTGCTTACTCAAAACTCTTATATCACTTGCTTGACCTTATTGTCACTGTGACCCTTGACTGACTGACCAACCAGAACTGACTGTCTCATGACTCGTGACCTGTGACCTGTGACCTGACTGTGACTTGTGACCCATGACTATAATTAAAGATGACTGAGACTTGTGCAAACTTCTGGGAGAGGAGAACTTTGCAGCTTGGGCTTTGCACACAACTGTTGCTGCCTGTGGGAAGGGGTTATTGGATATGTTGACTGGAGTAGATGTTGAGCCGATGACTGGGAGGAATGGCAAGCTGTGGAAGGCTTGGCATGGCTGTTGGAACACCACCACCAACTTTCTCTTTGCTTGGCTTGATGATTCTGTGCTCAGTCATGCCAATGAATACCAGGAGGATCTGGCAGGCTTGTGTGCACATCTTCACTTTGTTTATGGTGACTCTGGGGTTGGTGGAGGAGTATGAGCTTGGCATCATTTCAATGCTGTCAGGTTTACTGGATGGGATGTTCAGATGTTGAATGTGACTGGGAAGATCTGTGCAATTGCTGATGAGCTCAAATGAGTTCACAATGATCACCCTTCTGACAACCAGATTATTGCCACTATGCTTGGGGTTTTTCGGAATTCTGTTCAGTTATTGTGTCACTGGAGAGTTTGAAGGAGACTTTTACCATTGATGATGTGGAGTTGAGGTTGGTTCAAGAGGTGAGGATTGTCAATGAGGACTGGGAGAGGTTGGGTGGGGGACTTGGTTCCATGCAGGGATGGGTAGTTTATGCTGGACTAGTGTGGTTAAATATATGGACCATTTGAGTCCATGTCAGTCAACTTGGTCCATACATAATTCAGTAGAAATTCATAAATTTATTTGTATTGGAAACTTGCACCCACTACTGCTCTATACATGACCTCCAGCCACTCCAAACATCTTCTACATTACCATAGACATCCTCCAAGCCTCTAGGCATGTCATCCTCGCCATCTATGGGGCTCAAGTCTGATGTATGGCACTATATTTGTAAAGGTATGGTTGATATCAACAATGTGAGGCAGAAATGCTGTTTCTGCAATTTCTGCATAGAGCATGCAGCACAGGCTCTTCAGCAAATCTATGGAGAACAGCTGTCGGGCGGCCTGATCACTGAAGTTCCTGGGCTGGAAACAATTGTTGAGGGAGGTATGTGATGATGTCGTGATGAAAATATGAATGTGGCTGATGTGCTCTTTAGTCAATACGGCCCTATATGCTAATCAGCGTCCCCTACCTACAAAAGAGCAGCGCAAAATCAATGTCAGGCATTGAATTAGCATAGAGATGCTGCAGGGGCAACCTGAAAAGTTGTATGCACATCTGGACAAATGTGATCACATGTCTGACCCTGCGAAATGAGATGCAGCTGCAGATGTAAGGCAGCGTGAATCAAGAAAAGGAGGGAAAGGATCTATTTCTAGGCCAGTTCTTGCTACTCCAAACTCAGTTCATGCCCTTCTCCCTCCATCAGGACTGTCACAACCAAGCCTCAGAATAGTTGTACACTGTCTCCAAGTAACCATTCCAGTCTGGCTCCTGCCTTCTATGGTGAAACTGTTCCATGAGAAAGTCCATGGTCTAAGGAGAAGGTGGAAGAGTTCAACAAAGATTTATGTTGTTTATTCATTGTGGCTTTGATCTCATGGAGGGCTGTTGAGATACCTTTTTGCAAATGGTTTTTCACAAAATGGATACCTGGGTGTCATCTGCTGTCTTGAAGGCATTTGTCTGAGAAGGTGCTGAACAGTGTAGCAGAGAAGGCATATGAGAATATGAGTGCTGGGACAGAAGGTTTATTTGGGACAGGGCAATGTGATGGTTGGAAGAAAATCAAGAAGAATAGCCTGATAGCAAGCATGGTCAACGTCGAGTATAATGTAAGCACTCAAACGGCCACCTTTTAATTCTAACTGACACCCATTTAGCCAATTCTTCTTGGCATTCAGGATATATCATCGGAGCAGAAAACTGCTGACAACCTGCTCATCATTGTCAAGGAGGAAATGAAAAGGATCTATGACTTTTTTAAAGTTATCCTGGTTGCATGGTGTACAGATGCTAGCAGTGTATGCTTGTTGCAGAGTACCCATGGCTGGTTGTACTGGATTGTTGGGCTCATCAAACCAACCTGATTGTCAGTGATATCTTGAAGCTCAAAGTACCACTCATTCAGGTTGCAGACGAAGCCCTTGGTTTAGTCAAGTGGTTCAATAATCATTCATTTGCCCTCAGACTCCTGGTGCTCATTTTACCAGTTCTCACTCGATGGACATCCCATTACCTTGCACTACATCAGCTCACCAAATTGAAGACTGCATTCCTCTGCATGGTGGCATCTGATGCTATTTGCACATCACTCATTGATTCAGTTGGTCCGGACAAAACAAAGGCTAAGAAGATGATCCAGTTGGTTAAGAATAATGGTTTCTGGGTCAAGGTTGAAAGGTACTACTCCTTATACTTCATGATATACTTTGAAGCTCATCATTAAACATCTGCTAGTCTTCGAGACCTGCTGCACCCATTTGCAATTGCAGCCAATCTTATTCAAGCTGACAATTGCCACCTCAACACTGTCTTTACCATATCCACAAAACCTCAACAACTATTGACCACCGAGTTTGTGATGCAGTTATTGTCAGTATCATCAAGTGATGGAAAAAGGCTGATTGTGATGTGTTCATTTTGGTGGTTGTCTTTAATCCTTATATTCGCAGTTGGGCATTTAGCACTTCCAATGAGCTTGCGGCACCAGGCAGGATGTGGAACATCATGAGACGGGTTTACAGACGTCTATCCTGTGGCCTAGAACCAGATAACGAGTTCCAAGAAAGCTTTGTTCTCTATTATAGTGGTTGCGGCTGCTGGAGTGACAACAGTGTGAACTTGAACTATCATCATGAGAGTGCAAGCAAGCAGGTGAGTTCATATTCTATTCAATGGTACTTTGTATTCATACAAAACTCACTCTCAGGGGACATATGTGAACCTGGTCTTTGTCTGGAGAGAACTGGATTTGGTTGGGGATACTTCAGAGTTTGGTGCTGGAACAGTTTCAATGATTAGATTGGCAATGCAGATTCTAAGCATGGTCACAAACTCTGCAGGAACTGAGCATATACTCAGTGTCTTTGGCAGTATTCATACAGACAACTGAAGTCAGCTTGGCACAGAAAAGGTTTGAAAAATGACAATTGTGGGGCAGGATGTCGAATGCATACATGGAGCAGCCCCATATTACAAAAAAGACTTCGCTGAAGAACCCAACCTTACCACTTTGTTTCCCATTCCCACCACCAATCATCAACAACATTCCGAGAGGATTTGCTGAACTCGAATTGCAAAAATTCTCTGATGATGAAGATGCACAGCCTCAGCTCCAGTACAGCCAAGAAACCAACTTGGACACTCACACTATTGATGATGCAGTTGAGTTTTGCAGCTTTGAACAACTTGCTGAGGAGAAGCTGGGTATAGGCATGGATGATATGGATGAGAGTGAAGAAGAAATTAAAGGAGATGAGACAGACGAAGAAGACGAAATTGATGTTCCTGAATCATGCTATCTTTTGGAAAACCTTTTCTGCTTTCCCACTGCCTCAGATCCCAATCCTCTCTCTTTGTCCTTTATGTTGGAGTTCTCGGCACAAGGCAAGGCTGCTATGAGTGCCGACATTGCACTTCATGAAGCACTCAACTCCATTGGTGACAACGATGACTTTTAATCAAATCTTCTCCATGACAGACCCTATGATTGCATACCTCATTGTCCTCATCTTCATTATTTTCACATTTCTATCACCTTGGCAGCTGTATTGTGATGCTTATATATATACTGTATTACTTTCCATAGTGTAGATACCTTGTAAATGCCTCTATCCACTGTGAATCACCCAAAACTGCCCAAAAACTCACTGAGCGCTGGATAGCAGTATATACGTCATCAACCTGGTCTGGACTCTGGTCTGGACTGAGCGGTTTTTTGGTTTAAACTTGGTCAACACAACCCTGGTTCCATGGGTATACCTGGGACTCAGGCTTTGGCTGCAACTACAGGTTCGAAGCCCATGTGCACTAATCTGAAGTGTTGTCAAGTTGGTCACACCATCGATAATTGTTTTCATGAGAGTGGAGGGAAGGAAGGTCAGTTTCCAGACTGGTACTTCAAGAATTGTAGAAATGAAGAGGGGGAGGCTTAGTGTTGCGTAAATAAGTCCCAGCAACTTTTTTACCTGTAAATTACCATTCGTGACAAGGAAGGGACTTTTTTACCAGTAATTTACGGTAAATTACAAAAACACGTGATTATTTTTTTTTACGCCTTTCCAAGACCGCAAACTGCCCAAACCGCTCAGAGACACTCCCCAAACTGCTCAAATTTGCTTTGTTACAGGCCACAGAACGAATTCCAAGTCCCTGGGCCCCCTTGGTCCACCTACTTCAGCTGTCTTCGCGAGACAGACCTTCTGCACTGCCGAGTCTTTTAGCAAAAAAATGATCTCGAAGGCATCCGGGTTGACGACGTTCGCAGCAGTGATAAAGGAACAGGCGACACCAACATAC
Source organism: Tetrapyrgos nigripes (assembly GCA_013368315.1). Taxonomy (NCBI): domain Eukaryota; kingdom Fungi; phylum Basidiomycota; class Agaricomycetes; order Agaricales; family Campanellaceae; genus Tetrapyrgos; species Tetrapyrgos nigripes. Next base: position 329,021 of record JAACJM010000075.1, read on the forward strand.
TCATCAGATGCAATAGTGTTCTTGCCATCAGCTTCTGAGTCAGTGTCTCGCTCATCAAGCCAGCTGTCGTCCTCTTCATCAATTCTCGTACCCGGATCCTCAAAGTCCTTTTTGATATCGCAAAACTTGACTCTCTTCCTGCGGAGCTTGGGCTAGAAAGTTTATGGGTCAGATTTGGTATAATATTGAAGGGAATAGACTTTACCTGTGAGTAATGCTGCTTCACTACTGTTCTCACGCCTGTTGCTTCTACTGACATTCTGTTGCACAATGCAGGCGTCATCCAGGTGAGTTTGAGCCTGTCCTTTCGTCAGCCATAGAATTGATGCGAATAGAGACCAGCTTGATGGCGACATGCTGCCGTAGTCAAGTCAGCTAGCATTAGACAAAACAAGAATAAAATCCGCACTGGTAAGATTTGCGCTTCTTCACTAATTGTGCTCTGCCACCAACTAATTAACCCCTCAGTGCTGACCTCATTATCTATTGGTGCGTTGAACGGGTAACTTGACCACGCGTAAGCTTGCATCTCCCCCCGAAACTGCTCCAAGAACTCCTTCCCATGTTCATTCCACTTTGTGAAAACATCGTTACTGCCATGTTTAACTTCTTTGCAGGCTATGTCGAACAGGAAATGCGCAACGGGCCATAAAATCTTGTGATGCCGGATGCCTTGCAGTGGGGGATAGGTTTTTTCGTCAAGAGGTTGAGTAGGGTCAGGATTGTTGTTCTGGAACAGTTGAGATCGTAGATAGCCTAGTCCAAGCAATGTGAGTATCATGTTAATCATCGAATAGATAGTAATTAAAACACACTGGGATTGACATGAGCTGTAGCTAAATAGACACAATTGTACAGTCTTCCACCTGGGGTAAACAGTTGACTGTGTCGATGGTCCAAAATGTGCAGGATCTCATCTTGCACTTCCTTGGGATAATCCTTCTTCTTGTCAGTGACTAATCGCTCAATCTCAAAGACAACAGCATGCCAATAAAGGAAGATGTCAGCAGGGTTCGCGTCATTTGCCTCTAGACAGGCCAAAGCCCTTGCCAAAGGCAAGCCAACATCAATTAGCTGTTTGAGAACGAATTCGAATTCTTGTGATGCTCTTGTTGGAGAAGTCTGGAAGACCGCTGCGTGTTCCTGCCTCAAAATGTCAGTCTGGACTTCATGTTTATAAGTATCCAATGTTACCCAATCTTCTAAGCTTTCATCACCACTCTCAACAACTGCTTTGATTGCTGGTGAGTTGCGCTGAACAGACAGCGCTGAAAAGGTGATGGTAGAGAACCTCGTCTTTCCTATGGCCTCCAAACCCTGTATGCGTTGGAGTTGGGCTTGACTTGCACAATCGAGAAGGAAGCCGGCATGGTTAGACTGATGAAATTTCTGTAACGTTGCCCTCACAACTTTGATAGCCTATAAAATAATCTAACCATTGCTTTAGACCTCTTGCTGATGTGTACGCACCTTTTCAAAGTATACAATTTTCACGATATCTTTTGAGGTATTGTTGCAATGGTGGCAGATATCGGCCAGTGCCAGGAGTGTTGGGATTTCATTCGCCAGCAGCAGACGAGCACTGAGCGTATTTCCTGTGCTATCAGAGACTACAGCGCAGAACTGTGTTTCTCCAATTTCGCGCATCCACTAATGATTACATTAGCAATACATAACTTGTGCCAGCTCAGCGACGACTCACTCTCAATGCCAAATCCCGTACCCATTCCTTTGTATGCCTCTCGTTAGTAGCATTCTTAACTTCCATCAAGTGCACGCTTCGATTCTGCTCTGAGATATGGACTGTCCAGTGAGACTTTCTGCGTCGAGTACCTCCATCAAATGATATGGTGAGATTTCGTTCTGTCTTCAGGAGCTTCATGTTGTTGCTAACAATCTTCGCTGCTTCTGAAGGAATGAGATCATCTTCAAGCATAGCACGGGTAGGAGGTGTTTAGTCTGGTGTGGCATCTTTCCACAACTCCCTCTATACTGGCAAGTCTGCAGTGAGACCTGCAAAGTTGCCGACACAGAAGAGCTTCGTCACTCCCAAATCAAGTACAGCTTTCCGTTTCCTCAACCGATCCTTCTTTCCCAGCTGTACATGCCCATCCAAAGTCCCGTTCTTGGTTATAGGTGCATTGGCTATTGGTGCGTGTGTCTGTGTACTCTGTATCTTCTCCACCATTGATGATGGCACTTTATCCACCATAATGCGCTCCACCTCCACTTTTAGATCTGCAGGAAGCGAAGGGCATTTGATAGCATGCTTGAGGGCCCGTTGCAGGTTTTGATTGGCATGGACTTTGTTACAACCTTCTCCGACACATTTGTACTGGGAACGAGTCAGTGGATTGTTACTGTATCGGCATCGTTGTAGTAGCTTGTTGAGAATGGCTTTCTGTGGTGCACTGCCAGAGCGTTCCATAGCAGGAAGCAAGAGTATTTCTTTTCCAGGTGCGTTTCCTTCACTGTCGTCCCCAGAGTCTTCATCACCACTGCCATCATCATCTGCATCATCATCGTCACTTCTCTCATCATTCTCAGCTATCATTCTGATCTTCACCCTGATATTAACCATCCCTTCTTTTTTTCGCTTTGTAGAGGATTTTCGAGAAGCTGTTGTTCTCGGTGCAAAGAAAGGGTGGATAGTCGTATTTTGGCTTGTAGTGGGAGCTGTAGTGGGAATTATTGCTTGTTGTACTGGCAGTTTGAGATCCGGATCCTTGAGAAGTATCAGCACAACTCTGTATCTTTTTTGTGAGTAAAAGCATTGACTTACTATGTCGTTGAAGTATTTGACTAATTTTTGGAATGTCCCATAGTGTACTCTGTGAGGCGTAAATGACTTGTCGAAGGGAGAGATTTCGATGGGGGTGACATAGCTGGCGAGGGTGTTGATTGCGTAGAGACCACAAGACTCGCTATCAGTCTGTTTTCCACAAGGCAAGTCATTGATTCCAAAGTCATTGGAGAGTGTTCCCCAATCTGAGAGCCACCAGCGAATAGCACTGATTAATTTGTTCGGAGCAGGATGGTTTAAGGAGTCCCCATACATGATGCTCTGACCAGCAATGTCAACAACAACAGCCACCCAGTGGTTACCAGGAGCTTCTACTGAAGGTAACTCCGGTGCAGAGGCACCCAACCTGATAAAGACTGGAAAGGCTAGAGCTTGGATAGATCCCCCTCTTAGTGCATCTCCAGTCTTCATCAACACCCGCTCCTGCTTACAATAACCCACAACCAGCTTATTACTCCAATAATTATTCATCAGCCAGATCTGGTCGTCCATTTTCTGCGAATGTAGGTGGGCTACCATCTGTGTGACTTGTACATCACTGAGCCAGGAGTCACTGAGGAATTTCACGAGGTCCAAGGTTGATCCAGACTCGTTGGGAAGGTGTTGGCTCCAGTGCACTGGGCTGAGTGTACTGTAGATACTTGCGTACCATCCCTTCTTTTCCAGCCAGTCCTGTACCATAGTCCATGTCTTCTTGTGTAGCCAAAGTTCATGAACCGTCTCCCAGTACTGAAGAACCCATACAGGAAGGTTCATCTGTGGCGGCACTGGTGTCAGCCTCAATGTGCTCTCCATAGGCCACATCAGGCAACACTGTCCCTGAGCAATGGCACCCGGGACCAATGGAATGAGCGCGTGGATTTCGGCAAGGGAAGGAACAGGCTGTGAGCGTAGGATCTTGACATTTGATGGTGTATTAAATTGTGTGGTGGCAGATATGAAGTGAGAAGAATTGAGCACTGGGGTATCGGGGTTGTCCACAGTTGGGATTGCGAAGTTTACGAGGTCAATAACAGAGCAATTCAGAGGGGGAAGAAGTATAGAGAGAAATTCTGTAGGAATAGCGAGAGCATCTTGCCCATTACTGGTATCATCTGCCAGTTCAATAGTCCCATGGGTGGGCTCCATTTAGTGGTAGGGTTTGAATTGCATGTCCAGACTCCTACAAAAAAAAATATCTGCAACACGTGATTTTGGTAAATTACTACCCTCTCCGACCGTCCAGTAATTTACATGTAAATTACTGGTAAAAAAGTGCTTTGGTAAATAAGTCAACTTTTTTCCGCAACACTAGGGAGGCTACTGTGAATGGGGAGGAGGGTGCTGCTGCTAATATGACCAGGGTCTCTGCTCTTTGATGTGTATGTCTGTCTATTTGGTCTGGAGAGTGTTGAGATGGGGGTATATGTTGTGTGATGAATGTGGGAGTGATAGTTTTTTTTGTCTTTGTCTTTCTTTCTTATTTGCTAGTTGTTCTCATCCATGGGGGAGCATTGAGAGTGATGACACGTGTGTCCTCACACTCCTAGATACCCATTGATTTCTGCTTTCTCTTACCTTTATTTCATTTACATTTTAGTATATATACTGTACTCTTACTCTGAATAGATTTTAGTTTTCCACCCCAAATTACCACCTTCCGACAAGTTGAATTGGTCTGCAGCATCAATATGGACTTGGACACATCAAAAAGGAGTCTTAAGCCATCCCAGGTCAAGTCTGTAGGCTGACACTGAGACAAAGGCACTGTATTTACAACTTGTATACTTGCTGTTGTGGATAAGAGGTCTTGGTCAGCTCTAGCTTACTGGTGGATGCTGAGTGTGCCATGAGAGTCTTTTCAGTCACTAGTCTTATTCAATATACTTGTTTGGAGACACACCTTGACTAAGCAGTTGGTAAATGCTCAAGAACAGTGTGACCAGAAGGTCTAATCTGATAATTGACAAATCTGTATTTGACTTTGGAGACAGAGCGGAATGACAGGTAGCAAGCTAGTATTCAGCAGTTTTTGGGCAGCTTTAATAGTGTGGACATCCAGAGGAATATGCAAGAAAGTAAAAAAGGGGAGGACAAGGGGAGGAACGAGCCAAAGCTCAAATTCAACAAGCAACAACCAGCCCTAAACCAATCCAGCTGCAGTCCAACAGGGTCCAGGTTTCATCTCAGATTTCTTGACTTTGAACTACTAACATCACTACTATGGTACACCTGGAACAGCTTGTACCAGAGTCATGTGCCTTAGTGTGACAGCTCCTTGACTTGAAACAGGCCATATCTTGTTCCACAGACATTTGTTAGCAAATCCATATTGGGTAAATAATCTTATGGATGATAGGTGCCTGTAGACACTACATAAGTTATACTTCTTTCATGTTTAGATTAGGTTTATTCCCAGATACAGTAAAATTTCCCCTTCTCATCATCAGTCTGCTCACAAAAACATTCATAGTAGTGTGTAGACCACATATTATGATGCTATAGAGCTCAATGTAGCTCTATGAAAGTGATTCACATGCAATCACTCCAGTTTTAAAGTATTATAAAGTATTATGGAGCTTTAAGTACAGTCTTCATGCAAGTTGAGAACAATGAACGAACAAAGATGATTCCAAACTAGCGGCAACAAGGAAAAAACTCAGAAACAGAAGAAATACATTGCAGAATCATGTCTCTATACAATACTTGTCAATTTCCTCCCATATGCAATCAGGCAGCCTCCGGTATGTGGAATTCTGCGTGCCGTGCCTGCGTGCCTGCGTGCCAGTACCTGCGTGCTGCGTGTCACTCGTATATAAGTACCATGTATTTAAGTTTTGTAGATGAGCACAATTTCACTTCTTTTGCAGGACATGAACGTTTAGTAATGTTTATTCTTCGATTTCGGATGGGAATACAGTGTTATGTATAGCTCACTACCATCAATAATGCCTCCAAGGGCTCATTTCGGCCTAAATTTTATCTCAATAATGTATCTTGAGCCTAGTATCATCAACTATGAGTACTACACCTTGATTTTCAATCCAAGATGAGCTTTTCAAGTCGATTCCTGTGTTCAAAAACTGACACGCAGATCGATCGGGTGGCACGCAGATCGATCGGGCCGGCACGCAGGTCACATATACCTGCGTGCCGTCCTGCGTGCCACCTGCGTGCCATCTGCGTGCCGGTCCCCAACGCGTCGAAAATAATATTTGCGCCATAATAGATAGAATTATAATATGAGCCACTTGCGTTCCAGCTCCAGAGTTATCAAAACTGATACTTGGGCAGTATAAGGACAATACATGACCCGTTTACTTGTCGCTGAGTCAACAAATCATATTCATTTGAAATTTCGGCTGTTCTAGTGATTTAAAAACCAACACCACACGGACCGTCCTTGATCTGCTTTTTCCCTTAAAGTGCGTTAAGGTATGTATCCAATTTATATATATACTACAGATAAATAGACAGTGGGTGGATGGACGGACTGCGATCAGGCCTACGTGCCTGATTGTGGAGTCGCCCCTAATGGGGATAGGAGTATCAGAGCGTCGGAGCAGAATTAATTCAATTTGATTATAAGTCGAGATTTCTCGAGGTTCTTGCTCACTTCTAGATATATGTACTAGTAAACTACACCTCGTTACAAAAGTATTTACATACATACATCCTATACATGTACATATACTACAGATAAATAGACAGTGGGTGGATGGACGGACTGCGATCAGGCCTACGTGCCTGATTGTGGAAGTCACCCCTAATGGGGACAGGAGCGTCGCAGCAGCTCGCCTAATTCCGGGGTCGGCTAATTGGCACGCAGGCAAGGTATTGGCACGCAGGTGGCACGCAGGAGTGGCACGCAGAATTCACGCAACCGGGCAGCCTCTGGTGACCAGCATACTTTTTCACAGCCCATGCAGCCATTCCAGGCATATCTCACAAACCTATACATTTATTCTTGTAAACCACTTCTCCATGCACATTTACCACATTCTTCATCACCCTGAAATTTGGTCCATCCATCTGTGACGGTCCTTTCGACATCTTGCATGCAGAGAGTGTGTTGTCATTGTGTTTCTTGTGAGTTGTTGTGTTGTTGTAAACTTAGTGCTTATCCAAGATGTCCATTGCCTTTTCTGCTTGTTTGATGATGTCGTTGTTTGTAAACCAGCCATCTCAATTCTTCCCCACCTTGAAAACAGCTCTGGTGACTGTTACCATCCATAGTCAGCTGAAACAAAATCAGCTCTCCCTTCACTTTCAGCTTGGCTTTTTCTCTTGCAGATACCCAGACATGCTCATGTTGGTCATGAGCATAGAAAGTAGACTTGTCATGGAACCAAATGACAACAATCTGATTTTGAGGTAATTGGACAAGCCATTCTTGATGCGTAAGAATCCATGCATGAGTCTGATGCTCAAGAGCAGTCATCACCAGTAGAAAATCAACCTGTCAGTAGTAAACCACATCATCACGTTTGTCCCCATCAACATATTAGCCATGTGGAGTCCTCTTCCAATGATAGCCCATCCATTGGAGCCATATGTGTGCAGCAGTGACTGATATCCATTTCTTGATTCTGTAATGGTGCTTGACCTCTGGACAGTCAATATAATCAACCACATCCTGTGCTTTAATGTACTTGCTGAGACCTTGAAGGTGAATTGCAATTTCACTGACCAGCTCTTCATTCTCAATTGCAGTTTCTTTGCCTTTGTATCTTGGGATTGGAAGGGCTTTAGAATCCTCAATGAATTCGCATGTCCATTTATGAAGATTACTGGCAAATTTGAGTCCCCTTTGTGAAATATTTTATGACAGTCATTGATGAAGCAATCCATTGCCCATGAGTAGCAGTATTCAAAGGCTTGCAGTAGCATGATAAAAACATGACCATCTGCTCAAGGCAAGTACAGAGGAATGGGTTGAGACCTGGATCCTTTTGGCCTATACCACCTGGTGTCACAAAGCTTTTCATATGCAGCTTCAGCAGCAGAAAGAGGTGGAGGACTCCAATGTGTGTATGAGTCTAGATCAGGTGATTTGGGTGTGGGAAAAGATAAAGAAACAGAAGGTGATGGTGATTCAGAAACATCAGATACATCTGGTAAATCTGGAAGAGACATGGAGGCAATGACCTCAATAGATTTGTCCCCATCAATATAGAGGTCAAAGAGCTCCTTGTCACCAATGGGATCTCCAAGACTCTCAGTGCTGCAAGAAGACATTGTCCTGTCAGAGTCAGAGCTGGTGTTGTAGTCACCATCTGAGAAGTCTTCATCTTCATGACTAAGCATGTGTGATGGAAGTTTCAGTGTGGAAAAGAGAACTGACAGGTATCTGGATTCATCTGAGCATGAAAAACAGTCTAAATTGCTGAGATCCAAGCTTTGAAGCTGCTAGAGATCATCGTTCTTGAGTAAAATCTCTTTGGGTGGTGGTGGTGGTGCTTTGAAGCTATTTTTGGGAGCTGGGGATTGAAATGGGGATCCAAGCAAGAACATTGAGGATGTAGGTGATATTGAGGTTGAAAGAGAGGAAGAGTAGGGTGAGTATGGAGCTGGGTCAAAAGCTTCTGCAAGTGTCATGAATCGTCTCCCGCCTATTCATTTTCCTTTCTATTCTTTTCCTTTACTACTGATTTCTCACTCTAACCCCATAAACAACAACCATTTCTCATCATCATCTATAGTTACCATCTCTCTAGATCTATGACTCATACTCTTATTTCCTCCGATTCCTATCTCCATGGACATTCTCACCATCAATCACTCCGTATGATCTAGTACCTTCATCTATCCATATTTGACTCATTATTCTCTCGCCCTTGACGTTTCCACATGATACCGTCCATTATTACTTACTCTTTCCCATCTGTTCATATTTTACTTATATACCTGTGATCTTTGTAACCTATTCCTTAGTTCGTTCACTTCGTCTCCGCTCCGTACTCTTACTACGCAGTGTAGAGCCTAGTCAGCTTACTATCTCTCTATCTCTTTATTCCTCTTGACCAATCTATCTTTTTGTGAACCGGCTCTCTCGCATTGTGTGACTTGGGTGGTTATCGAGTGTACCGACAACCTTGACACTTGAACGAACTCCCATACACCCACCTCACTACTTGAGTCTTTTCCCTTCTATCTCGTTCATCTCTATTCTCAACTCCTTTACCCTTTACCATCGTACTGGACTTTTCTACTATCCTATCCTTCCCCTACGGTGCCCCAAAGCCCATCAACTCTACCCTGTGTGAGGAGCCTCACAGGTTGGCAGGCGTGAACTACTCAAGGAGCAGTTACACGAGGTCATCCCCCGTCTACACAGTCCCGAGACGTAATACCAGACTCGCTAAACCCGAGTAAGGTGGTCGACCGGTTCTGTAATTGAAATCCCTTTTTTCACTCTGCCTACCCCACGTTTCACTCTGTCTACCCCACGTCCCCGAGTTCGTATCGAACCTCCTGAAACCCCTCGAGACTACGAACGGATTCCATTTCCCCTTCCTCGCTACCTCCTATACTCCGAGTACGCGGTCTCCCACGGAAGACAACTACGAACGAATCCTTGGAGTCTTGACCGACACTTCGTTTGTACAAGACGCTGGGTGTGGAAACTTACATCAGGTGACGTAGTCCTCTCAACATTCTCGTACATAACGGTGAAAGAAGACTTCGATACAGGAGAAACTGTGGTTCAGATTCAAGGACCTTTATTCCTCAAAGAACACATCGACTACTCCCCATCTGCACCCTCCCCCGAATACGGCCTAGCATCCTCCTATACCCTAGGCCCCAACTATCTTTCATAAAACCAGTGTATGACTGAGCGACGATCCGCATCTGCAGATCCGAATCTCCGTTGTGCTAACCGACCACACGTATTCCACCCCGCATCGAACCGAGACGCCTGCTATATTCCTGAAAACGGCGACGATCCTTGGGTTTCGTGCAAAAACCAGCCTTGCCTAAACAGGTATAACACTCAGCGACTTACCGACGTAGAACTCCCGAATTGGCTACACGTTATAACCCAGCTCCAAGAACTTGCGATCCAGAAAGCACATCGAAAACCCAGAACCAGATCAGGCCAAGGGACTTCTACGCCCAACCAACCTTCCGAAACCAACCCAGTACCAGAAACACCTTCAAATAACCCACCAGAACCAAACGATCCCACTTCCCCACCTTCTTCGCCCATCATTCCATCCGCCGAAGGACCATCCGTAGCCCCTCGTCGCCCCCCTACACCTCCTTCTCCAGACCCTTCAGACCCGAACGACTCAGTCATGGCTGATACACCTCCTCTTGGGTCAAACGGAACCTCCGAGCGAGGAAGAAAGCCGGATACCTTCAACGGAGAACGTAGCGAGGCAAAGCGATGGCTGGCCCAGTTTAACAACTACCTACGCATGAATCAGGGGAGGTACCCAACCGAAGAAAGTCAAGTTGCATTATTTCTGTCATTCTTTGCGGGAGAAAAAGGAGGAGATTGGGCAACGCAGAGATTGACGGAACGAGATGCAGATGAAGAAAACGAGGAGTTGAAAGCTACACCAGATCAACGGAGATGGATAACTTTAAAGGAGATACGTGATCGATTCAAAAGGGACTTCAAACCCTTAGCTTCGGGAGATGTGGCTAGAACAAAGATCAAGTTTGCCAGAATGAGGGGGACGGATATCAGCAGCTATAACAGCATTTTCGACACATATGGGGAGGAGTCTGACTTTGGAGAGGCAGCACTGTTAGAATTCTATCAGGATGGGTTGCCCCCCAAACTCCGAGAAGCAGTTGGAAGGACGTATCCGAAGTGGAAAGACTTCGATGAGTATCAGGAAAGAGCTGTGGAGCTTCACTTAGAATGGTTAAAGGAACGAGAAAGACAGGGACGCTGGAAGACTACTTCAACATCGAAGAGTAGCCCAGGTCCGTCTCAGGGAAGAACGGTGGCAAGCGTCAATGCGCTCATGGGATCAGGTGCTAACTCGTCTTTCAATTTGCCACCTAAACTGACACCTGATGAAAGGGACCGACTTCGAAAAGCAGGGGCATGCTTTGCATGTAGACAAACTGGACATATGAGCAACGAATGTCCAACATTCCCGAGAGCGTCGTCTCAAAACACTTCCCGAAACTTCCCTCCTCGCACCATTCGAACAGCCGAAACCGCGTCCTCTCCACCGGCAACGGTGGCACAGGCATCCGCTTCTCGAAACACGATCAAGGAAATCTCTGATATGGTGAATAGGGTTAAAGGATTAGAAGGAGAGGAAAAGGAACAAGCGACCGTCTACTTAAAAGACATTATGTCTAAATTGGATTTTTAAAGCACTCCTCTGCTACGTCGTCAGTAGGAGTAAAACAGTACACCGGACAGTTAAAGAACAATCGATATAGTGTGTTATACCCCTCTTGTGAGCGAACCTTTCCTTCAGAAATAAGAATGTCGGCAATCACTCGCAATAGACAGATACCATCAATCACACTCAAAACTGAACTAATCGGCAAAATTACTGGCAGAAAAATCGACGCAAACGCTCTAATAGACAGCGGTGCAGAAGGCATAATCATTAACAGTCAATTCGCACGAAGAAACCAACTTACCCTCCTCCCTATCAAAAACCCGTTCCCAGTTCGAAACGTTGACGGTTCTGAAAACACCATGGGATGGGTACGGGAATACACAATCCAAAATCTTCGTATCTACTCTCGAGATAGCAAAGCGTACCATGAAGAACAGGCTGAATTCTATGTAACGGACATCGGGGATCATGATATAATTCTCGGTACCGACTGGTTGGAAGAACATAATCCGGATATAGACTGGTCAGACTCACGGGTAGACATGACTCGATGTCCAGAAACATGTATCACGGCAAAACCTCCCGTTCTTCACTTAAAAACAAAAATCTTGAAACCTGCAGTCATCGATCCGAGAACCCATCACAAGGAATACCAAGTCAGGTGGATAGAACCAGTTGGACGATTTAAACCAATTGCCCAATCGAAAATTGCAGGACGACGACGTCGAATTCCTATTCGATCTTTCCACCGAAACTCAGAAGAAACCGCAATCTTTACCGAAGATGACTACGACAGGGACACGATCCCAGAACGGTGGGAACAGGACGTAATGGAAGAGTTGTTAGGGAAAGAGGAAAGATTCGATAAAGAAGCATCAGGAGGACCGGATCTGAATATCCGCGCGAGTTTTACGAAGGCTCAAGAACTCGCAGAAGCGGCTCAGAATGTTCAGGTCGATGTACCTCTTAAAGATAAGATTCCTTCGCAGTATCATCAGTTCCTACAAGTCTTTGACAAACAAACCTCAGAAAGACTACCGAAACGTGGTGAATGGGACCACGCCATCGAGTTAAAACCGGACTTTACACCGCGCCCTTGCAAAACATATCCGTTATCCCCAAATGAACAAAAGGAACTCGACGAATTCATCAAGGAAAACCTAGAGAAAGGGTACATAAGACCGTCGAAGTCTCCTATGGCAAGTCCCTTCTTCTTTGTAAAAAAGAAAGACGGAAAACTACGACCAGTACAGGATTACCGCGCCCTAAACAAAGGGACCGTCAAGAACGAATACCCTTTACCGCTTATATCTGAACTCGTAGACAAACTCAAAGGGGCACGGATATTCTCCAAAATCGACCTGAGATGGGGATATAACAACGTACGTATCAAGAAGGGGATGAATGGAAAGCGGCGTTCAAAACCAACCGCGGTCTCTTTGAACCAACGGTGATGTTTTTCGGTCTTATGAATTCTCCAGCCACGTTCCAAGCAATGATGAATACCCTATTCAAGGACTTGATCGACTCTGGAAAAGTCGTAATCTATATGGACGACATTCTTATATTCACGGAATCCCTGGAAGAACATCGATACATGGTGAAACAAGTACTGGCACGACTCCATGAAAACGACCTATACGCTAAACCGGAAAAATGTACCTTCGAAACCGACTCAGTGGAGTTCCTCGGCCTTATCGTATCACATAACACATTGGCGATGGACCCAATCAAAGTCGAAGGAGTAACTAAATGGCCAGTCCCACGGAACGTCAAGGACGTACAGTCATTCCTCGGCTTCGGAAACTTCTATCGACGTTTCATACAAGATTTCTCAAAGATCGCACGACCCCTGTTCGATCTCACGAAAAAGGAACATTCATGGGAATGGTCTGAAGAAGCTCAAAGGGCCTTCCAGGCACTCAAAGATACGTTCACAACTTCACCAGTTCTTCTCATGCCTGACCACTCTAAACCGTACCGAGTAGAAGTTGACGCGTCAGATTACGCCACAGGAGGTATCCTGCAACAACAAGGATCGGACGGCAAATGGCACCCAGTAGCCTACCTTTCAAAAGCGTTGTCCGAAACCGAACGAAACTATGACATCCATGACAAAGAACTGCTAGCAATCATACGAGGACTTGAAGCCTGGCGACACTACCTTGAAGGAGGACCACACACCATCGAAATCCTAACTGATCACGACAACCTCAGATATTTTACCTCGGCCCAAAAACTCAGCCGACGACAAGCAAGGATGGCCTTGTTCTTGACCAGATTCGATTTTACGCTCACCCATAAACCAGGAAAGCTGAATCGAAGTGACCCACTTTCTCGAAGATCGGATCATAAAGAGGGGATCGAAAACGACAACAAGGACAGGGTCTTGCTTGACCCTAGATTCTTCAGAATTCGGGCGACGCGACCAGGGACAGTAACCGCAATAGGAGATGCGGAATTGAAAAGACGAATAAAGGAATGTCCGGATAAGGATGCTGAAGTCGTGAGTGCGTTACAAACTATCGTTGACAACGGACCCCGCGCTTTGGCAAAGAATTTACAGGAATGGAACTACGAAGACGGAATTATCTTGTTCCGAGGGAAGATCTACGTCCCAGACGATCAGCAGCTCAGACGTGACATCGTTAAATTGCATCACGACAGCCTCACTGCAGGTCACCCAGGACGATTCAAAACATATGAACTCGTCAGTAGAGAATTCTGGTGGCCCGGTATGTCAGTATTTGTTCGTAACTACGTTGAAGGATGCGCTACCTGTCAGTTAACCAAGGTAAACAACCACCCTGCGCATGTACCGTTGATCCCGAACGAAATACCGGAGCGACCCTTTGGTACCATTACAACGGACTTCATCACGGACCTGCCAGAATGTGACGGCTTCAATGCAATCCACGTCACAGTCGATCGTTCAACGAAAACAGTTGTCATCTCTCCATGCAGAAAGGATATTGATAGCGACGGAACAATCGACCTATTGTTCGACAACACTTGGCGACGGTATGGCTTATGGGATAAAATGATATCCGACCGCGGACCTCAATTCGCAGGCCAAGTGATGAAGGGCATTTACGCTAAGTTAGGTATCACTTCGGCACTTAGTACCGCTTACCACCCGCAGACAGATGGCGAAACAGAGAGATTCAACCAAGAACTGGAACAATATCTTCGTACCTTCTGTAACTATCGCCAAGACGATTGGGTCAAATACCTGCCATATGCCGAGTTCTGTCATAACACCCGGGTTCACTCAGCGACCGGGAAATCACCGTTTGAACTACTCCACGGATTTTTACCGCGACTATTCCCTTCCATCAACCCAACTTCACACGTACCAAAAGTCGAAGAGCGCCTCCAGAACTTGGATACAATTCGAGAGGAACTGAAAGCAAGTCTGGCAACGGCAGCTGAACTAATGAAAGAGCAAAACAAGGACTACCGGAACGAAGGGGTGAAGTTTAAAGTTGGGGATAAAGTGTTGCTGGATGGAAAGAATCTGAAGACGACGAGACCGAAAGCTAAGTTGGCAAATCGTCGTCACGGACCTTTCGAAATCACTGACGTCATCAGTGAAGTCAATTATCGACTCAAATTACCGAATGGCTGGCGCATTCATCCAGTATTCCACGCCTCACTCCTATCGCCGTACAAAGAGACAGAAGCCCACGGAGTGAACTACCCGGGAGAACCTGCCGAGCTACTACCCGAAGACAACGAATATGACGTGGAAGCAATTCTCGATTCAAAACCAACGAGAAACCGACGGGGAGTACAATACCTTGTCAAATGGCTGGATTACGCTGACTCGGAAAATTCATGGGAACCAGCATCGGGATTGACGAAGGTGAAGGACATGATCGAAACCTTTCATCAACAACATCCAGATGCATATCGACCCAAGAACCTGATACGTCCGGGAACAACAGTGCGTTCACTAGGCGTCGCCATGGAAGACATATGGCGAAGTACCCGAGTACTTCAGGCGAAAGCACAACTCCGAGGAGAAACACTGTTACGAACCGTAGGCATCCTATGCCCGCCTTCACACCCCACTCGGCAATCGAACTCAGAATTCCGTCATCACTCGTCAATCGCATTCCCTCGTTAACGGCGTTTACTGTCAAAACGGGTAACTTGACCGTCTATTCAAAATATCCTCCATACAGACAGGCAAATATAAGAGACCCCTCTCTACAACGAAGAAGGACAGAACTCAACCACATCCTACCAGCTTCACCTCACTTCCCTCTACTACACCTCTACTTTTACCATGTCAACCACTTCCTCCATCAACACTATCGCGAACGACGCACCCCCGACCAATAGGGGACGCTGCAGCTATGGAACACGCTCCGGGCGTCGATGTAGACTGCCAGATCAACACGCAGGACCACACATTGGATGTCAACGCTGCACATGGGGAGGAGAGGATGGACCAGGTCGTTGTAGACTGGGCAGAGGACATAAAGCCCATTGTGTGGTGCAATGGACGTCGCTACGGGCGGAACACAGAGGAAATCTCGGATGGGGAGACGCCAGTGTATGGGGGGCGAACAACGTCGTACAGTGGGACACGAACGACAATGGAGGAGGATGGGAGACGGCTACCAACACGACGGAGTGGGGGAATTTCGACTGGAACGACCCGAGATGGGAGATTGGAAACTACACCATGGATTGGGACAAATACCAGCCGAGCCAGGGGGATTTGGACAGACGACTCCGCAAGCAATGGGCGGGGCACTGGAAGGCTGGCTTACCGAGCTCCGGTGAAAGCTCGTCCTAAAGAGGGGGTAATGTCATGAATCGTCTCCCGCCTATTCATTTTCCTTTCTATTCTTTTCCTTTACTACTGATTTCTCACTCTAACCCCATAAACAACAACCATTTCTCATCATCATCTATAGTTACCATCTCTCTAGATCTATGACTCATACTCTTATTTCCTCCGATTCCTATCTCCATGGACATTCTCACCATCAATCACTCCGTATGATCTAGTACCTTCATCTATCCATATTTGACTCATTATTCTCTCGCCCTTGACGTTTCCACATGATACCGTCCATTATTACTTACTCTTTCCCATCTGTTCATATTTTACTTATATACCTGTGATCTTTGTAACCTATTCCTTAGTTCGTTCACTTCGTCTCCGCTCCGTACTCTTACTACGCAGTGTAGAGCCTAGTCAGCTTACTATCTCTCTATCTCTTTATTCCTCTTGACCAATCTATCTTTTTGTGAACCGGCTCTCTCGCATTGTGTGACTTGGGTGGTTATCGAGTGTACCGACAACCTTGACAGCAAGAGGGAATGAATCCCAAGAGAGAAGGGAGCCTGTTTCTTCATGCTGTCTTTTGAATCTGGGATAGATTTCTGGAGAGCATACTTCTGATGAAAGGGTATGTGGATTAAAAGCATACATGATGTCAGAGGGAGTTTTGTAAGAGCTGGAAGCTTGAGATGGGGATGGTATGGATTGCAAGGGTACAGAAGGTTGTGAAGTTGGGATCTGTGCTTCTTGAGGTTCTTCCACTTTGTTCTCCTTCTCAGGCTCTTCTAAGCATGGAATCTTTGATGGGTGACCCTTTACATTGATTAGGATCAAAATAGAGGAGAAGAAGCCATGTGATACATACCTGGCCAACTCCTGTTTCAAGAACTCTTCTTCCAGCATTGGGATGTATGGTACCCTTCTTGTAACATTCAATATTAGAGATTTTGCATTTCTTCCCCATAGTTAATGATAAATATAAGTGAAAGACAAATTTTGGTGAAGAACAGGCAAGATACTAGTGTGTCAAGATGTGGTTGTCATGGTAAGAAGTCAAGAAGAGTCCGAATTTGCAATTAAACATAACATTGCCACAAAATTTCTCTTAACTTTTTGATGCTACAGATACATTAGTAAGTACTCTATATTCACCCAATAGGGATTTGGACATAAGTACTTCAACATAGAGATATTGGGTGTTCTGTTGAAGGGAAAAAATTTGGCAGAGCCACACTTTGTCATACCATGTGACTCTAGTACAAACTAATCCAGGTGTACCTTACAAAGCTCAAAGCTTGCAGCCCATTTGAGTCTGCTTACAAGTCTTGTCGTAAGTACTGTCTTCTATGCCCATTTGTGAGACTGACAATAGCCACACATTAATCTGAGGACAATAGCCAAAATGTCACAAACCCTTGAGCTGGGCTAAACCTCTCAATGCCAAATGGGCTTGTTGATGAGGGGAGAATGTCCCAGGAGGAGTCTGTGTTAAACCTGACTGAAACAGTTGGTATTACCCCCCTATGACCTTTGACATTCAGCCGGTATCCAACGTTGGTGGTGTCAGTTCCTAACATGGGGGATCTCCTCTTATTACTCTTATTAGCATTCAAGGTCTGCCTCAGTGGGTCTTACACTAGTATTTTGCCATGAGCGAGGATTGAACATATGACCTCAATATGAGGTACCGGCCATCTTGGGCTCAGGTTTACTTTATGTTAAACTGAACAACCACTACTCCAACATTGGAGTAGTGGTTGTTCAGTTTAACAGTCTGGAACCTAGGGGTGGCTTCAACAAGAGGGAGTGACACTACTCACCCACTAACCCTAAGCTAATGAGACCAAAGACCCAAGCTGCTGGTGGATCAATCTACAGATGACAGCAAAGACCTAGACCAAGGAGAATGACAATGGATGGTGAATGTAGAACAAGAATCCCTATAAAGGATATGAGACAACTGTCTGACTGGATTCGCCATGTACAAGTATAGTGCATGTCTCCTCAATTCGCGATGCAGAACAAGCAAAGAAGAATGAGAGGAAACAACAACGAGATCAATTCTGAGGCTTGAATACAGAAGAACACTACCTATATACGAGTAGTGAGACCACCTCCTGTATTAAGACTCTGCAACTAACTCTAGTGCTCCTGTAACTAAATATACTTAACAATTGTGAGTCCCAAACAGTGAATAGAATGAACAATTCAAATGTTAAACAACGAATATAAATGTGGAGCAATGAATGGAGTGGATAATTGACATAATAAATAAAAAAGAAATAGAATAGGGTGGGGGCACACATAGGTATAATCGAAAAACCCTCTGAGGGTTTCTGGGCTTAGGCAGTGAATGATGTAAGAGTGACAGATATGGAAATATGAAGGAATATATGGGTACAGCATGTGTCAAAGGTGTAGCTGAAAGTGGCTGAGACAAAGGTTTCTGACACAAAATATCTGATTGTTCATAATAACTATTGTGGCTTTACAGACAATGGAGAAATGTGCCTACTTAGATTCTTAGAAAGCATTGCATGACAATGTATGTGCTTAAGCACTTAAGTGTCAAATTAGTTTCAGAATTGTACCACTCACAATTTTCTTTGTAATGCCTGCAAATGCTGAAGTGCCAAATTTTCATATAAGGCTTGAATTTCATTGATAACCTGGGCACCACAATTGCAAATACAGTGCTGCTGTCATGAATGGCTTCAAGTACTTGTTTCTCTCATGGCTTCTTCTTCTTCTGCCCATAGCTCAGGCCACATATGCTGCTCCTGATCATTCAGTTTGATGCATTGATGATTCAAACATCAATCCTCTTATTGTTGACCTTGGATATGCAAACTACCAAGGTGTTCACAATGAAACTTCTTCCAACATGAGATTTCTTGGTCTTCGTTATGCAAAGTCTACTGCAGGTAAGTGTTACTTCTGCTCTTACAGTTTTATTTGTTCTTTCTGATCCTTCCAATTACCCCCGATGATACTCTACATTGTATGTACTCATGGTCACGGAAAGTGACGGTCTCCCATGCTTCTTTGTGCTGTAGAATTTTCCTTCACCTTGAGCTAGACAATACCCAACTTAAGCCCAAGTTTCAGTCCATTGATCTTTGGGATGTTTAATACCCATCTGTGGCAAAAGATCGGGGCAAAGCAGACATTGCGTGTGCAAGATGGACTCGAACTGTTTATATATGTTTGGATCACAGGACCGTCACTTTCCGTGACCATGAGTACATAATCACAAATGAGTTAGACTTTATACCACCATGTCACATGTTCCTCTCTACCCCTCATCATCACTTCTATCTCGCTCAATAATATAATTATAATTCTCCATCATTCTCAAACACCGGGTGCCAACCATTGGAAAACCATTTGACATTGTGGGGTGTGAGGGGAAGATTTTGAAGGATATTATGGGTAGTGGGTTAGGTTATATTTGGCAATGTGTCAAGTCGTCATTGTGACATAGGGATTGTCTGGTTTATTATGGTACATATTTTGCTTTTCTGTCTTCCTCATGGACTAATTACCAGCTTTATAGACCTCAACTGTTTCACCTACCTGACACCTCATCAACAGTCCACAAGCAGTCGTTGTGAGTTCTAGGGGATAGTAGGGGTTGCTATGCCATTTGTCAGTGTCTTTTGGTCATCCATACTGTTATGACATGACCACTTTTAGGTACTTTAGGGTCTGGGCTGGACACCTGTATTCATTTTTCCAGACGTACTCCTTTCTATACATTTTTCTCATGGTTTTCTCTGACTCGCACATGAGTCTATTATTGACTCATAATGACTCCTGCACCTTTGTACAGCCTTATGCACAGCCTTTACCATAGAAGTATTTAAGTCATAGTTAGATTCTTTGTACCCTAGCTCAATATTTTGTGAACAAGGACCTTGTCTTCTCTGCTTTCTCATTTGTGACAGACACTCTTCAGACCCCATCGTTGTCCAACAAAGCACTCAAACATTACTCTATTCTTCATTTCTATTGACTTTTACAACAATGAATACCACCAAACTACAACTACACATACTCTACAAACACTCTACATAACTACCTACAACTACACACAACCTACAAATCACACCTTCACTATCTGCATCTGCCCATTAGTGGCATATGGAAGGTCCAGCTTCATACAAACTTGTACAAATCCTAACACCTACTCATTGGTGGAAAGTTGTTTGCTCAGCATTGGCTTTGCTAGCAGTCTAGGAGGATTGTTTCATCTCAAGTGTCATCGTTCCTCAGTTCTCTTCCTTGTTCTCTTTGTTGTTTTCTTTGCTTTCCTTTCCTAGTTTATTCTTGCCCTTCTGCATTCACACTTTCATTCTCTGGTCTATACCTATACCTGTCCTCATCTATCTGTATGCCCATTGCCTACTGACTTCCTGTCCCCACTTCCTTGTCCTCTTGTATCCATTCATATCCTGTCTTCTCCTTCATATCTGTATCTTCTCCCTCATTTTTGTTCTCATCTCTCATTTCATTTCGTTTTGTTCCTGTTTTCTTTCTCCCTTTTTCTTTTCCCTTTTCTATGTTGGCATTTCATTATTCTTCCATCTTCCTTCTATCATTCTCACATTCTCATTTTCTATGGCATATGCTAACTGCACTCACCATTCTAGCTCTGCTCTCCTACCCTCTCCTTTCCACCTCACTCCTCACTACCACTGCTCTCAAGTCTCAAATACCAACCAAGGTCCAACACAGCACCAATCATTACCTCTCCCTGATCTTCCAGCACCAATCTCCCATGAATCAAGAAATCAGGAATCCTCCACAGCTTCAGTTTCAGATATACATATACCTCTATCCACTCTACCTGCTGCCATTAGTAGGAGTTAGGTTTGTTGGTACTGGTGGCTACTGGGCACATTTGGGGATAACTTGGTTTTGGATTTCATTTCATTTTGTTTTGGTAAGCAAGTGTGCAACACTCTTTTTTTATTGTTTTCTATCTTCCTTCTTTTCTTCATTTCCTTCTTCATTTCCATCTTCATTTTCATCCACATCATCCTGTTCCCCATCACATTTCTGGCTGCACCTTGGTGTTCATTTCTGCATGTTCCAGCCCTTTAAATTTTCCCTGGTTTCTGTTTCTTTGTCATGGGTTATTGGCTGTTGGTTTATTGACTTTCACCTCTGCTCTTTTCTTTTGTGTTTCATTGTCTCATCTTTCATCTTTGGCTGGATTTCTTCACCTTTTCTTGTTTCTTTCCAGACACAGATTATCTCTGACTTGACTCTCAACCTTTTACCTTTTTACTCCATCCAGACTCTTCCTTGTCTTTTCCTGACACTGGTTCTTCAAGCGGGACACAAGTGAGTAGTGGGAAAGTTGGGGTACTACTAGTAATATGGCTCAAGGGGTACAAAGTAAACAGAGTAAAGAGGGAGATGAAGTGAGACTGGAAGAGGTAGTATGGGAGGGCACAGTTAGTTGTTCATTGGTTGCTCATTGGTTCATGGCATCTGTGCATGCTCTTGCTTCCACCATTCTCATAAAAACTCACTAAGCCTCACTTCTCAGGATGACCATACTGACATCCTGTCCATCTCAACATCTTGATATCCTGCTTGTATCCTCCTCCATTTGCATTTCCCTTTGGTGCTCAGCTTATCTAATCCCCAGTCGCAACAGAGACACAATCTTCAGCCTTCCTCTTTGGGCTTTCTCTTCACCCTGCTTCACTCCCATGTCATGTTGTCTATGCTCAGGCCAATGTGCATGTGATGGTGACATCTGCAAATTTGGTTTACCTTCTCATTAATATAACATTTGCCTATCTTCCAGCTTGCAAGATTCATCTATGTGTCTATGCCTGCCACCTGTTTGTTGGTTGGGTTTGTCAGTCTGATCTATTTTTTCTCAGATGTGAGTTGGATTTGGATTTTGATTTTGGGCAGGTTTGGATTTGGGAAGCTATTGACAGGAACAGGGAAGACCAGGGCCATGGTTGATTGATCTGTGCAGTGATGAGGAAGGGGATAAGGTCTGTTGGGGATAGATGAGGGGTCAACAGGGTTGTAGTCCTTCTCAATGTCATGGTTGTCAGCTCCTGCTCTAGCTTTGGGATTTGGCCTGGTCTTTACTTGTCCCAACATCCTGTCAATATGCCACTTGTCCTCATGTTCATTCACATTCCTGTCAGTTTCTTTGTCCCCTCATCCCTCTGTTGTTCCCATCATTATTTAAATTTGTCTTGGTCATCTCTTATCTTCTAATCCAATAGGCCTCATGGACCTCATCCTTTCTCTTCATTGCCTATCTCATTCCCATTTCCCTAACACTCATTTTCCTCTCCTTTTTGGTTAGTGATTTACTTACACAACTAATTTCTCCTTTCATTGATTGATTGATGTCTAATCATTGTGTGGTTTCAGCATGTGGAACCTTTTCATCGACTGGTTATTTTGATTATGATTTTGACAAGTAGCCTAAAGGGACTGATACATCATATTTGGATTAGGGTCAAAACTCAGTTCTTCTGCTACCACAATGAGCATTGACCCACTGGACACCTGACTGCTCTACAGCTCTCCCCCCAGAACCTTTCTCTCAGTTTGACTCTCAAATACTATGCCTTTTGTCAATGACTGGTATCTGACTTGTGTCTCATCAAGGCACTGTCTCTTTCTTTCGATGGATCCATACAGTTGCCATACAGATCAGGAATCTAGGACTAGTGCCAAAGTAACAGTACCATCAATTTGTGTCAGGGGGGTGTGACTGTAACTGCGCAAACAAAATAAAATTTTCATCCAATTTCTGTTGGGACCTGTGACCACTACAGATTTTCCGCCAAAGGCAACGAAAATTTTCCTTTTTTGGGCATAAATCCAGGAGTCACTGCTGAACAATTCGTCAAAGGCCTTTGTGACCTGTGACTGGCCTAAAAAATTTCGTCAATTTTTAGGCCTGTGACCTGTGACCAGACAAATTGATTGAAAATGATACAGTATAGGAGAATTCAGGAATAACTTGGAGTCAAAGGTACACTCCAACCATTTTATTGCTCTGTTTACCACTCATGCTTTGCAGGTCTCATTGTAAATATCAATAACCATGGCAAACCTGACAGAAAATATCCAGTTCTTGATTCCATGCGGTGTCTGTAAAATTATCAATCTCTTCATTCCCTTGACGTATATTTTCTACAGGGATCCATCATCTATCTTCATCACTCTGACACATCAGAAACATCTTTTGCACATCTGTCATGCTACCTGCATGGTGCAGAAAAGGCTTCCAGGTCTCAACTCATTGGATTTCTTATCTATGCAATGGCATCTTCTGCATGCTCAGCTTTATAAGGTGCTCAGCACCAGTTCTTTCCATGGAGAGGCAACAGTGGTAACAGAGGTTGCTGAGCCTTTGTATTGACAATCGGCAGCGTGATCAGAGTTTGGAGGATAATGCTTTCGACTACACCTCTGTTTCCACGGATCCTCAAATACACACATACATACCCAGCGCATCTTTTTTCTCTGCCATGTGATACAGTTCTTGCTGACACTTCTAGTCCACTGCTAGTCACACACCAACACATATGTGAATGCACCTCTGACACCACAGCAATGCACTCTGGAACCCAACCATCAATCTTGGTGGTTTTTCATACATTGTCAGCAACATTTGGGTAATAAGGTATCACAAGGCTAGTGTGTCTTCTTTCTCTGCTATCTCATACACATTTTTCCCTGACATTTCTTCTACTCTAGTCCTCTGCAACTCAAGAACTGACATCAAAACTTCAATTCTCACCATTCCAGACAGTGTCTTCACTCACTGGAACCCTACCACCCTCTTCAACAGGTTTGACCTCAGGAAACATGAAGGGATTAACTAGTGGGAAGCCTACCTTTTGTCATGGCCTGAACACACCCCAGGCCCTGGGTTCACTACTCCTATGCCTCATCATATCACTCCGAGTCCCATAGTCCCAACTCCAAAGATGGCTCCTCACCACCCATCTACATCCACAACAACCAAGGAATAATGATGGTTCTGCCTGTCATTCCTTGCACTGAAGGCTTCTCATATGCACAGTACCACCACTGCCAGGTATACTAACTTCAACTCTCTGATAACCTTGGACATATCTTTGTGTGATGATGTCTGGTAGACAGGGAGGACTGCAGCCTGAGACAGAAAAGGAGAAATGGAAGAATGGGTTGGTTAGTGTTGATGTTATACAAACATGAGTTGAAGGGAGAAACCAAGAAACCAATAGAGAAAAAGAGAGAAGATGAGGTTGGAGGCAAAGAGGGATGAACATGAACACAAAGACAAGAGACAGTTAGACACTCATTGAGGCTTGTCCTAATAATATCATTCTGCCCTCCCTACTTCCCTCACAATGACAAGCTTTCTAAACTGAGTTTTAGAGCATGTAAATCCCGCCCATTGTGGCTTGGCTTGGCTGTGGCATAAATTACATGGCTTCTCTCTTTCTTTGCCCCACAGAAACACCTTAAGATCCACCTTATCTCACTTGGAATGGTAGAAATTAGAGAGCTTGTGCACTGTTGGCTTTTGCTCGAGCTCTCTATTAGTAGGTCCATCATATGAGCTTGAAGATACTTTTGACCTGGTTCTAATTTCAGCTTCAGCTCTAAGTTCTTCCACATATGTACCCAGTCATATGATGAGTTTGTGTGCCACAGTGAAATGATAGCAAAAGCAGATGTCTTACAAGGTTTGTGCCCCTTATTGCTCCATGTCATGGGAATTCTGCTTATCTGTTTCTCTTTCCTTGTTTCAGAGAGATAGAATGTATGAATTTGGGTTAAAAACCAGTGCTGCTGCAAAACTTTCCCTTCCTTGGCTTCCAACTTCCCCTCACTTGTTCTACAAGGCCATGGCTGATGCAACAATAGTTCCAATATTTGGAGAAGATGAGAGAGATTGACATCATTGAGAAGGAAGGAATTGAGATGATTGCAGTTGGGGGGAGATTTAATTGACCTGACAGACATAGGGGAAGTCTTTGCTGAAGGGCCATGTCTAATTGACCTTGGGGAAAATGGGAAGGAATGTCCAATTGTTTATGTGTCAGCACAGTATCTGCTTCCCTAGTATTGACTGTGGATTATCCTCACAGAGACTGATGTGGACTACTCCCTGTGGCTTATCTCTCTCAAAGATGACCCAAGTCTATGTATCTCAACCTTCA